>LKNJ01000767.1:106928-128755 GCA_002120245.1 Maccullochella peelii
GTACACATATAATATTAAAATAAAAGTAATATGTATTTAAAATAATATTGAAAAATATTGCAATAATGACATACAGAAAAATAAGTGCCATAGATAAATCAATTAATACACACAGTACTAGTACAGAAATACATATATTAAATATAAATGAATACAAATAAATAAATAATCAATAAATAAACAGATAAGGAAAGATAGCTAAGCAAAACAAAATAGATGTGTGATCATAGATATATACTGTATATCTATGTGTGATAATGTATGAAATGCTGTGAAGGTAGGTTTGTGTTTGTTGTGTTGGAGGAAAGGGGACACTCCTCTACTCCGCCTCTCAGGGTTGTGTGATGTCTTTGGCTTGAGAAAGAAAGGAATGGCAACGATTGTGCGTGTGTGAGTGCGTGCGTGTAAGTGAGTGTGTCTTTGTGTGAGTGTGTGTGTGTGTGTGTGTGAGTGTGATGAGCTGCTATCAGCTCAGATTTATGGTTTTTAATTTCCTGGTGAGGTTGTTAGCCATTGGCTGGGCTACAATGCAGAACACAAGACTCCTATACACACAGGGGTCATTTTCATAACACAAATGTATGTGTATGTGTGTGTGTGTGTGTGTGTGTGTGTGTGTGTGTGTGTGTGTGTGTGTGTGTGTGTGCGCGCACTGCTATACCTTTAACAGCTGAGGACACAGATACACACTCCATTCTAGCAGCATAATAACCACAGTGATTAGCGCTATGAGGAGCAGTAAAACCTTAACGTTAAACTAACCTCTTATTCCCAAAGGTCTCTTTTTCATTAGTGCATAATACCTCTGTGTGTGTGTGTGTGTGTGTGTGAGCGATAGAAAGGCTGCTGTGCTACTGCTGATAAAGCCCATTAGAATATTTACAAATGATGAGTCCTTAGATGATTACTAAAACACACCCACATACACACAACTGAACCATAGGACAGAGTCAGTTAACCATGTCACAACCCTGAACACACCTCTTGATCCAGCACACAAAGACCAATTAAAAACAATACTCACTATTCAGTTAACCAGTAACTAAACAATTAAAGCCTAATTAGTTCTCATTAATGCAGCCATAAAGACTGAAACATGGTGGGTGGTCTAAGACAGGAGAGAAATTAGGCCTCATGCATGAAATGTGAAAACAAGATTTGATATAAACATACAACAAGAAGATGGCAATGAGTTAAGTGGATTCGGTTTTAAAAGCCTTTTTCTTTTTACCATGTTACCCTGGGTGTATTTGTCCTCTGTCTCAAAGGGAGTAGACAAAATTATTTGAACACATCATAGAAAAGTACTTTACCTCTTATATTATGTAACCATTACAACCTATCACAAACACTGATGCAAAGGTGTTTGTAATATTGGCTTGAATGCTTGTTAGCAGCAATTGTCAGATGCTAACTCTTGGCTATTTAACTGAAAACAGTAGGCTGCTGTTTATTTATGGTTCAATGAATTGGCCAGGTACTAATTACAAAAATGCAACAAATGGCCCTGATGTTGATCCATGCATGCCTCCATCCATCCATTTTATATACCCACTTATGGCCTTTGCACTTATATCCACACCTACAGGCAATTTAGGGACTTCAGTTCACCCAACTCCCAATTCAAGTTACCTGAAAGTCAAAATACACTTCCTGCCTCCACTTAGCTGTGCAGGTCTGTGTGAGGTAAATGTAATCACTGTCTGCGAGGCTCTGCACAAACATCTTTGTGGACGTCTGCATGTAGTCCAAAGTTTATGACCGCACAGACTGTAAACACTGAATGCACATGTGTGAACATGAATGACCACAAAGGCACCCACTGTAGTATAAACAAACTGCTGTCCGCTAGCACAAGGAAACTATAAAGAAGGAAGGGTCATTACATCACATTGACAGCATTCACATGTTTGCATTGCTTCTATTGAAGTTAATGGGGCGGGCATGGCAAGTCCCACTATCACCCATTATATCTGTGCTGTTTCACCTTTGACTGAAAAATTTTACGCATAGTTCAGTCAACATAACGTGATGTTGGTCCAAGATATCTACACCATGATACATGACCAAACGGAGCAGCTCCGACCCATTATCGCTGACCAGACTGCAATTATAACCACATCAGTTTATTAATGGCTCTGATTATAACTGGCTGGACTCAATGATATGGCTTGTCAGAGTTAGGGAAATATCCTTAAGCCAAACTAGGACTTGACCGTATGTTACAATGCCTTGCAGTTTGCCTCAGTGATTTACATTCGTACTAGTCACCTAGCCTATATTATTAACTAGCACACACATAAGTCACAACAACGATTAGAAAGGCTGTAACATCTGCTATCATTCACCAACACCGCAGCTCCCTGACTGAAAAGATAAAGCATGTTCTTCCAACCCTGTCCGTTTCTTCCTTCACAAGGATTATTTCTTACTAATGTTAACGGTTTTATCTCCAAATGAATGTAGGAAGTCTCAACAAAGATATTGCTGGCTAACGTTAGCTAAAGAGTGCAAATGCTGACTTAGTTCACTGACGAACAAATATTTATTTGATTTATAGTTTCTAATTCATATAATATATATATATATATATATATATGAGTTATAAATATATATATCACTCGGCACCAATGTGTGTTCACGTGCTACACAGTGACGTAATGACCCTTCCTTATAGTTTCCTTGCACTAGCACTGTCACTTTAAAAAAAATCTGGTTCAAACGAATTCAAACTAACACAATTTGTTCAAATTAAGCACTGGATCTGAAAGCATCCATGTAAGCCTGCAGCTGTAGCAAAGCAGGATTTTGCTTCCCATTCATTTCTATGAGTAACAGGGCGAAACATATTCACTGCTGGTCAGGAACTGACAACGCCTTGTTCGCTTCACACAGAGTTCAAGATTGAAAGAGATGCTGCTTCACGGTGCCGTCCATGTGTAGTGTCTACAGCCAGTGCATGTCACAAAATGCATTTTTGCACATTTGTAAATTACCACTGTACTCTTTCCCCATTTTGCTGAGGAAAGTTGCATTTGTGGTTGTGTATCCAAATTGTACCCAGTGTAATGTAATCATATGTTTTGCAGCAAGCTACATGTAGCCAACAGCTGCCATCACATACAGTCAAACCTGCAGGCCTACCTTTGTCTTTAACATAACTGGCACTGGCAGCAGTAATGGGGTCAAATGTTTGAATACGATTGTAAAAGTATTGCTTTCAATGTCAGAAGTGACTCAAATGTATTCATTTCAAAGCGGGTGTAACAAATATTTCTACATTTCATGTCTCTATGAGTACTTCCACCTATTTTTCATAGAAGTAGGCAATGTAAAGTACATCGATATACACTCAAGTTATCGCAAAATAGAAAAGTGTATTGCACTATTACCATATAAAAATGAAGTGACTTCTATCTGTGTGAAATGTAACGCTGCAGAAAGCAGAAGGTAGTAGGGTAAAATTCCCCTGGTGCATTATTACTACAAATGATCCTTTTAATCTAAGAAAAGATGTTGCACAGAGCGAACGTCAAGTGTGAGATACTGCTGAGACTGGATCTTATTTATTTTCCAAAAAAAAGCTGAGAGAATGCTGTTAAACAGAAGTGTAACATTTTAAACAGCAAAGCAAACTTTCTCCATTACTCCACTCCACCGCTACACTTATTCATCCTCACAGTTCAATGGATTCACACACAGCACACGTACACACACACAGATATAGTCTCTATAGGTTTTGTTCTTGTCTACTTTAATCCTGGCTGGTTTATTCTGCTCTGATCAATGACCTTAGACTAAGAAGTGATCACCCAGCTGGAGGAAAATCCTGCCCTAACATCATCCCTTTTCCTCCTCTTTCTGCCTCTTTGTCTCTAATTCACCTTAATTTAATCCTGATAGCATCGAGTGCTGTCGGCCGGCCTGGCAGAGCTGTAAGTCTCACAGTAGAATTAGCTTTCCTCCAGAAACATTTTGCTGACGGGGAGCACGGCTAAAATATGGCCTCTATTCCCCCACGTGGCTGCATGGGGGGCTGCTTTGCATTTTAACAGAGCTTTGGTTTACTCTGTGGGACACACACACGAGGAAAAAAAAAAAAATAAAATTTAAAAAAAAAAATCACACAGCAACACAGAGCTCCCCACAGGAGATAAAAACTGCTTCTTTAACTGAAACTCAAGATTTACCAGACAAATTAGAAATGATGGTTAAAATAAAGCAGGGCCATGAGTCACTGTAATAGGAAAAAGACAAAACAAATATTGGTAACTTTAACATTAAAAGCAGGCCCAGATAGAAATAAAAACAGTTCCTGAACAGAGCAGAATAAATAAAGTTGTTTAAGTAAAGCAGGGCTGTGTGTTCCTGTAATGGCAATGTTTACTCAGAGATCAAATAAAGCAGGTTTTTAAAGGGAAGAAAAGAAAAATAAGTAGTTCTTTAACAACCAAATAAAGAAGAGATCTGTTGGATGGGTTACTAAAGTAAGGGCCATACGTTAAATGGACAACAGTAAAGCTTCACTGGGTGGTGCAACAACAACCATCTCCAACTAAACATCAGGAAGACCAGGGATATGGTAGTAGGTTGAGGCTGCATATACATTATTTTTCTGATTAATCATTATGCCTTTAAAATGGGATAAAAGAGTAGAAAATGCCCAGTACAGTTTTTCAAGAGTCCAATATGACATCTTTAAGTAGCTTGTTTAATCCAACTATCTGTCTAAAAGCCAAAGATACTGAATTTACAATTATAAAGAAAAGCAGCAAATCCTGACATTTGAGAGGCTGGAACCAACACATTTCTTGGCATGATTGCTTGATAAAGATTTGACTACCAACATAGTTGGTGATTGACTTTCTGTTGATTGACCACTGCTAACCACTGCTGGAAAGACTGGAACCAGGAGAGTGGAGTCTGTTAAAGCAGCAGGTTAAGACCCATTGTTTTGAAATGACATGTTGAACAGGATTAAAAACTAAAGTTCCACAGGTGTCTTGCTTATTCAGCTTCTATAGCATCTGCCCCCCCCTCATCTCCCTTAAATAAGACTCTTATCCTTTATAAAAATGATGTGAGGGCATCGCCTCAGACAACTGGTCCCCTGACTTCATTTGTCTCTTGGCAAGTTTGATGGCGCTGCGTTTAAAAACCCATTCAATCTTATAAACCAAAAATTAAATGTAGTCGACTGTGATGGGCACTCAGTGCATCTGCTATTTATATGCTAATGTACACTCAGCCTGCCAAGGTCTGGCAAATTATTATTGCATAGCCATAAGTCAGGTGTATGGCAGAGAGGGGAGGGGCAGGTTAACCATCACACACACACACACACACACACACACACACACACACACACACACACACACTCACAGAGAGGAGGGGAAAAGGAGTGAGAGGAGGAGGAGAAAGCAGAGGGAGAAGGGAGGAAGGAGGAGAGAAGAGAACACAAGGAGGTGAAAAAGCCAAAAGAGATGTCTCCATTGTCTCCCCTGACAAGTTAATATAGCTCTCCACCTGGCTACACACACACACACACACACACACACACACACACACTCTCAGTGACTAGATTATTTCATTCTACATTTAAGGCTGAAATGGAAAACGTCTTTTGGGAATAGTGAGTGTCTTTAATGCCACCATTATCATTCCCCTTAAGAGAAAGCAAGTGAGAAACAGTTAGCTTAATGAACACATTATACACAAATGCATTTATAAACACACAGTCATCTTCCTGGGAATATTACAGACACACACACTCACTCTCAAACAGATATGAGAAGTTAACTGAAGACTGTGGACACTGAGTGGTTACTATGTGATCTTTGTGATTTTTCTTGCACCCCAAACCTGATATTGTGCCATTTTAACAGAGGACCCCCTAAAAATACCTGACTTGACTGGGGAAGGTCAGTCCAGTACTTAATGGCCAGCAATAGATGACTAACTTGAAAGGTTTGGGGGACTGTGTGTGGAACTCGCTGCATGTAATGTACCTCAACCATTTTTTGGTACCAGCCAAAACATGTCCACAGTACTGAGTACTGAAAGCTGCCATCCAACGTCTGGTCACACTCATAGTCTTGTCTACTGATTCTTTGATGAGATATGTTTGTGATTAAAATCAGGAACTGTTTTAAAAAAAAGAGAGAGAGAGCTTACTGTACATTTATTTAGCATCCCATGATGGTGAACTTGTCACTAGCATCAATAATCAATACAGAATTGTGGAATTAAACTTTTGGAAAGGACGCTAATTGCAATTTTCTCAGAAGTCTAAATCTACACATTTTGGATCTTTTATTAAAATTGCTAATATTAGACTTATCCAGAAAGGCCTACATAACCAGGCTCCAAATAGCACGGTCAAAGCTATCAGAGCTTCTGGCTCAGTAACTCAAGGTGAATCTATCAGGAATTTAAGGTGCCCTTTTTTTTGGCTTGCTCTGTTTAGGGGGTCAATATGTGGAACTCGTTCCCCACACAACTCAAAATGTTGGCTGCTTTCTGGCTGTATATTATTGAGACAAAATTCTTGGACAGCATTTGACATTCGAGAACTTTGGCCTATTTTGTTAATGAAAAATGTGTGAAAGTAAAAAAACAAACAAAAAAAAGTATGGTATGCTAAAAACTGTTGTTTTGGTTTCGGTACACAAACTCAGGTATTGTATTACCACTATTGTCTATCTAATGGTAACCAACCCTGTTAAATGCAGGTTACATTTTGGCTATGGTGCCAATCAGGACTGATTCTGAAGGTATGCTGACATGTTTAGTTGCTCGGTACAGGCTAATGACTGAGCAGTTGTGGTACCAGCTCCCAACTTCCTGCCCTTCTAAACACCTTGAAGAACACATTTTTACCTGAGTTACTTTTTTCATTTACTACAACTCAATCTGTGACTCTGTTGTCATCATTCCCACTGTTACTGTAATATACTGTCTTTTTATATTTGTTGTGCTGAAGGGAGTGGAAGTCTGCTGCCACTGATTGATTTCAAAATATTTCCAAAGTAATTAGGACTAAAGCTTCCAGTGGAGTGAGTCTGACCTGTTTGGGGGTTGATTTGCCACAACATCCCACATCTCTATTACCACCTTGCACTCTTATTCATTACTACCTAGAAAAGGACCCCATGGGATCCCACACTAATGAGAAAAAAGCTTACCACTCCCCTCACTCTCGCTCCATAGCTTCTTGTGCGCTGCTTTACCCCATTATACTCCTCCACCCCCAACACCCCCAAACACACGCACAGACGCAGCCTTTGTCTCTGGGGAGCAGTCAGCTCATATGATGTATAGGGTGACATCTTTATTTCACTAACCTAGCCTGGCAGGTCTATTAGCCAGCCCAGAGCTTCCCAAACCTTTCCCTGTCAACGAGCGTATTCTCAGCCGTCTACTTCACTTCCCCCTCCGAGGCTGTCTCAATCTGTGATCAAAACAGCCATTATTATACATGAAACGACACAGTGCTCTTCTTCATCTTACTGGGGACCTCTGAAAGCTCTGGGAGCACACTCGGTATGTCCTGGAAAGGTGCAGGGGCCCTTCAAAGACCCCCAAGGGTTTGTGGAGCCCAGTAGCCCAGTTTGGCCCTGTGGTCAGTGATATGAGACTGGTCCAGAGATCTCAAAGATAACCAGCAAATCATCCCACCCCCCCACCCCATATCAGTCCTAGTGGATCCATTTGGAAACCATCTCCTTTCACATTATCAGAGACCCCCAATGTCCACAGTGACACTACAGTGTCTCATTTTCCACATCACAGTATTATAATTGGACTCCTCATCCTTGGTGGTGAATGACAACAATGTCAGTCAGAAACACAATGACACAGCAGAAAAGAGTTACTGGTTCCATCTTAGCTTTAGGCTCTGGTTTTACCAGTTTTTAGAGCTGTTAAGTTTAACAATAAAGACATGCTAGCACTATTCTTAGCATGTCTGAGCATAATTCATGTTTATTCATCTCGGGATGCAGCAGTCAGACTCTTTCCCTCCAGAATCCAACACCTTTACTCAAGGTATCTGCACATACCAAGTACCGCTCTGACACCAGTGCTCTATTCTTTTAAATCTGTATACTTCCCTGCATGGAACTCATTGGGGTCATTTGTATGCGTTTGTATTTGTATAAGTGAACATGATGCCAAGGATTTCTGTAGTGCCAAAAACTGAGTCGACGGCCTACCAAGACTGAGTAAATGTACCTCATAGAGGAAACACATTTTATAGTGATAGTGACGAAGAAACTGTATTTAATGTGGATTGGTCACGCCTGGTCGATTCCTGATCCGCATAATAAGGTCAGGATGGCCATGCAGCAATCCTGATCCACAGGATCAGATGGGTACATCCCTATATTCATCCATTTATTTGCTTGCTGACCTGTTTCTTAGGCTGTCACTCATATCGGATGTGGGCCTACAGCATAACGTTTCCATATTTTTGCGTTATGGCTATTATGGCTAAAACACAATGCACAAGCAGCTAACCAAAGGTATCAAGCCAAGCACATTTTGGTGCCCATTCCTTTAGGCTGGGCCAGTATATACTTATAATGGTGTGTTCCCACCAAAAGCGAATTAAACTTTTCTCGCAGTGAGATTACATACAAAGTCAATGCAAAGACACGAATAGACGGGCGACACGAATGACGCGAATTATGCTAGCCCTGATAGATCGGAACTCCATTCAGAAAACAAGCTTTTTAAAATGTACTTGCTTGTCGTCTTTTTTTCCCCCCACCCTCATTGTCTCCTTACAACTACCTTTCAAGTTTTATTCACTACATGTATTTCCACATGCTTTTTTACTCTATTAATGAAAGAATAAACCAATTTTGTGAGGCGTAATAAACACAACACCAGGACTCCCCATGAACATAATGCATAATAAGAGAGAAACAGGAAAAGAGAGCAAGAGAAAAACATAGTATTAGTGTACAACTAAGAGAAGGAGACACACTGAGAGAATGAATGTACAAATGAAAAGGAGGGAGCGTTGGATGAGAGAAATAGAGGGATAGTCTTTCTTTGTTTATCTCCAGTGAGAAACAGGCAGCCACATCCATTGTACTGTGATAAGATGGGTTATCAGCAGTAAACAAGGCCTGGGCCTGTATGAATGGAGCCCGGAGTGACTGAATACACTCTTAAAAACAGATATGTTCAAATAAGTCTGCATGTCTTATCCTTTCCTAAACACAAGACCACGTTTTCAGTTAGTAGCACTCAACAGATGCATGTGGGATTCTCCAAGTCCTAGCTCTGACTGAAAACTCCCTTCAAACACATTCACTATTCCAAAAAGTATGAAAGAGCTGGAGAAGATCCTCTGAACGCTGCCTGTTTCCTGACACTGTGAAAAGTTAGTTCTTACAGAAAAGCTTTCTTTAAAATACATTGTTTTACTATGCTCCAAACTAATTAGGTTATACGATGTGTCACCAGTGCCAATGTTTGTATCATGTGAGCCAGTGATACCAATCCCTGATACCACAATGAAGCTGATTAAATCTGCTGGTCTTGACATTTGAACTGACAGACGCAAAGTCGTGGAGTTAGAAAAGCAGGACTATGAACAAACATGGTATCAGCGCCACCAGCCAACCAAGGCAGATCAGGTTTGTGTCCAGAAAGCTGCTGCCATGCACCACAATGATCCATTTCAAGGACTTTTCAAGTCATTCACTTCATTAGATGGCAGTAGAAATTTAAGGCCAGGCAGCACCTGGGAATATTCCATCAGGATGAAACTTTGCCAGATTAATATAGACCTAGCTGTACCACTACAAAACAAACCAACATGTTTGGATATGATGTTTACTCAGAAGTAAATAGGCTTACCAGCCATCACTTACAGCTATGGCTTAGATCAGCCACTAGATGGTGTCATTTAAAGAATTGGCCTCACCCTCTGCTGGGTGAAAGCTAATTAACAAAGTAACAAGTCTCAATGTAAAGCAGCATAGCTCTAGCTATTTCTACCAGCTACAAGGCTGGAGCTTGCCCAACACTGAATTGGAGCTAAAACCATCACTAGCCTTATTCACATGCTATATGTTAGTTTTATTTAGTTAACACCAGTCAAATATTCCGAGACCATGCAATGAAAAAAAAAAAAAGGCCTTGTGCATTTCTGTTTTCAGTAGTCTTATGTACTTAATGTAGATGCTTCTTCACTCAACCCTCCCTCTGTCTTATTCTCTCTTCAATAAACACACCTCTCTATCTGCCTCCGTAACACTCCTCTTCTCTCTCCAGCTCCCCCGTTATGGGAGACTATATTGAGAAGCCCGTTCAGAGAGAAACCAATCGTGTGGTGTGTCAGCGGCTAGATAGAGAAGGACCTAGTAATGAAAGGCCTTTTAAGGCTAAAAAGGAAAAGCTAATTATGATAAAGGGGCTGTAAGTTGTGTGGTTATCGCAGTGCTGGGCCTGCTGGTGCAGCAGACTGGTCCCTGACAGTGATAACCAGGCAGAGCGAGACGCCCGGCGCTCCGTCACTGTCACTCTGCAGCTCTGTTCAGCTAAAGATGGATTCACACGCTACAACTTTTAGGCCATTTTTTTCAAACGCATACAGCAGTTTGCATTCATTGGTCCTTTAAAACCTGAAACTGCAGGCTGCTGTCCATTGCTCTTGGATTTTCTTCGACTTTTGTCGCAGCTAGTAGCCCATCTCTAAAGCACAGACATTTCAGCAGCAATTAAACTCTCTCAAACAAGTAATGACTGAGTGAAAAGCTATCCAACTGACAAGTTTTATGACAACATTGGCCTGGTGAGATGCCTCCATTTTGGGCTGGCTCAAACAACAGCAGAATGACGATGCTAAGCTAGATATAGAGGCAGCCAGATAGACACATCAGCTGTCAAGTCATGGGGCACATTAGCGGTAGAGAAGTGAATGAATGGGTACATCCTCCCACTTGCTCCCCAATTTCTCATCTCTGTCTCTGATGCATTATGCATTATGGCTGTGCCTTGCTATCTCCCCTCTCCCAAATGTCTTTACTATTAATATTTCTATTAATGGGGGTGGGGTGGGGGGGATATTGGTGACCAGCATCTGAAGCTGCAGTTCTTTCAATGGCCACTGGATGGTGTCTTCTTGTCTTCTTAGTGATATTGTGCTGTTTGACCTGCTATGAACATGTCCAAACATATACAGTGTTGGTTTGTTATGTACGATTGGTATTATTTAAGACTTGGAATTGGCCGTGTGCGTGTAGCCACACCTATGGGACGCAAAAAGACTATTTCTTCATTGACACACACCAAGTCTGTTTGATTCCTCTGCACGTGACAAAGTTCCAATTTGGACTTGAAATGTATTTTTCTCAATCAATGTCATAAAGAAGAATTTTTAAAAGGAGGAGATGAAGATGGTGCAAGCCCTTTGAGAGAGAGAAATCACAAGATGCTGAAGAAACCTCCATTAGGAAAGTCCAAACTTCTCTCTTCAAATATAAACCTAAAGTTTCAACAGTAATTTCACTTATTTCAGTATGTGGTTTAAGAATCACTGTTCCACTATAAAGATATGAGATGGGAGCTTAGAGGAGAATGACAAGTCAGCTGATGTAGTACTTTGTGGTGGTGTGTTTGTGGTAGCTCAGACTTTGTATTTATACAGGCTGATGGGATCAGATAGAGTTACCGACACATCACTCCTCTATAGCTGTTCTTTCTAACTAAATCCCTCCTTTGTAAACAGAACATCTGTGCAGCTGTTAGTGTGTTGTGATGCTGTTGTTCTACCTGATTTGTAGTAGGATGCTGCCATCTGCTGGTCATGCTCTATACTAGCAGGAACTAAATCACGAGCCTTTGCTCTCCTCTTGAAAACAGATTTAGTAAATGTAAACAGAAGTGTGTCAGTAGTAAAAGAGTGTACCTTTTCCTAGACCATTAACCACAAGTATACAAGAATTATAAGGTAACCCTAACTCTTTTACATGACATATAACTAGTCAACTTTTAGCCAGTCAGCAGAGGGAGTGTGTTTACCTTTATTAACTTGTTTCAAAGTAAATCTAGTATTACCTTTTTTAGCTCCAACAGTGGCAAATTTTCCCTCCACTCTGAAGTACAAAATGTTTACACATTTTGCAAAAGGATATGAGTGGGAACCTTGTCCTCCACGTGTCATGTGGTAGTGAGGTAGATTGCTTGATGTACCTTGAATCAGCCCAACTACTAGTTAGAATACTAGTATTAATAGCATAGTATATACTATAATACTATATGTAACTCACCACTTTGCGGACCCTGGTTTTGTAATCAATGTGAAGCTCTTTGTGTTTCTGCAGGGCTGCTTCTAAAGACCGCTTCAGGTCCAGCGCTCTCCTTAACAGCTGCTGCTCAGCACCTGACTTGGTGAAGACCTACACACACACACACACACACACACACACACACACACACACACAGGCAAGACAGGCAAACTGTTACTGAGATAGTTGGACAGGCTTTCCTCAACAACCAATGAGAAATAAGGTAAGACAGAAAGATGCAGATGCAGCATTTTATTGCAGTATGTAATTGGATTAGGGTCCATAAGTCATGACTACATATTTACACTGTGTGTCTGTACCAACCTGAACCCAGCCCTGCACAGCTGGGAGGTGTTTGGTTTCTATCAGTCTATGGAGGTCTATCACTGTGGAAACCACAGCCTCATTATCCTCTGTCTCCTTAACATGAAGACCTATAAGAGAGAGAAAAGAAAGAAAAAGAACACTTTACTGAATTTCATTCCTGGTAAATAATTCATCTAATTTATACACAAATGCCACTTAGTTAGCTGAACTTGCACTTTCACAAGAAGGAACCCCTCTTGCCTCCAGGGAAGGCTGGAAACTATGATTTTGCTTTATGCTAATTAAATAGCCTGATGAAACTACAGTAGATGTTTTTGACCACACATTCAGCTTCCTGTTCATCCTCAATGCAAGGGTCATCTATTAGTCAAGATCTAGAGCCTGGGCAAGCCACTGGATTAAACTGAGGTCACTGTCCTGCTCATGTGAACCATCATGACATGACAATTTGTGAAATGGTACATGAAATGCCAGAACTGTGACATCAGACATCAATTATACTATAGTCAAAAAAATGTGATCATACTTCTGGTTCAGTCAATCTTTACAGGCTTCAATGAAACAAGTGTGAAAAGAATCAAAAGGTACACATGGAGTTTCTTCAGTATTTATTACCAGTCGCCTAACTTGTGTCTGATCTGTACACTAAATGACTTACAGCTACATACTGATGCTTGTTTTCTTTTCTGTCCACATACCAAAACAATACATTTTCAATACCTTACATGGAGACATGTTTTTATACAGAAGCCTCTTTTTCATTTTACAAAATAAGCCAAAGTTCTTAAACGTTGAAAGTTTTGATTAGAATCTTTTGGGCATTTTATCAGCTTGAAGACAGCAGCAACCAGACAGTGAAGGGACAGCAGAGAGACAGGGGTGACATGTAACACATGCCCCTAGCTGGACATATTCAGAGTGTTAAACTCCTCAGTCACCAGTACACCACTCAGATGTTAAAGGCTGTCTAAATACAAGCACAAAGGATTAAATAGGCTAAAATCATCCAAATTAGGATTTCAATTAGGAACTATCTGACCTAAGTAAATAAGATTATTAATTTGAGCTGGCATTCTATGCCAGCTATCAGTACGAACCAGTTTTTGACACTTGGTGCTACATTTATCTCAGAGACAAATAAGTATTGAGGTTTGATACCCAGCCAGCCGTATGTATGAATGTGGTAAGTTTAGAATTATGAGACTGTGTCAGAGGTGTTGAATCAACTATATGATTATTTTGGGGGACATAGTTTCTGGTGCTGTTGGAATGTATTACATTATAGTGAAAGGAGTCTCTTATATTTGAACATCATGAACATCATAAGCTTCATGAAGGTAGGATGGGCTGTATTACAGTTAAAGTTTCTGTTAAAGAGGCTTCTCAGTCAACTCTACACATGTATGTGAGTGGTACCTACCAGGACTGAGGTTCAGGTCCAGACTGTAGGAGTGAGAGATGAGCCCAGAGTTCCGAATAAACAAGTCTTCATCAAGAGGCTCCTCCTCTTCACTACTTCCCTCCTCGTCTTCCTCCTCCTCTACCTCCCTCTGCACTGTCTCCTTATTTACCTTCTTTTCTTCCCCATCTTCTTCCTCCTTTTGCTTCTTCTCCTCTTGCTCATTCCCATGCCTCCTCTCTTTATCCTCCCCCTCCTCATTGTTAGACCTCTCCTTCTTTTCCTCCCTGTTGCTTTCCTTTCCTTCACTGCTGTCCTCCCTCTCTTGTATCATTCCTTCTCTCCTGTCATCCTTCAGGTCTCTGCTGCAGCAGGGCTGTTCATCAACTGATGGACATTCATTGGCTGGGTGGGAGTTTGGAGGGCTGCTATTGGTTGTCTGAATGCCTGTTAGGTCAAACTCAGGGAAAAGGAGCCTCATACAGGAATCCATCTCCGTCAATGTTGCCTCAAATTCCTGGTATGACTCTAACAAAGAAATAATATGTAATGCTTAACAAACACTAACATTATATAACATTAGAATGATAAAATACTTCATCTTTGCTTCATTTGGGAAACTGACGCACAAAAAAAAAAAAAACTTTGATCCTAGATCTTTTCCAGACCACATGGGATTTTAGGGAGTACGCTGGATGTCAATTGGAGGCAAAAACGAGATATTTGGTCCAGTCCCAAAATATCTATTGTTATTATTATTGCTGTTATTTTTTATCACTAGCAGTAGTGTTGTTGAATGATGTGGTGTTTACCCTCCATGTCTTTGGAGGCTGCCTCCACTCTCTCCTTGTAGATCCTCTCCATTCTCCTCTGTCTCTCCTCCTCCCTCCTCCTCTCGGCTACTGTCCTGGCCTCAGCATCCTGGAAGTCCACCTGACCACATAGACACATCACATCACTTACAGGTGGATCACAACATGGGACATGTGAATTAACATGGAAACCACAGTCCAAGGAGGCAGCAATAGTAGCAGGGAAAGGACTGATAGTTAACATAGCAGCTATATATTTCATAGTGCCATCATTAGGTCAAAAGTTTCATTTGTCCAGTACTTTGGTTTATGACCAAATAGTTAGCATATGTTAGCATGCTAACACCTTATACTAAGATGGTAAATATGGTAAACACTGGGTGTTTTCCATTCTGCTAATTCTGCTTCCTCCCGTCCTCCGGCCCGAAACCTGGAGACTGATCAAGCTCCACCATCATGGAGGATTCCAAAAATGTGTCTCAGAGGAGACGAAGAGAGAGGAGATGTCCCACTTACTGTACCTGCGGTCTTTCACTAACTAATAAGGCTACAGCCTTTATTTAGAATATTTATGGCTCTTATTAATGCTCCCTCATGTCTGTTCTCTTTCAGTAATAAACAAATGGTCTACTTGTGTTATTTCTTTGATCAGTCACATTCTATGACACCCTGACGCTGTAATATAATACAATCAGTATCAGTCATCAGCTACCAGATGTTTTCTTTTTTTAACTGTAACTGAGTTATTTCTACATATTTGACAGTTGAGATGCTATGCGTCTTGGACGGAGTGAGTGAGGATGTCCAACAAAAGAACAGAAGAACGAGTTTAATATCCCTCTCACCTTCTTAACCTGTTTGAGAAAGTGGTAGCCCAGCCCTAACTTCTTATAAGCTGCCCCGTAAGAGGCCTGCCATGATTGGATAGTCTGGATGGCCAGTGACCTTAGTTTCCTGGCTACTTCTTTAGGAGGGGGGAGGGGCTGCTCCGAGTCAGTCTCCACTGTCAACTCCAAGAAATCCTGCAGGAAGGGGAGGATTGAGAGGGAACACGACATACTTGAAGATAGATTTGCAAAAGCTGACCTACCGTCCCGTTCCTGACAGAGCCATAGTGTTTAGAAACCTTTTTTAACTGTCCAGCTTACATAGAGCTATATTTCCATACCTGACTTGGAAGAAAATTACCTGAAGAAGACCTTGCCCAGAGTATGATAAGCAGGTTACAATCTCTCTGACCAGATACTTCTTAATCAGCACAATTAGGTGTTTGATGATGAGCTTTTGGTCTCCATGATGCCAGTACCTGGAAGTTGTCCACCAGCAGGGTTCTAAAGTGGTGTGATCTGGAGAAGAGCTCACTGGTTATCTGGAAGGCAGACAGTCGGACCTCGGCATGTTCCTGGTTGAGCTGGGACATCACTAAGTGGTACACGTGGTCTATGCAGTCATTCGACACTCTGGGAGAAACGATAGACACCAAGGGAACAGTTATTACTGAGTTTTCATTCGATTCTGGATATTTTATAAATGATTTAATCTCATCCGTATTGTTAGAATCCTGTGAATTGTAACCTTACCAAGATTGTCTCAGATGGTTTTCCTACCCAAAATCCTTTGCCATAAAAATGTTTACAGACAAGTTGTTCAAATTAGTAATAGTGATGCAAAATATCGGGCAACATTAGCTTAATTTTTTTGCTCCCTTTGCTTTCAAGTGCTGTGTATATTTAGTGCACGAACAGATGACTTTTTGACACGTGTACTGACAATATGCATGTTTTAAGTCCAACCAAAGACTACACCAGGGTCGTGCTCAATCTGAAAATGTTTTGCACCGAATGGAAATATTTCTCTAGTAGCCCTTTCTGACTGATGAATCTGGGTTCAAAAACTAAACAATGCAGTGACGTACTGTATATGTATGGTACAGTGTTTAAATGACCATGGAGCACATTGTGCATCATTAAAGATGTACTGAAACCTTTGCACGGCCGGATTCACCTGCAAAGGGGCACCAGAGCAAAAATGATAAGTGGTCCCAATTCAGAACTGATACCCCACAGTTCTTTTGGTTATAATTTGGTAAATCATTAAATTATGTAATAATAAGCATAATATTAAATGAAATATTAAAAGTAGACTTTGACATAGCCTCAAGGCTCAGGCCCTTACCATTTCAGTTTATAGTTTAGTAACTGCCACGCAGTGAACCTGGGACCTTTGGGGCCCCTTAGTCACTAGGGCCCCGGGGCAGTTGCCTGCTCTGCTGTGTCGGTAATCAGTCTTTAATTCTTTTTCTGAGAATTACTTGAAGACTTCACCATTTGTCAACTATCAGCAAAAGTTTGCACAACTGTTTAAAAATATATTGTTTGAAGTTTTGGCTTCTGTCAGAGAGGAGGAAGTAGTAAACCTACTTACTCTGAGTACTCCATGGTACAGTTACTTGTAAATTATGGCCCTGGGGAGGCATGTGCCCATGTGTTGGTGACATACTTGCAGATCTTCTTGATTTCCTTCAGCTTGTCCTGGTTGAGCTGTGGCTGTCCTGATGTGGTCAGCTCCTCCACCAGCTCTGACAGCCTGTCCCTCTGCAATAACTCCATCGCTGTTCATTAACACACCTGTTAACAGAGATACTACTGACTACAAGGAGTTCACCTGGACTTAAGTCCTCCAGCCAAACCATCCAACAAGACAGAAGACAAAAATATCGAAACATCCACCAAACTGAAGAAGTGGGTCCTGGTGAAATCTACAATCAGCTACACAACTGTCATATTAAAAGGTTTTGTAGGCTTGTGATCTACCCACTATGTACGACACTATGTTAGACTGTAATGATAACACGTGCGAAGTATTGGGGATACACACCCGTCTGTATTAACAGGAAAGTAATTCTGTACCAGTTCAAGTGTAGTTAGCTAACCTACATCAACTTAACTACAAATTTCAACTGAATTAACCTAGTCTTTGCAACTTACATATTTAAATATTACACAGGACATTTTAAAGGAAAACACAAAGAAAGAAATCTTTTTTTTTTTAATAGTGTACCAAAGTCCAGTCGCGTTGTAAATGAATTTAAAGGCTTGCCCTGTACTAGCTGCTACAATGCTAACAACTGTAAACATCCTGTCTCTTTAACCGCTTACCAGCTGGTACTGAAACTCAGTAAATCATCCAGCTGTTAGCAGCAACTCGTAGTCCATTCATGACCAAAGCTATTCAATTAACGGCTGCTGTTTTGTTCCCTTTACATATTAACATCCTTTTGGAATTATGTTGTTTCCTCCAATCGAATAACACACTTATTTCCGTCAGTTGATTTTACCACCGGTTCGACTTTTCAGAATAAAAGCATCAATCAGGCCACACCCCCTTTATGGTGCGTGGACCAAACATTGATTACCTTTCATGGATGTATAATAAGAAGTGGATACGGCGCCGCTGCTCAGCCTTGCTTCCAATTATTTTCCAGCGACCACTCGCGGTATTGCAGCGAAATATTCCCCTCGTCATCACAATGTAAAGTCTATGGATCGAGCGGGGAGTCGTGGGCGGGGCCAGTGGGGGGGGGGGGGAAACACTACTGCGCATATTCAGTGGGCCGCATAACCCGGAAGCAAACCCAGAAGCTGGAAACTTTTTCGGTGTATGTGCCAGGCGAGTTTTTTTTTTTTTATTGAACAAATTGCACACGTCACACACTGACAATAAGAGATCCACAGTGCAATCAAAACATTCAAACAAATAAGCCATGGGGGCTG
Source organism: Maccullochella peelii (assembly GCA_002120245.1). NCBI lineage: Eukaryota > Metazoa > Chordata > Actinopteri > Centrarchiformes > Percichthyidae > Maccullochella > Maccullochella peelii. The sequence continues at coordinate 125,542 of LKNJ01000767.1, forward strand.
CTAGGCATGCAATTATCATTGGACTTAATAGGTGCCATCTTTGGGTCCGGTATCCAGTTCTTATAATACATCCATGGGACATTTATGTATTGTTAACTTTATATACAGTCTACTGCAATTAATAATACGAATACAGTTTTAACTGTGTCTGAGAGGTGTTGACTCCACTTTAAGGTCATTTTATAGGTTCTCCTGAGAGGTGTATCCAAAACATTGTTCCTGCACAGTACTGTTGGCTTTGAACCATTCATCAGAGCTTAACTCTTATGATGTGGCTGATGCCAATTCAAGAGTGACAGACATTTGTTGTCAGATCTCATAAATGCAACATTGACAAGTCATTGACTTGTAGGTTCTGAAGCTAAATATACTGAACCATCTTAAAATGCAGTCACATCATCATGGAACAGAAGTAAATTATGGTCACTGACTCTGGCTCATTATGGAAACAGAAACATCCTGGTGGGAAAAAACAAAACACAATCCAAAAGCAAAATTTACTGTTTACACATCACATACACATACACATATGAGCCTACCTTTGGATTATAGCTTCAAATTTTAACACTATAATTTCTGGTCTAATTTGAAGGTAACCCTACAGGCGATCCAAAAACCTATTAGCACACCCTCATTTTTTTCAACAATTAATTTATTCTTAATTAAATAAATTAACACAAAGTAAAAATATAAACATAATAAAAACATTTAAGCTACCAATGAAGTCTTGGTGTGTCCCTTGTGCTTGAATTGCATGCAGTAGACTCTTGTTTGTCCCTCTGTGGTGGGTCGTGCGCTTGAAGAGTGGTTGTTTCCTCCCCACAGTCTATAAGTCTGTGTACTCCTCTCTGCATCATATTGCCATGTAAAATGTCACTCTGTACAATCCTCTCGTCATTTCATTTTGACCTGTAGAGCATCTATAAGTTCTACAATCTCTGCAAAGTAGCCGTTCTCATCTCCTAGAATCATTTCTGACTGGACCATGTCCTGGTACTGGTCTCTCAGAGAGAGCAGAGAGCCCAGCAGAGAGCTGTCTGCGCGGTACTGTTCCAAACACACAGGAGCCATTGCCAACAAAGCCCGCAGAGCCTGGAAGAAAAATAACACAAACACTTAGGACAAGTACATTTCATACACTACGTTTCTTTACTATTCATCTACAGTGTATCAAAGTCGCTCCACCTTCTCTCTGTAGTCATGCTCAGTGGACTCCAGCAGCTGTGGGACCAGACCGCACCAGCCCTTCTCCAGCAGCTCCCCCTGCAGGGACACCTTAGAGTACTGACGCACCCGCTCCTCATGGGAGACATCCAGCACTGAGTCCAGACCTGCCTGAGAGATCAACTCCTGGTGGAGCAGGAGAGACCAGCATCAGTATCATCTAGGAAGTCTGCATCCTCAATGAGAACCCTTACAGTCCGAGCCAGAAAATGAAATCTGGCTGAGACTTGACCTCCCAGCTGAACTTAAAATACAGTTTGTTTGTTGTACCTTCTCGCTGATCATGTCATATAACATGGTGACAATGCGTGTACGCAGAACTCCGCCTCCATCTGCCCTGAACAGCTCTGATAGGACCTGCAGCCCTCCATGTGACAGGAAATGACGCTGTGCATAGGGAAAGTGACGCAAGAGGGAGGCCAGTGCAAACAGAACCTGACAGGAGGACAGTAACAGAAAACATCACAGCTGACTTGTATATGTTTGCATCCAGCTTCTCGTCAATGACTTATAATGTGGGGGTGTAAGTACCTTCTTTTTGACTCCGAGTGGTTGTGCAGTGGCCAGTATGGTTAAGAGCGTCTGAAGAGCACCACTCTCCACAGCCTTCACCTGAACCACTGGATTACTGCAGGACACAAGCACCGCTGTTAGAAAGCTCTGACAGTGATAATGATGCACACAGTGACCTGTGTACACACGTTCAACTTTAAACAACAGTGTCAATAATGGGAAGCACATGCTTACTTTAACTACACATTTGCACATTGCCTTCTGCACATTCATGTACAGTTTAGTTGTTACAGTGGTTAATTTATCATGACTCATCTGCGTGTCACTAGTCACATGTCATTATCTGCTCGTAAGTATTTAGTCAGTTTGTGTATTGTCTGTAATCCATCCATCCATCGTCATTGTCCCGTCTACACTACAGGCAAGGAGAGTAGAGCTGTTGATATTGGCACCACCTGCAGGAGATTTTATATTTTTTCACTTTTTTGGATTAAAGTTTTCATTTGAAACCCACACACCACAGTTGCCCTCTTTCCACCAAATCATATCTGGTTCTTGAACCGGTTCTGTTCAGGATTCTTGCTATCTAGAGAAGAAGCCCTCGTTTCCACCAGTTTAGAGTGGAACCATTGTAATCAAGGATGCGTCATGACAGGAACCAGCACATCTATGCCATTATTGTCGAATCACGCATGGTTCGTCACGTGGTGCTCCCCAAAACGCAAACTTTCTGTCACCCAGGCGCCGGTGTTACGGACATTAACTTCCATGCTACTCGTCACCTCCAGCAACACATTACTGCATCCACCGTGATTGTTCATGCTGGAGTTAATGACCTGAAATTCAAACAATCTCAGAAACTCCAGTCTGACTTCACTGCCTTAATTGACACTCTGCTTGGAAATTTCCAGTCCGCTACCGCCCCCCGTTTTGGTGACGTAAAATTCAGCCGAGTTCGCCAGTTACACATCCGGCTGAAAAGACACTGTAGCAGCAGGGATATCACCTTTGCGGACAACTTTACTTCATTCCTGAACTGACCCGAGCTCTTTAAGCGTGATGGTCTCCACCCGAACCATATGGGCTCTCGTCTTCTGTCCTGGAACATTGAACTGGCCCTGCTCTCATGCAAAGGAGCTCTTGCTCTTCATCCTACCGAGATACAGCAGGCTTGGTACTGACAAATTCTCAACTATCTCCATCACAGCATACTATTGGTAATGTATCCACTACAAACACATATACAGACTTTGAGCTGTCTATCCCACCACTATTTAGTGCAAAGGGTATTTTAACTAAGGTGCCAGGCCTGCTCAAACTGCTAGCTCCCTATCTACTAAGACCTATACCCTTTTTTCAAAATGCAAAACAAAAAAAGATGTTAATGTTACAAACTTAATTACAGTCCCTCTGCTGCCTGTTAACATAAAATCAACCATCCCGGCCACACACCACCAGGCTTCATTATTTAAGCTGT
>LKNJ01000768.1:0-140236 GCA_002120245.1 Maccullochella peelii
ACACATATATATACATATATATACACATAGATATATATATACTGAGATTAGCTTCTGCTATTGTTGTGGTTTGTTTAGAATTTCCCATTGACTTTACTTCACATCCTAATACACTGACCCCACTCTTCTAACAGACTGTTCATACTCGTTAATATCAGAGGACACAGCACTTGGCAACCATCGTGCACATGTGAACATGTAGTTTAAAGCAAGCGTACAAGCACTCTAAAAGTTGTGGAAAGGAATGGAGATCAGTGATTTAACAGTGATTGGAGGAGCTGACAACTGATGTAAGAAAAGACAACAGGTCTATGGCAAAGGTCTGAAAGAAGGATGAGAGAACTGGGCTGTGAGGACTGCTGGTTGCTCTGCTGGAACACCACAGTTTCAATTGCTGATCAGGTGAGAGAGGAGAAGAAGACATACAATAGTGTATACGATCTTTATTTTTACTTGCTAACCTTCCTGATGTTCACGGGGCTTTCCTAATTATCAGTCACAAGTGTTCTTGAGCAAGAAGCTGAATCCCTACCAGCTCCAGGGTCCCGTTCTGTAATGGAGTCTGACCTCTGACCTCCAGAAAAATGAGAATTTACTTTCATAAATTAATAAATCATTAACACCTTTCTCCTATTACTGACAAAGGGCATAATAATTGACAGAGTGAGTGCCATTCAAGAGGGTGCTGGTGACGAGAGAAATGAATGAAGGCTCTGCTCTGTTCATGGTAGTAGTTCATTGACACCATACGAATTGCTGAAAGTTGGGTAGCAGTTCCAGTTGAAAAGGAAGTGAGACTTGGGAATGCAATTAATTAAGAATTTAATACACCATGCTGCAGATGTAAAATGACAGCTAGAATCAATTATTGTATGGACACTAGAGTTCTGCTACCCAAAACCCAATATTCATATTGGGTTCTGATATCCCTCTGGTCGGGCTCAGGCCCGTAAACCTTCATGGTATGGCCGGGTTCGGGTTTATTTTCAAATGTAATTTATTAAAAAGTCTCCCTTGCAATGCCAATTGTCTACATCCATTTCTGGCATATGTTAAAAGTAGATACAAAGTTCAAAGTGGGAATAGAGAAACCCAGTTTAGCCAGTGCATTACATTGTCCTGGTGAGCTAACGGTCAGTACACAGGTGCAGAACTCTAATGGGCACATCTCATCATAGGATTTGATTTTTATGTTTTTGGTCAGGTTTTGTTAGAATTGTTACAATGATTGCATGGTTGACTATAACCTTAACATGCTCTGTAAAATAATGTTGAGAGTTCACGGAAAGCTGAGTTTAAAAAAATGAAAGAAACTGGTGAGGCAATGGACATAGATCACTTTGACTGCCCCTTTACCTTGCTTCTCATTTATTTTGCCCCTTGGAATCACTTACACTATGTGTGAAATAACTGTGTACTGTTTGGTCTTACACTGCTTACAACTTAACCAATAACCAAGTCTTACTGCAAATTGATCTCTCCTTAAGAATCAGTCAGCAAAGCAATCAGAAGATTGGAGTAATTAGTGAACATACAGGTTATCCTGCCCCGGTGGAGTGAAGTTGAATGCAGGGAGTAACTTGGTATGAAAACCATGTGCCTACTGTATAGAAAATACAGCTGTAGACTCAAGAGGTCCATGACTCGGTAATTATTTACTTGGTGACTGAACAGGCAAGTGAGGCAATCATGAAGTTATCAACAAATTCTAGGTAAACAAACAGCAAGGTGTTGACATGGAACTACTGGGTGCTAAAAAGATAAACACAAAATACAAAATAGGATGCACAAAAACAAATTAAAGGCTTATTGTACATAAGAAAATATATGTGAATAATGATACCGTAGTCCTTTATCATGCAAAAAACTAAAATGAAAACATATGTTTAATACTTCTGTAACAAGCATGTGATTAGATAAGTAGAAATTGAACAGGATGTAGTTATGCACCATAATTTAAACCTGCTGTGTTATAAATGTAGCATAGAAAAAAGTGCAGTGCTGATTTTACTTACCTGTACATTTAAATAAAATTCAAATACATGTGAGAACTGTTGTCACACAAAGGTTAAAGCCTTAGTATTTTTAGTATCATTTGAAGTAAAGAGTGTTGGTTGCCTCTATCTTGCCAAATTTTTAGTGCCACTCTGTAAAAATTCAGGCATGCAGACATTTTCCAACAACCCCACTGCTGCCTGCCAGACTTACATTGTGCCATCATTCTCCCTCCTATCCTCCATCACTTGCAGTATATGTTTGTTTTGAAGACCATTACAAAGCTTACGTTTTGCTGCCAGCCAACATGCATTCAGTCCTTCCACCATCTGTTGTTGGTATTCACTGAAAGCATGCAGCCATTGTGCTGTAAAGCATAGAAAAAGTGCCAAGTACAGTTCAAGCGGGATCTCAAAGTGTTTTAGACAATTGTCTTTATTTTACAGATTGTGAACTGTTTTAGACAATTGTCTAACAGTGTGTTTACTGTAATTATCATAACATCTTAAATGAATGTGGTAATGTCCATCCATCCGTCCATTATCTATGCCATTTATCCTTAGAGGGTCGCGGGGGGCTGGAGCCGATCCCAGCTAACATAGATGTGTTTCATCACAGTGCAGTCATATCATTTAGTTTATAGCTCAAAAAACACATTCAAGTGTGTAGTACCTCTTTAAAAAGTTTCTTACACTTGTGCTTATGATTGTTTTCAGGATAAACAACTTAATAATTCCTCCAGAATACATTTGGCAGTCAGTACAACAATCCACTTTACTTTTGTCACCCTAAAAGATTCTCATCTGCTGATGCACTTTGAAATGACTCAAGCAGCAGCATCATTTTGCTCTGGTTGGTGTTTTAGAGGTGTGTGTTGTTTATTTTTAGATGACAGGGATGATGATGATAACACTGTAAAGCTAAATGTTACAAAGAATTAGTGTGAATTATAATGGCGTCAACACTAAGCTAATGATGTGTGTGGAGAGACCAGAGAGGTTGGGCATGTTAATGTCAAACTTGCTTAAACATGAAACAAATAGTAAACATTAACATTAGTCATTCTGGACTTTTACTGTAATTAACAAACTAATAGAGGAGGTAATACATCTACTGTACTTTATGTTCATTTTACCAGTGGTACTATTTCATCACTGGTACAGTATTTTGCCTCAGGCATACATTCCTACATATTTACAAAATATACTGTAAACTGTATATATATATTCTGACATCAATTATCTCATATATCAAAGCACATGGAATTCAATATTAGTGAACTGCTGTTATGTTACTGCCTTAATCCGCATATTTTCAGTTGTATATTTTGTGGAGTGTTGACATCAGGAAGTTTGACCAGGGCAAGACCCAGAACTTCACTCTGATTCCACAGAATTTGAAGACAATGAAAATCCTCCTCTCTTTGTTTCTATAGTAACCATAAGAGAAAATGGAGCAAAACACAAAGGAGAGGAGCAACGTAAATGAACATTTAAATATAAATCAGCATAAGCCTGAGCGACAGCTACAAAGTCATGCCACTTCCTGAGGTATAATTATTTTAACCATGACATATTGAATTCTGCCCCCTGACAGTCTGAGGCAGGAAATGAGACAATTTTAAAGCACCACGTGCATACAAGCTCGGAAAATTGACTTGTACAAAATTCAGGACAGTTGCTGCGAATGCAAACAGACAAGCGAATCACCATCAAAGTGTTTTGACAAGGGGGAGATCAGAAACGTGTGTGCCTGTAATTCCTGCCTCACAGCAGGCACAGGTTTTCTGAAGTTGTGCACAGAAACCTCCACATATGCTGTACACTCTGTAAATGTTTGAATGAGTTGGTTAGAGGTTATGTAATGTGGTAACTGTCCCAGTGCTCTTCCATCAAAGGCAAGGCCCGAATTAGTTAAGTATACTCATAAAAACACATGATGATTCATTCATAAATCATCAAAGTTGCCCTGCATTGTGAAAATATGGGACGAACACTTAGTAAACAACAAGCTGTTGTTGGAAATGAGGCCATATACTGTAAAAATTATTGCAATCAATATTTCCAAATGAAATTGCACTGGCTGCCTAGTGTGCAGGGCTTGACTCCACATCTAAGTGACTAAGTTTCTGGGGGTGTTTTAGGATGTATGTAGTTCCTGGAACTAAATGTAGATCTACAGGGACACACGATGCTTGCGCGGAGAACTAGATCTCACTCCTGCAGTTTCTGGCTGCACAGCATGACTCAGCTCTGCCACATCTTTTTAATCAGTGGTAGAGAAAGTATTCAGAGCCTTTAATTAAGAGAAAGTTGTAAAAACAGCAATGTAAAAATCCTCCCTTACAAGGAAAAGCCCTGCACTCGGAAGTTTACTTAAGTAAAAGTTTAAAATTATTAGCATGCATAACATACAGTTTCAAAAGTAAAAGTTCTCAAGAATAATGATCTTTTTCCATGTGTTAAATTATTGATACATATTGATGTAGGTAGCATATCAATATTGAATCTGGTTCTGAATTTGCTTTGTACTGTGGGTTAATTCAGTCTGTAGCAACACTTTTACATTCTGTATGATCTGTGAAACCTTTATCTGTGAAGTAACTTCTACATCTGTCAAACAAATATAGTGGTGTAAATAATACAATATTTTCCTCTGAAATGTAGTGGGAAAAGCCACATCTGGTTTAAATAACTGTGAGTTAAGCAGGTTTAAAATGCAGCTATTATGAACTTAAACCAGACTTGAGCTGTGTCTCAATTCGCATTCTTCCGTTCTTACACTTGCTATTTTACGTGCATAAGTGTGTTCACACTGACAAGTATGGCAAAATGCAGTGCTATGACTATGCTGACATCCTGTTTAGCAGGTTCATCTTAGTTTAGCGTTTTAGCATGCTAACCATTGTTACTTAGCATTAAACACAAAGTATAGCTGAGGCTGATGAGAATGCCATTAGTTGTGCAAGTGTTTGGTCATAAACTTTAGTATTGGACAAAGTGAATGTTTGACCTGATCATGGCGCTAAATGAAAGAAGTTATGACAATTCATGCGTAGGGGGACATGAATGTCTGGACCAAATTACAATGCAATCCATCCAAGTAGTAGTTTTGGTAGAGGAGTCTCTTGATATCTCTGCATGTGGAAACATTTAGTATTCATAGAGCAATGTAAAGATGATGTCTTCGACCTCCTCCATATTTGTTGTGCTGGTTTCATAAAAGAAACAGTGTTTCTTTGCTACCAGCCTACCCTATGCATCTGTTCTACACCTTAACACTAGGAACAGAAGTGTGGAGATGGCCTCATACTCGCTTCCAACATTTCATTTTCCACACTCAGCGTTTTGCAGGATTGGGGTTATATTTAGGTACAAGACCATAAGGCCCACAAACACACTGCTAAATAAATTCAAGATTGATTTCATTAACAGCAATGTAATGTTGAATTCCCTTTTTGGCCCCAGTCAGCAGATCTAAATGATTTCCTTGCTCAAATGAAGAACAATACTCGCTTCTTGACTCTTCAAACAAGTGTTTGAAAGTCATGCACTGTAGGTATTCCTATTTTTTTTTTTGTCTAATCCCTAAATATTCAGAACTGTCCTCCGTAACTGCATTGCCATCTCTTTTAACATCACGCCTGCGTATCCTGAAGTCAGCTTTCACTATGTGAGAAGAATTACTATAACCCGTATCAGAAGTGTTCCCTAACATGCACTGTTGAACTGCAACCACTGCACTGTTCCCCCAGTTCACCTTACCTTGGGAATCTGCAAAGGAAAGATTAGTGACCGAGATGAAGGGGCCGAGCATGGAGGACCACAGGGAGAACGAATATGCAGCTTTAAGCCTCCCTGGGCCTCATTACAATAGAGTCCGCAGACAGACAGACAGACAGACAGACAGACAGACAGACAGACAGGCAGTATAATGTAGAGGCCGGCTCTTAGAAACTGCTACTGCCTTCAGTCCAAACCAGGGTTTATGTGGATTTTTGAAGGCTGCTAATATTACCAATATATTAGGGCTAAAGCGGGGCCAAAAATTCAGTATTGTTAAATCTGACAGTATATAGACCATGGAACATACTGTAAATCTGTGTATTAAATTCAGTGCTGCCACGAAATTATCTGATAAATCTTTTCTACTGATACTTATTTGAGTTACTTAAAGCTTCATGTTAGCAGATGGGACATGGGCCAAACTGAAATCATGTCAAATAAACTTTTCCCAAAGATGGTTTATGTTGTTTTAGGTAGTTCTTATCACGCTGATATACAAGTGTTAATTTTTCTGACAAGTTTGGTTTTAATTAGTTATTTGATGCTAGATAAAGGAGGTGTGACATCATTATGGACAACTTGTGGTGTGCTTGCGATTGGTTTGGGCGGGTGTATGGGCAGGACCTTGATTTTACTACTGTGCAGACTCTGGCTCCAAATGACGTCACCAGCACAAGTATCCGGGATATTTTGGCTTCATTTTTGTACAATGGGAGGATGTGGAGACGCGTTGTCCATCTTTACATAAAGTCTATGGTTTAAACTGATATGTATATAATATAAAGGCCATATATTCAAACGCTGACTTTTTTCCTCGTGCAGACTTTAACTTGAAAAAGACAATACCCTGACATCTGGATATGGGTGTGTCCTGTTGCAGCTTGCTAGTCGGAAATGGTTGCCAAGCGACCTCTTGCGATCTCAAGTGCTCAGAAGCTGCCAAAGCAGACGGAGAAAATTGAGACAGCAGACTCAGAAACAAGCATATGCATGCATAATCGGAATTCCACGCTGAAATCTGATTTTGCTCTTACGAATCTGTGCCTGTGCACTCTCAAATGTTGACTTGCTGACTCAGTAGCACTCGGAATTTTTCAGTTTTCAGTTCTCAAATCTCTTTTGTTGTCAATATACTTCCATGACTTTCTGCTGTGCAGTATTTTGGCATCTCATAAGCCCAATTCAAACTGGCCTTGGCCTTCTTGGATCTTATTTCATTATCTGACCGGTACCTGAAGCGACATTCCCCATCAGTGCAGCCCCTATCACTTTTTAACCCTCTTAAATCTACACAGACAAAGACACGCCTGGACATAGTTTTATATTTTTGCCAATTCTGAGCTCATTCTTTCAGTCAGTGTTATAAAAGTGTTATACGTCATATGATTCAGGGGAACCTACCCTTTCTTTCTGGTACAGTGTAAAGTCACCATCATGCATTACCTTTGTGTGAGCATACCATATTTGACCCAGTCAAAAAAACTTGGGAAAACTGGGAATTTTAGTTTTTTCAATGTGACTCCATGTAAAGTTTGGTGCAATACACTTTTCCTCAGTACGTTACAGCCATTTATTGGATATTGTCATTGTATTTTCAGTAGACAATGTGACAATATATCAATTTTGGTATCAAATATCAAAGTGTTATATTTGCACATCACAGTGACATGTGCAAATCTCCCCCATGGTCCATGATTTTGTTTCCACTCAAGTGAGCCAGCAAGCTTCAGTTCCTGTATCATGTGATCGCACACACTGTAAATTGGCCCTGATTGTTGTAAATGCACCATTCAAGTTGCTCGTCTCTATCATAAATGGTTCCAAAGTTATTTAATGTTTTGTAAGCAGGTCTGAATGCCCCCTAAGTAAAGTAAAACACTTCATCACACTTCACTTCATCAAGTCATCAGCTAAATGTAGCTATATAAGTTGATTAATATAACTTAATATTCTGGAGGGATAATGAAGCATAAATTACTTTATTTTCACTCACACCAGCACAGCCCGTTGGCATGCCCTGCACTCTCGTGGCCTGCCCAATATTCAAAAACCCAATAGCTTTGACATTTACCACACCTGTAACATAAGATTCAAACTTCCTGGCATTGATTGACACAAATTTAGTTTTGCTTCTAACATCAATAACAATATTAACAGAATCCATGTATGCATGCTGGGAATCCAAAAAACATGCTGCGTTAGATTGCATTTATTTTGAGGGCTTCCAATAAAACAAACACTGAGAGACACAACACTATCTGGCTGGTATCTGACTTTTAATAAAAGTTTAATTTTGGTATAACTCAGCAAACTAATATTGCAGTCTAACTCCAGCCCACACTGCTCTCACATTCAGAGAGCATTTTGAAGTGTGAGGGCACATTATAATGACAGCAATAAACAAGCATACCTCAGTCTACAGTGCCAAAATCGCAGTTTTTTTGCTTATTATTTAGCATAACAGGGGGTGTCAGATATCTCTTGAACTGACTCACATGCTCTCTGCTGTCTAATTGCCTGGTAATAAGCGTGTAATGAGTTTCTTATATACAGACTGCATGTCTTGGGAATTTGAAGTATCGTGTACCACAGGAATTTAAGCGTGACAAATGAAGTAATTGTTTTGTGTTTCAGGGCATCGTAAACCACTGTGAGTTTGCTTGCCAATTTAACCTCCATTTTGAGGCCCAGTATTCAGCTGCTGATTTCCAATTGGCTTTAAACTGATTAAAATAACAAACAATAGATAATACCATTTCATGACTGTTTTTAAACCTATTATACTCAGTCCGCTTTTGAGGTCTGAGCAACTGTTTGTTCGTAAATAATAAAAAAAATAATTATTTGAGATTTAATTTAACGCCTTCAAATAATTCTTCTTTGTAGATCCACAATAAAGCAGGAATAATTAAATGTAACCAATTTTTTTGTAATTAAACATATTTTACCAAATTAATTTACTTTAGGGTCCAGATTATGATGAATAAATGCCCAAGCTCAGTGGATTTGCTAAAAAGACTTAGTAGTAATAAATCTCTTTAACATTGCCAATTCATTTAATTAGATTTAAAAAAACAAAAAAGAAATTACAACTGGCAAGCAATCAGATGACGGCAGAGTCCTATCAGGATCCAATCAGGGGCTCGATGAGACTCAATTAGGATTGAAGTGAAGCAGAAAATCGGCTTACACCGTCAAAGTCTTTGGACATTCTCTCCTTATAACCTGCTGAGCGAGTAATTGAAAAGGTTGAAACATGTTAACTCACCAAGACTGGACATCAGCCACACATTGGTGACTTTGATGTAGAAAATTAAAGCAGGGAAAGTATATCTAAGAAGAATATCTAAGAGCATTCCAAACAAGCAGCAGTGTCATTGCTTTGGAATATGAAGGGGGTGGGTAGAGCAGAAGTTGCTCATAAGGTGCTAGTGGAAATTTTATAAAACAAGGTGTAGTTGAAGTTCAGCTGGACTGTGAAAACAGCCTGTTGGGAATATTGTTTGGCAAAAAAACCCCTGAAACCTTTGACCCATGACTTTCTGTCCATAATTGGTTCTGGACCTTGTATTCATGTATACTTCCTGTCTGTTGAAAATCAATGAGAACAATAAAGCAAGCTTTTCAGAGTGATGGACAACACTTGGTGCCCTGCAACAGGTGGTGTGGCTCACATTTGGGGCTTGTCAGAGTGCTTTGACTCACATACATACACATACAGTCAAATCTGTGCAATTCTTGTCACATTACATTTTTTAGGCCAGCATTTTTCATCCAGCACCACCATCAGGGAAAAACCTCAGTTCATCCAATACTTTCGTTTATGACCAAATACCTGCAAAACTAATGACATTCCCGTCAGTTCCAGCTGTACCTTGTGTTTAGTGCAAATTTTAGCACCTGCTGCAACAGTCATCAGAATGACATAATACAACATAAAAGGACATCTAAAACATCATGACATAAAAGAACATCTGCAAAAAATAAAGAAACAGCACAGCCTTGTTCAAGGACCATGTGTATAGTCACATGCACCATTCATGTATATGTGGGGGGGTATATGATCACAGTCCAAGTGTGTGGTGGGGTTAATCACCTCCTTGCGCTTCTCTGTTGGTTGAGCAATGTTATAGAGTGAGGAACAAAAGAGTGTTTTTATGTATTCTTCCTGCAGTCTGGCTCACTAAAGCGCCTCTCCGAGGGAAGAAGGTGGTACTCCTTAAGGAGGGAGTTTTCCACAGAGTGATCCACCACCTTGGAGCAGATCAAGAGTCGTAGAATCCTGGCTTTCAGTTGAACCGAGAGGCCACTGAACCAGACTGAGCCTCCATGTTGCAGGAAGATTTTTATGGTGGAGCAGAAGAATAGAGGATTTCCTTACTGGCTCCAAATGACCTGAGCCTCCTTAAAAAGTAAATCCTTTGTTGTACCTTATTGCAGATGAAGTCCACATGATGGGTCCAGGACAGTGCACTGTGCACGTACTCCTCCAGGTACTTGAATGATGATGTTTGTTTTATGGGTTGGTTGTGAATTGGAACTGGATCAATATAGGTGTCTTGTGTGGCTCCAAAGATGATTTCCTCTGTTTTGGAGGTATTGACTATGAGAGTGTCTAATGCAGCATTAAATATACAGATATTAAATCACATGATTGCACACAGCATGTATATTTAACAACCTTGATGCTGTTCAGACAGGTTGGAGTTTCTCAGGCAGGGTGAATCTACAGGATCTCACTTGGTCAGCATGAGAATTTCTCTCCACTGTAGCCCGATACAATTAGTAAGAATTTTTTCACCATAGTCTTGCCTGATTAAACATCTCTTAACATGATTTTAGGGCAGTTATTAGTTGTAGGGCAGCTATTTGTAAAGATGTCTGAGATAGACCTTGATTGAATCTCTGCCTACGTGTCTTTGCTTAGCAGTGACATTTGTCTCTCTGTGACCCCGCAGTGCTAAAATATACTAATTAAGCCTTTAGTCACATTAGCATTGTTATTCATGTGTGTAATCCTCCAATATGTGCCATTAGTTCCTTTGAAAGTCCAAATCCAAAGCCTGAGACTGATTTAAATCTCATAATTTGAGTTAACCTCACAGAGATCTCAATTAAATCAATGTCAGTGAGGGATTCAAATCTGACACGCTGCTCTTCCCCATCTTCCTCTCTCCTGTCAGCTGACAGCGGGGTTCCCTTTGTGCCAGTTGATTAAAAAAGACACTTGAAAAGAAAAAGAGTCACTCCTGCTGTCCCCTTTTGACAAAGAATCATACTCATATGCTGGACTTTGCGACAGCAGGGGAATTTTGGGGGGAATGTGTTAATTCAGATAACATCTGTCATCTTTCTGATTTGATAGCTCATCCATCAGCGAGGCTGGAGGGCACCACAAAAATCCACTGTGAGGTGATTATCATTCTAAAAGTGCATCGCTCTTTGAATTTCAGCCAAGTGGTTGCCTGCAAGGTAGACAGACTCTCTGAATGAAAACAAAACAAGTGGCCAGGGAGAGAACAGTGGATGTATCTTTGCGACGAGTGCTGGGGAATACTCAAGCGCAGCCGCAGTTGTCATCAGATCGCCCTTTTGGGGGAATGAAAAAAGTTAACATCATTTCATCTGACAGAGAGATGACTGACAATTCCATGGTCGTACTGCTAAAACTCTGGGCCCTGGAGATATGGATGACCCACCAACAATACACTGGGCTTTAAAACACACACTCAAGCTTTATAAGGATGGTACAGACTGTGAAAACTATAAACAGGCTGTACGCACCACAGTGCTTACTTTCAGAACCAGTGTTCATTTTGGTGAAAATGTATATTAGGTCAATAATCTAGTTGATCTGGGGAAAAAAAGCTTCTGCTTTTTAGTTCTGGTCCACTATATGTTAACATTGGATTTGTACAAACAAACCCAGAGGAGTAAACGTGTGGACAGACGGGTCACTCATTTGACAGTTTTGGTTTTGTCATCCGAAATGTCGAATAACATTCATGCAATAATGTTTCTTTAGCAAACATTTATAGACAACTTACATCAGTCTTGCACTTGTTCCTACAGATAGCCTAAGAATATGAAAGATATCCAACTAAAATGAACGTTAACGTTACATCGACGTTACGATAACGTTAGCTTACCTTTTTGTAAATGCCTGTATGTTGGCCTTCCTGTTTTTATGGTTTGTTGCAGCTTTTCTGTTGCCACTCCTTGTTGAAGAAAGTTTTTGGGCACTGTTTTAACAAACAGGAGAATACAGTGTCTGCCTCTGTAGGTGCACGCTAGATCATTAAATAAGACTTTGCATTAAAACCGTAATTAGTCCATCTTTCACATCGATGCACATGTGACAAAACGACAATATATTTAGTTAGTTTTTATTTTCAAATGTTATTTTGTTTTAGTCTAGTTTTTTGCCGTGAAAGAAGGTCATCAACAAATAGTTTTTGTTGCTAAAGTTGAACACTTCTACTTTCATGCCAGCAATTGTCTGCCATGAGAAGTGTTTCTTCTTTTTTCCCATTGGCAAATCTTCATCTTTACTTCAGTTAATCATTATTGGTCTGGAGTGGCCTGAAAATGTATGTTTATCACTATGATGCCTTCATGGCAGGATTTGACTTACTGTATGTCTGAGCCTGATTTAAGATGAATGTTGTTTTGAAACTAGTGCAAGGCCAGAGAGTGAGCAATAGATCAGTGAATCTAAACTTCTAAAAACTTCTCTAACACTTATCTCTCCTAGGTCTGATCTATCATTTGTCTGATGTCCTGTTCCCCCTCAGGCACCACACTGCATCTGCCAAAATCTATTACAGTAAACTGGTTCAATGTGCCAGAACTTCACAGTGGTGCCAGTGGTGTAGTGTAAAATATTAACTCTTACCAGAGTTGAATTGACTCTCAAAATCCAACACTATGTTCAGTGTTACTTTTACACTCTGTAGATTAGGACCATATGTTCACTGACTTAGTGTTAAAATTGACTCTTCAAGTGTTAAATTAACACTGCTGATTTTACTGTGTATCTTGACTTTGCATAACTGGACCTGCAGATCTCGTTTTATTTTCAGGTAGGAACCAGGTTTATACATGGTATCGTATTGTGTATGAAAAGGAGATCAGGTTTCTCCTAAAGCTGGGTGCAAACTATGGCTGCATCCCAATTCAGGCTCTGCATCCTTCAAAGACCACATTTCTGAATGACTGAATACACAAAACCCAGCCTATTACAAATAATCTGATAAATGCAGCCTTCTTTGGCCACATCTGGGGGACACTGTAGCCTTTTCGGCCCTGAGTCTACCGTGATCCATTATGGGTTAGCTTCAAAATGCGTAAGATCATTGATGGTTAAGATTGTGAGGTAGTGATGCCTGAGAAGCTTAACTCAGGGAACATGAAACCCAAATTATACTATGCTGACCACCCAGGTCGTCCCGTTTATTTTACAAAAATATTTTTTTCTAGAAAATGCACCATGTACTGAAAAAAGCTTATGAACAGGTTACAGATTATATAATTACTGGTTGTATCAGTAAGTCATAGAGTAGCAAAGCCAAGTTATTTCTAAAGAAATGTCACCTATTAATACTTTTATAAGACTGAACAGTGATTCTTTTTGGATCAAGTGAAATGAACCACAGGTTTGAAAGTTACCATAGAGGTTTTTGTGTAATGGTAAAACAAGGCATCAGTAAACATGTCATCTCTGGCATCATGATGCCCGCGTTATTGCATATAAAGGATAGAGAGACAGTTGAGGGACAAAAGCCGAATTTTGAAAGAAGGTAAGCTGGGTTAGCCAAATATGTCTGAATGTATTTAGCACAATGGCCAGAGGGAATCCCAGTGGGTGTGGTTGTAAAGAAGGAGAAGAAAAGAACAGGGCTAAGAGAAGAAAATTCATTATGTAGTGCATTGGCCTTGTCATGGCCATCGCCTCTGGGAGAACAAATCAGGACAGGAGGAAAAGAAGCAGGACAGGAGAGGACAGAGGGCAGCAATGGAGAGGTGTGATCTGGAAACACAAGACAGCAGTAGGTGGGCGTGGGAGTTGGGTTAGTGTAATTAGTGGGACAAGCTACTCAGAGGGGCTACCATCCAGAGAGCACAGACACAGGGGAGCCTTGCACCTACTTGTCTCAGCCCTGGCCACCTCTTCCTGAATTGTGAAAGTGAAGGATGGGCCCTGTGGAACAGCATATGGCTTCAGCCAGCCTGAAGTAGATCACTCACTCTAGGTACATAATACTTATCCTTTAGCATCGAGTAGCAATTTCAGTTTATTTTGTGAGCAAAAGGATTAGTAGTTTTATCTTCGCCACTGGGAAACATCTTCAGATCCCTATTGCAACTTATTGGCTGAGTGCTTCCAACACTAGAGGTGATCTGAGCTGGATGCAAGCTGGAAATTGATTCTCTGATCATTCAGCAGTTGAATAAAGCTTTCATTGAGCAGTGTCGTTTTTGGGATCATATCAGGGACTGTTGGATGGTGAACCAAAACATTTTACCACAGACCTAGAAGCCATCTGACAGCTGTTTTTGGCTCCTTAAAAGAGCAAGGGAGATTGTGAATTTGAAATTTGATAGGCCGGAAGCAAAGAGAGGCCTGTCATTTCGTCTTTCATCCTGGTACTCTCACCCTGTTGCAAACCAGTGGAGCTGTTGTCTTTGATGTCGTAATGTCAGCTGCATTTCCTCTTTGACATGCATTACCACCATTATTACCTGACATTATCATCATCCATCGATGCACACAATTTGGCCAGCCAACTGTGAGATTTAAGTTGCAGCCACCAAGGCTTTTGAAGCTGGGAAATTATTCCAGGCAGTGCGAACGGCGGGAGAAAAAATAAAAACTTGCCTGGGAATAATTTTATTGTAGTGTAGCTTAAAGTGTAAACCATGTGTCAACACAGGATCCATTCTCTTTACACTTCCAGCATGTATACCAATTAGGATATCAGACAAACACAACATAACAAGCCATTTAGATTTTTTTTCACTTGCTATTAACATGGGGGATTTTCTACGATTACCTCCTGCTTACATTGCCTTTGGGCTATTTATTTTCACTGGATTATGAAATGATCCTGTTAGAACGCCGCAGCAGTGACCGTCCGAAGTAGGGAGATATTGGGGCAGGAGTGCCCACCTGCTGCTGCGCTCCTCATGGCGGTGCTGCAGTTATGCAAGAACACTGTGACACCACTGCACTCTGTTCACCTTCTTTTCCCCATTTTATACAATCTCATAAAAAATGCATTTAAGCACTTCTGCAATGCTGGATGCTCTGTTGCCCTGGCAACCAAATTCACCCACCAGTATTAAGAGCCTGAGGCCTGGAGTTACAATATTGCTTCACTTCTTTTCTCTCCTACTCTTCTTTCATTTAGTGATATTGTTCTCAGTGCCTATACAACGAACCACATACAGTGACATCACAGTGCTGTTTTATTTCATTAATAAGTCATATAGTTACAAATAAAGTGTATTGGGATGGTGAATTATAACCAGGCCGAGGCAATATCAGGAAGCTTTGCAATATACGGATGATGTGCACATACACCCTATCCTGCACCCCTGGGTGATATCAAGGTTATAGAAGTTACAGTTGCAACTGTAAGGTCACAGGTTCCAATTCTTGGTACAGCTGTAAAAATGTAGGTGGGTGAAGTGAATAACACTCTGGCCTAATAGCTATCACAGAGGTGTTTGTGAGGCACTTAACCCCCCCAGAAAAGAACTGAGGTGTTTATAAAGCACTTACCAAACCAGCGGACAATTCCTATGAATATGTGGAGCTGCATGAACGTGAAGCAGGGAAAAACTCTTGTGTTGTTTCTCCTCTTGCAAACATCGACCCAGCATGCTCTTATGCCTTAATTAGGGACAGTATGTGACATTGTGGTGGTCCTCAGAGACGGAGAAGGGGAAAAACAAGCAGCAACACCGCTCGAGCCATCAAGGCAAAATGCACTCTCAGAGAAATATTGCACAACACACGCAGCAGAATCTAAAATGGCCTCCAACAAGCTAAGAGTGCAAACAGAACGATGTTGGCTGTCGATGTTCGTGGCTTTTAGGGGTTGGCTGGGCCATAGGCGTGCCCCTGGAAAGCCCTGAAGTCAGATACAGGACACATTTAGGATAAAATGACCATGTGTTGCTGTTGTCACAAGGCATCAGATGCAGTCACTTTGGTGTGCCAAACATGCCTTTGCACACTATCTCTTCAGAGAGAGATAAATGGAGCATTGTTTTTTTATTTTATTTTTTTTATTTTATTTAACTGTACTTGGTATAAGTGCCTTGCTTTGGTTTGTCTTTTGGCTTTAATGGATTGTGACTGATCAAAAAACTACTTTAATTACTGTTTGAAATGTTTATTTTGCCTGTTACTGGGGTCTTGAATGGTAGCACATGCAGGATATAGCATGCCTGATTCCTGGTGAGGCTATAGCTAACGTCTGGACAGTCAGCACATTATCTAAACATGGACTGCTGATGTGCTGGCATTTACCTTTGTTTCAGAAGTGTTATTATCTTGTTCAAACATGCAGTTGGTAAGATAAGAGTTTGGTGTTAACAACAATGAATCCATGGAACCATCCTTCTTCATGTCAGGGGTTCCGGCCTTAATACCACATGAGCATTGTGCAAGTGTTGTTGCTGACCATGTGCGTCCCTATATGGCCACAGTCTACCCATCATCTAAAAAGGCTAGTTCCAGCTGGATAATGCACTATGTCACAAAGCACACGTGATTTCAAGGTGGTTCCATGAACATGACGATGAGTTCAGTGTGCTCAAATAACCTCCACAGACACCAGATCTCAGTCTAATAGAACAACTTCGGGATCAAGTGGAACAGAAGTTTAGCAGAATGAATGTTCAGCACTGCATGTCAATATGGACCAGAATCTCCCAGAAATGTTTCCAGCACCAAGTTGAATCCGTGCCACAAAGAATTCAGGTTGTTCTCAGGAAAAAGGGGGGCTCTACCCACATCTAGAAGGACCAGGATTATTAAGTGGCCATTGATTAAACATTTGAACACAAACCATGATTAAAACCATTCGCTGTAGATGTTTAATGGGCTGCCACTTCTCAAGACACAACCAGTGACTGAGTAAAGATTTTCCATGTTCTCTGTGTTCAGAAATAACAAGACTCTCAGATATCTTCTGTCTATATGCAAAGTGTTGCCTAAGAGCACCTGGCTGCATAACCAAATGTGAAAACATTAAGAGAGATTAATTCTACAAGTTTGGGGAAAAAAGGCAGAATGCGAGCAGACACAGCCCAGCAGCTAACAGTTGCTGTTTACTTAATGGAACTCACTGAGTGAGAAAAGCTGAGACACTCTGAGGTGAGAGAGTCAGGGTAAAGTGTGTGTGTGGGCTTGAATTTCTAGTCACATACTGAATGCTGGTAGTTTACTCAGCGACTTGGGGATTCATGGTCAGGGGTTACAGCAGGCCGCACTAAGTCTGGCTCTGGCTGGGAAGAAGGGATGTGAATCAAAGTTCAAAGTATGAAAATCTATGCAGTGACTTTAAGAGGAGTTATATGAGGCCGTATGACAGCAGGGGTCTATCTACAGGCCTGAAGGCAGGCACTTACCAATGTGAGCCGTGATTTGTATCTCACATCACATTTTCAAGATCGAGAGGAATTCTGTTATCTTTCAGGATGTTAAGAGTGCCATCGCCATGTGTGTATTGTAAGATGGTTAGAAACTTGTGATCCAGTGTTAAAGGTCCAGTGTAGATACTTAGCCCTAGATAACACAAGTTAAACCTGTTTCTATATATTGGCAAAATAAGTAACCTGAGTCATTTGCATTATTATTGATGCATAATCTTTTGTAAGGATGAAGAACTGTGCTTGGTGATGTAAGAGTCCTGCCAAATAACAGTCACAGACCTTTTTTCTTCATCTTTTGGAATCAACTTGGTAATGCTTAATTTCTCTGCAATTTCATAAAACAATCTTTTGGTAATATTTTGTTCCTCAGACAATATGTTGGGTTTCTTTTTCTTCTTTTTTTTTTCCAAAAGGCATTAAAGAAACAACAGTGCTGTTTAATCTAAATAAATTAGCCCCAGTTGGAGGCAGTAATAATGGAACACAATAAGCAATAAGCTGCTGTCTCAAAACAAAATGAAAGCCGTAAATATCCTGTCTGCTCCGAGCTCCACTCTTTTGGCGTGGGGAGAAAGCATTAAACCTAATTTAAGGCTACTAATATGAGTTTGAGAGGAAAATACCATCAGAAAACCGCTCCTTTCATATTCCAGTACCTTTGCTATTTCTTTGCAACCTAATTTTAGACAGGGCTTTGTTTTGTCAGATGACAAGCTTAATGGCATCCTTTTTTCCCCCCATGTGGCATAAAAACATGTCAGCCACTACAGGAGACGACATCTTGTTATCTTCGAAACAACTCCAAGTCTTCTGCTGTCTTCTGTAATTATCCGTGCTACTATGCACAACAGTACCCTGCCTTTCCACGCCTCGTATGCTACAAAAAGACAGACATATTGGGCTTTTCGCACAATACTGGCACACTGAGCTATTAGAGCAATTAGTCCTGGCTGGCGTGTCTGCGCCACCATTTTTGTCTGCTGTTATGCTGCTGTTTGTTGCACAGAGTCTAGGATTTAATCAGTTTGAAAAATCCTTCAATACTTTATTCAAGTAAAAAGATCAATGCTATAGTGAAATAATTACTCTAAGTATTAAGTCATTTTGAAAATGGTTCCTTTTAATCAATAAACTTTGTAATAACAACAGTTACACCATCTTTTCCATAAAAGTCGGACCTAGAAACGCTTCTGTAACACTCCTAACATGGTTAAAGTCTGACTTGAAAGACATCACACTAACAGAAAGGCTACAGCAGGAAAAGGTTAAACAAAGAGATTTGCACACTTTGGTTTGCCTTCTAAGAAGCAATATAATATAATCAATTTCTCATGCTCCCTTTAATACACCATGCACCAAAGCATTGCAGCTCTATCTGTAATGGTCCTATCATGTTTGAATGGAGCCATTACACAACATGTACGTACCTGAGACCTATGTTTGAATACCAAAAAGCCATTACTTTAACTGATAAATGAAGCCAGGAATATTAGATTCCATGTCTAAAACAGAGGTAACATCACATAGGATACACTTTTTTCAGTCGTTATTAGAAGAGCATGTGTATTCCGTGGAACATATGTGTTTTAAGCCACTTACTTGCATTCAACACGCCTCAGTTTCAGGTTGCAAAACTGGGTCAGTGGTACCTGACAGTAGAAATGTGGAATATACAGTATCATATACTGTATAACTGTAATCCCTGATCATTCTTGCTGGAAAACCAGACCAATGAGGTATAGGAGACTTAAACGCTCCATAGAGCTAAGGGGAACTGCAGAAGTTGGGTGATAATTCTTTGTGGGTTTGTCATTTTGAGCAACCCCTTTCACATATGACATAGTCATTTGATCCATTGTTAATATAAAAAAAGTGTGTATTTCATTTTATTGCTTTAAGTGCACGTTGATTTTAAAATTGGAATGAATACACAACCCATCCTCCAAAAAGATTTTAATTTTGTACTGGTATTAATGGAAACCAATGGGACGCCTGAAATAGTGGAAAAATGTCTAAATCTCAGCAGCAGTGTTTGCAAAAATAGTCTAATCCTGTGATGGAGTGTACATGGTTTGTAGTAAATGTACTAAAAGATGCCGAACCACTGGTATGATTCTTTAACTACCCCCATAAGGCTCATTCTTGTGTGCAAAAAGTACACTTAGTACCATAGATGGACCCAGGATAGATACATACCTAATATCTTGAAAAATACACTTATCACTCGCAGCACAATAGCTGTCTTATCCCATGTGGTGTTTATCACTCTGTCTCTCTCTTGCCTCTAAACAGACACCACTAACAAAGAACTCAGACAGCATGCTTGTGTATAAAGTTGAAACCCCCTACCTCAAGGTGGTTGTCTGTCGGAGTAGCCAGACAGTTCAGCATTCAGTCAAGTGCATCAACATAGACTCCCCTCTCCTCCAGTATTGAAAGAGCTATACAGCTCAACGTGTCTGTCTGGTTGCTTTTAACAATACAACATGACTTGCACTTGCTGCAGCCCAGAAGTGTGATGTTGCTCTGCTGGAGTTATTATAAATGTTTTGCTCTCCTGGCAGGCTTCACATGGCAGGGCAAACGCAATTATTCAGCAATGCTCGGCACAGGGTTATTTAGCTTGGATGGTTACAAAGTGAGAAATGTTTGGACACGGCTGGTCTGTGGAGTTTGTGTACACTCTTGTGTCCTCGGGGCAGCTGCATGCTCCTGTTAAAACAAGGATTTGGAGGGTGCTCTTTTCACCTAGCCACATGTGACCAGTTGATACACAATGTGCCTTGTAGGCCATCCTGCTCCCCTTCACGCTCCTGCACACACAAACAGGCAAACACAGGCTTGCATATGCACAGCCACACACATAAACACATGCATAAATTTACACCCCATGTGTATTCAGGTGCATCCTGTTAAGGAGTATTTCACAGTTATGTCATTTTGCATATATTTAGTGTTTGTCAACATAAAATGTGAGTCTTCCTCACTTCACTAAAAATAGATATCTTTATATATATATTATTAGCAAGATACTCCACTGCCTTGCAAATGTGGTTTAACCCAGAGTGTATATTTTTTCTCATGTCCCAAAACAAAAGATAGTTTTTGTCCAGTTCTTTCTTTTGCCCAGGCTGTGCAGAAAGGTCAGCAGTGTACTTAACATTGTACCGCTCAGTTAATGCGACCACATGCACAACAGTAACAATATTCAAATCAACTGAAAAAACAAAGTTTCTGTTGCAGCGGGGGTCTTGAGATCATTAACCTTTTGATTAACCTTTTGATTCTGGCAGCTGCTGTGGCTTGCAACAGGTGGCTGATGGGGTGTGACTAATACTTCAGTATTTAAGCTGCTGATAGCCAACATAGTGCAGTGTTAAAGTTACATAGTGTATACCCTACACTATAGAAAAGACACAAATTCCACCTTGCCAGTGAGACAGATGAAACTCACCCATTATTATATTATATTATGCTGGGATGCAATATCTGTACATTACATTGTTTGTATGCAATTAAAGGGGAATTCTGGTATTTTAAACCTGGGCCCTATTTTTACATATTATAAGTTATAAGTTTTGGAATTGGTTCAGTAGATCACCTCAGTCGGCAGCTGCGAAATGCGCTGCAATGGCTGCAACGTAATCCTTGTGGGCAACAGAAAGCATGTCCACTAAAAGTGCTTGTTTTTGTCAGCGACAGGCTCAGATTAGTATTCGAAGTGTCTGACATTATGGAAAGGATGGATCCTTATAGAACTAGACCTTTTTGTTGAAGAGTACGATCATTTTTTTTGACCAGACTAGATATATTCATACATAACATATTCAACTAAACAACCCAACAACAAGGGGGGTGCATTTTGGTCATTTTGCTAAAAAGGGGGTTGGCACCCCCCCTCAAATTGTCTACTGGACATAACAAATGCAACAACTGTACAATGCAGTGTAATCCAATACAACTCTCTGCAATATATCCCCATGCTGGGTTGTTGTTTTGGGTTGCATCATACTGTACAGGTGTTGCTGTTATTCCATTCATCTACATAAAATTATTTCATATCACAAGCGTATGCCATCGCAGGAGGATGTCCAATATTTTGATCAAAGGGCTCAGTTTGGCCCATCAGTCTAATCCTGGTTAATGGTCGAAAACAGAACATGCAACGGACACAGACACCCATAAGTTAGAAAAATAATGACAACCAGTTTTGTCACTCTTATATTCTGTGTTCAGCTTATACTTATTAGTTATTAGTAGTTATTGTTACTTTGGCCGGTTGGCCAGGTGTGTGAAGGTGTGGAAGTAAGGCAGGGTTTGAACTGTTCTCTCATGCTCTCTTTTCCACTTTTTTAAACTGCTACTTCCATCACTTTTCACGTGTACAACCGAGTGCAACACTGTGAATGCCTTTGAGGAGAGACTGTCAGAAAGAGATAAGAGAGGCAGTGGATTACAGCCAAGAGGAGGCTATGATGCCGGGCCTTTCGTCCCCACTTCAAGTGTGGCCATTCATAAACATTTACACAGTGCCTTTTGACATGGTCAGATGACACGTCGTGTAAACTAGTTTGTTACAAGCATATTGAGGCCTTTAGGAAAGAGGTCAGGGTGGTTTAGTTATCATTATTTTTGTTGAACTACTCC
The DNA here is from genome assembly GCA_002120245.1 of Maccullochella peelii. Taxonomy (NCBI): domain Eukaryota; kingdom Metazoa; phylum Chordata; class Actinopteri; order Centrarchiformes; family Percichthyidae; genus Maccullochella; species Maccullochella peelii. The sequence continues at coordinate 22,092 of LKNJ01000768.1, forward strand.
AAAGTTAGGTCAACAAAATGTGGGACTGTTGATGTTTTCCAATCTACAGGCAGTGGTTTCTTTTAGCCACAATCTTTCTTCAACCTCAACCAAGTAAAGTGTAAAGTTAATTCTTGACTTTGGGAGTAGTAGTTCAACAAAAATAATGATAACTAAACCGTTAATTGTAAAGGTGGCAGATAAGAAAACAACTGTCATTTGTAATAGATTTGGAAGGTACAGAAAACACTCACATGGATTTTTGGAACGCAATGACATTGACCAGTCTTGTCATTTATTTGAAGGTTTTGTTGGGCTTGAAAGAACCCTTGCAGCAAGATCAGAGCTGAAGAAGGCCAAATACCTCACTTATTCTTCTTGTCAGTAGCAATCACTATTAGTAGCTGTCTACATTCATGTCATCTCCTTACTGACAGCATTTGTGTACAGGTTCTCACCACAGCACGAAGTCAAGACCTCCACTTAACAAATATTGCTCTTCATCAGTTGCTTCCAGGTAGACTTGTTGACAGTTTGGATGGACGCCCAGCAGCACAGTTGTTATATCAATGAAGCTGTAATGATAGAGGTCAGCTGTATTGTTTTTTTAGCGCACAAACATTTAAGCCGAGAGCAAGGTTTGTGGTCTGGCTTGTCATAGTTATTTTACTGTGGAGGCTTCTTTGATAAATCACACCTGAAGTGAACCTACAAATGTCCACAAAGAACAGGTAGCCTAACTCTAGGCAGTGGTTATACAGAAAACAAGCTTCACTATTGCTTCAGGCATTGAATATGTTTACAGTATGATGCAGCACATGTTGGCAACTTTCTACTCCATCCAGTTCTTTGAAGCAGACATTAATATTAACCTCATGTGTAGACATAGTATTATTATTTTAGAAAATAAAGAACCTGTCTTAGGCATCATCACAGTTGATCATGCTTATTTTAAGCAATATGAAACATGGTAGTTGAGTAGCTGCTGCTGGCAGAAGTAGATATAGAAAGTCACTCATATCTTGGCAGGATGAGGGAAAAAAGGAAGGAAAAAAGATTGTTATTGTGTTTCAACTGAACACCATTCTTACTACTCAGTAGTTTAACATCACCCTTAGTAACCCAGCACATCAGCAAAGATTTGCAGAGCATCGGCAGAATGTTAATTTTGAGTGCTGCCAACTTGACACATCTGCCAAGTAAGTTAATAATTCGAAAGCTCTTTTTGCCCTGCAGAGATCATTTAAGGCTGTCAAGTTATTTTCTTCAATATAGTACAGATAATCCCCTTTCTAACAACTCTATTCACAAAACAACTGCATTCTAAACTGCAAAATCATTCTAAAGCAACAATTCAGGTTTCTATGAGACTCAGGTTCCAAACTGCGGTCGATGAGGCTGGGAGCGCTTTAAAAACCAGGAGCTTTAAGTATGATGCCAGGGTTTTTGTGGTGGGGAGGTGAGGTGGTGGCTGCTATTGATCTGCTTGCGTTTGGAGACAATAATCAGGGAGGCTGATGTCAGGCACACAGTGGATCTACCTCGAAGGAATTGATTGCTTTAAGCCGCTGGCCATTGGTATTCTTGTGCTGATAGACAATGGGAGACAGACAGAACAGGGCACTCTGTCTTTGAGGGTCAGCGATGAGTGGGAGAGAATTGGTGGAGGGACATGGAGAGGATGGGGGGTGGGTAGTGGAGAGGAGAGAGAAGGGAGAAAGAAAAAAGACAAAGGAAGAAAGAAGAAAGATGGGAATAAGCTCAACCGTGCTGTCATCTTCACATGACTTCTGACAGCAATCCTCAAAAGACAAAATGTTTCATTGCAAGAGTGGGTATATTCTGCTATGCACTCTGAATATTCAAGTCTTTGGGGTTGTATTCATACCTTAAAAAGAGGAAGAGGTGAAGAAGGCAGTGGCATGTTTATCCTTTGGAGAACTGTTGACGAATCCTTGTGGGATTCCAAAATCCAGATCCCAAAACCTGTTGAACCTTTTTATCTTAAGAAAGTATCCTGAGGTAATAGTTAGAACTATCCACATATACAGTAGTACTCCCCAAGACCTGTAAATTCCCCTTTAAGTTTTCACATTGGAGTGTGGCTCATAATGTATATACATAAGGTTGGTTTGGAAACGGCCTTCGGTCTTAAAGTCCCTTTTTAACTGAACATGTAGTGAAGAGATACTTTTGTTTGCTGCCAGAATAAAGAAGTTTGCAGCCAAACTGTTGTGAATTAACATCACGTGATGGCATATGCTGTAGTCTGTGTAAAACGGAAAAACACTGCTGTTTTCCCCCACCTTGAAGTTGTCATTGCAGAATGCAGTCTCAAAGCAAGTCTCTGGTGACGAGAGACAGAAGCTGCATGACTCATTTGTTTATAAAAAGATGGCGGCTGTCTGCCACAGATCTGTCAGAGCCCATGATCAAAGAGGAAGCAGGCTAATGTTGAGGAAGGAGAACTTTTCATACACTGGCACAGCCGTCGGCGGCAAAGCTGCTGTTTATTCCCACTGAGCACATGATGACGAGGATGTGACAAAAAGCTAGTTTGCAGATGACTAAATCAGCATTAGTGTACCACTTGAAGATGTGTCAATGGGTACTGTATGCTCATTTTCCCTCAAGCTTAATTTCCTGCCGGTTTGTATACTGTCAAGTGCCTATTTTAGCTCATTTCGTTGTTTTTGTGTTCAGTACTAAGCAGGTTGCACACTCTTTTCCATTCGTCTGGTTAGTCTGAAAGAGTTTTACAACTACGCAGTGATTGCTTCATATAATGCAGTGAGCTTTCTGCACTGATGATGCTTTTCCTTTTTTGGTTAAATCGTTTTACTGAGGGGATTCTTCTTGATATAGATGATCACAGCTTGCCTCCATTACTCCGAGAGCCATGTCTCATCTCTTTGTAATCTTTATCCAACATTTCTGACTTTATTCAACTCTTTCTGCTAGTTTTTGAAACTTTTCTTCTTTCCTGTTGGACATTGTCTCTCCTTCTTAATTCAGATTCATTTCTTGGGATTTAACCTTCCACCTGGGGGTCTGCTTATCTTTATGTACTTGAATAAAATTGCCATTCAAAAGCCAAACTACCACAGGTTCCCCAACAGTGCCAGACTTAATTTTGCTATTTAAGTCTAGAGTTAAAGCGAGACCATGTAACTTTTGCTAAACAGTGGCTACTGTTACAGGATAATGAGAACTTTAATTCTTTTGAGTCAGTTGCTGTGGGGACATCATTATCATGCAACCTTTGTGAAAAAGAGTGGAAAGGGACCACAGTCAGAAGAAATAAAATCAGCAAACTGACTCTGTGATGTAAATTACAAATCAATTTCTGTCTAAAGTTTGTTAACATTAGCTAGCTTAGCTCATACCAGACTGATTAAGGCTGTCGTTGCAAAACCCTTGGGTTTATTGAATTGAGCAAGGTTTTATTTATTGCTAATGAATTCCACTTTTAACAAAGATTGCGTTAATTCTTCTTTCAAAAGTTACATTTTCGTAGTTTATAACCAGATGTCAACCAGAATTCAAGTTTTAGGAAATAATGGTATAAACACTAGTGATAACGCGTAGGTTAGAGTTTTTGGTTCTGTGTAAAAAATCATCTGGTGCATCAGGTTAGTGGAGATGGTGTTTAGAGAATAAATGAAATATAAATAATAAAATAATACATTTTAGAGAGTTTCTTTTTAGTGGCTGGGCAGGGTAAAGGACTTGGACCAATGACTTCAGTATTTCTAAAATCCTGGCTATGAGCCTGATCTTAGCTGATAAAACAAGAATGAATAAGCTTAAAGAAACTCATAAGACTATACCAATTTTTACTACAGTTATCTTGCTTTTATATTAAGAAAACACTAATGCCATCAGAATAATTCTGACCTCAGGAATCACCTTTATTTCTTTACCTTAAAAATTCTCCTGCTTTTTATGGATTTCAGGTTAGTATTTTGTTGCACTGTTGCAAAGGTTTGAGGAAAGCCTTCATAAATTCCAGAAACACTCATATCTGATCAGACGATGCTGTCTCCATAAGATTTTACCAGATGTGTCACACTTTATCTGCTTTCTTGCCCCTGTCTCTTGATTTGATCTTTTCTTTGCTGTCATGCTGGCTGAAGTATGGTAAGATGAAGGAGGTTAGTGTATGTTAGAGGAATAAAGACTTTTACAAGCCTGCAAATCTTCCAGCTGACTGGGCTGGGACATCTTCCTGCTCAGATTTTAATGAAGTAAATGCTAGAAAATTTGCTCCATTGGCTGCAATGCCATTCTTTAAAGGGGGCACAGAGGAGTGAGTGAATATTGGAGGGGCCCCGAGAGATCCTGCTTTTTTGTTTCCTGTCCCTTGGCTTTGCCATCTATTCCACATTTATATATTTTCTGTGAAAGAAAAAAGGTTTAAGGTTGTCAGCAATATGTTTTAGGATAAACTGTATATTACATAACAGCAATAATTCTGAACTGTTCCAAAGTGTACTTGAGGTACTCTGTAAATTTGATTATGACACAGGCTCTTTGCCCAGTTGTATTAAGCAAAGCGGCGAGAAATAGAAGCTTATTATGACTTGGTATTTGCGAAAATGAATTGCCTTGCTGTTAGATCTTGACCTTTACCTTCAGCTAATGGTGAAGAAGTGGTGCCTCACAATCTGACGCATTGCTCTAAGCCACAATGTTACTCTAAACTCAGATTCCAAAGTAGATTTTCACCCTAACGTAACTTTACTCTGATCCCTGTTCAGCCACCTGGTCTGTTAGGATTCATTTTCTGTTTGAGCACAGACTATATGACAGATTGCATCTCATGCGCAGAGGTTGACAGCCTTTTAAAGGACAAGTTCTGGCTCTTCTTTTTGTAGTTTTGGCCATCATTCCTGGAACTATTTGTCCGTTCAAGCAGTATTGGTGTGCCCTGGTATTTCAGCAATTTTAGTGGCAAGAAAAATGCTATCATAACAAATAGGATTGATGGCCAAAACTTTATATGAAAATACATACAGTATATAATGCTTGGGGTCCTGCATTTACATTTACGTAACGCATTCACACAGCAGATCTGCCAGGCCGAGAATATCTGGTACCTACACCGGTAGCTAGTGTTGCACACTGTTGGCACTATAGGGGAGCTTCTTCTTCTTCTTTTGGTTTAATGGCGGGTTGCAACCATTACTTATAAGGTGCATACCGCCACCTACTGTACCGGAGTATGTAGTACTATAGGGGAGCTGAGCTGAACTGGAGATGAAGAGCGGCAATGCACTCGGGAGCGCACATAACGTCACATCCTTTGGATTTCCCAGAAAATTTGTCCTTTACATAGAAATCAGTCCACAGGGTGTTAAAGACAACCGGGAAAGTCGGGGAAGGTCTCATTTTTATGTTACGTTACAATCTGTTAATACAAAGGCAATATAAAGTGATTAATACATGTAAAAAGTTACATATTTTAAGTACTTACTTTTAAGTAATCCAGACACAATAACACAATGTTACTAGGCTGATATTTTCCTGTTCATTCTCATCCATCTAACTTGGTTCTGAAAATGCAGTTGCAGGATTGCAAGTTTGATATGTTAATTTTAGATGAAGTTCTTGAATAACAGTTTCAAAACATATTTTGAAATAATGGCAACATGAGTAGAGAGACAAATCCATGATGAGCACTCAATTGCACTTATGTGAGGCAGGAATGTAGGGAAGTTCTGGTTACAGACTCATGGACGTAGGTTTCATTCTATTTGTGTTCCTGCATTTCTACTGGTGTTATTGTGTTTGACATTGTGCTCCACAATGTTTCCACACTCCCATTGTTGCTACGTATACATTTAGTTATTATGAGTGAATGGGGTTAGACTGCCAGTGTTGTGTGCATGAATGGTGAGGTTCTCCCCATTGTATATGCATACAATTGTTGTTGCAGTGTTGATTGTAAAACTAGTGCCACCAATAAACATCCTGTCTGCCATGAGATCATACTTTCTCATAAATGAGAGCTCAAGCTTGCCACAATATCTTACCTTTCCAATCTCTCAGACAACACATATAATTGTATGGCCAGTTTTTACCCTCTCCTTGAAATTACGTTTATATATAATTGTTTTTCCACTTATATTGTTCTGACAAACATAATTGCTGATAAACATTTTTTGAGTGAACAAAGTGCCATAATTATTGAGTCGTAGGGAAGTGATTGAAGCCATGTTTATACTCGTGCGAGACACCATGATGCGGGCCTCCGCAGATGTCGTGTGAGCTATGAGCTTGCACAGAGGCATTTATGCTACTCCGTTGCAGTAGAAAATTAAAATACGGATAATTACAGATCTCAGATTATAATGGTCCCTCACTAACTTACATGTTTTCATCAAAAATCATAATTTAAATTCATCATCATTCAATATTTTTCACAAGCTGTACTTTTGCAGGTTTGAGTTTATGAACTTGTTGCTCTGACAGCAGCTCTAGATGATCTGATGGATGATCTAGATGAACCATAAGCCAGTTTAAGAACGTAAAAGTCATCAACAATCAAATCAAACAAACTTAGGGCTTGTATCCACATAGCGTTTTTTTCTGAGCACCAGTGTCTTTATCCAATTGTTCCCTATGAGAAGTGAGTGCATGCGACCATGTAGAGAAAAAGTGCTGCATGCAGTGCCTTTTATTCAAAGCGCTCCGCCTTTTTTCTGCGGCCGCTTCAAGCGCTTCTAGTTGAAAATCTCTGAAATTTTTAAAAAGGTGCTGGTGTCGTCACCGGCACTTTTTTTAGGCAACCAATAGATGGGGTGGACTCGTCACCCTGGTAACCCAGAAGATGTGTCTGTCTATCCAGAGTTGTATGATATGTCAGACAGAAACTATCATAATAGAGATAGAAAAGCCTATTTGTGGGAGCAGATCGGCTGGACACTGGATGTTGCCGGTGAGTGTGCTTTTATCATGCACCCTTGCTCTACGGCTGTCAGATGGAGCAGTAGTAAGCTCATCCATACAAAGTATGAGGGCAAGCATCCTCCGGTTGGTGCTCATGGTGGAAAAAAATGTCAAACAAATAAATAGCAGCCTATGAATAAAACGCTATGGGTGATATGTATTAATTTCACAGTGGCAGAGTGGTGATATTGTTGTCAGAGAAACAAACTCCACATGCAGTGTTTTGTTTCTCTCATCGGGCCCTACCAGCGCTTTTCTGACAGAAAAAAAACGCTACGTGGACACAAGCCCTTAGTTGTCCACATACAATGAATAGTACCAAATTCAGTTTAAAAAAAACAAACATTTTCTTTAAATGTGGGAATCAAACTAGCAGCCAGAGGTGGATACTGCTGCTTCAGACGCCTGAATTGCACTCATTTATTGTAGAAAAATGACCTTCGCTGACACTAACAACTGCAACATATTAACGGGTGAAGATGGATAACAGTGGAGCACAGGAAAAGGTCACAGTAAACAACCCTTGACTTTACAGGACACAAGCAGCCTGGATGACACAGCAGAGCCCCTGCAATAATGTTAGAAATATCAGGAGAACACAAATGAATTTGTCAGAAGTGACACAACAGAGAGCCACTTTTTGAAAAGTTTGGACTTGCAAAGTTTCTGAAGAGGGTTTGACATCAAAAGTGTGCCAGATGGATCTTTCATCTCTATGTTTCTGTGCTGTAAAAATAAGTCTGCATTTAATGCACATCTCAAGCTGCACAAGCACAACTTGCTCAACCCTCTGTTTCTTGCATTCATGTTGGAAAGGTCACTTTGTGGGTGGAACGAGAACATCATCTATATGCATATGCCCATCAGACCAATGAATCCGGATTCTCGCCAGTTGGCCAGTCAGTCTCGCTCAGCAGAAAGCAAATGAAAATGAGAACTGAGAGGAGAATTTACTCAGTGACTCTGACAAAAACAAAGAACCTAAGATGCATAATTAGGCTGCAGTCCAGGCTGTGAGCAGAAACATGCCAGTTGGCAAACTAGGCACTTAGACTCCTGCTGGGACATCTAGCAGAGAAGCTGGGTCTCCAAAGACCAAAAACAACAGGCAGTGTGGTGACATTTTCTGAAAACGCTGCACTATAACTTGATTTGTAGATATAACTTTGTGACCCCCCTAGTACATACTAAAGCCTCCCAGCAAATACTTTGACGTTAAATAGATGTTGATACAGCAGTGTGTCCCAGTGTTGGAAACGGCTGTAAACACAGCACTAAAATAAGAGTTAGGACATTTGTCATTCAAAGATGCTGCATTGGTCATTTTGTTTTATGAAATCAGGAGCTAAATATTTTTTCTGGTTTAAGTTCAAAACAGCTTCCAATTCTGCTTCAGTATATAGTTTTGCCATGCATGCATTATGAATGTTTTGTGCTAGTCATTCACCCAAACAGCCTGGAATTCATTCATCAGTGTTAAATAATCATTACTTTTAAATCATGTGACTAGAGTTGGGAAACCAATGAGGTAATATTGTATTGTCATATGAAGCTAGATATCTTTTGGGATATTGTTTTTTGTAAATTCTTTCGTAAATGTTGTCTTTTCCCGGTCTTAAAGGCTGCATTACAGTTAACTGGGGGTGCGTAATTTCAATTAGGGGGGAATTGGCCCTGACTTTACCCTCTCAGGCTACACGCAGGCTGTCGTACCATCTGACTGGTGGTCCAGTGTGGAGCCTGAGCACAAGATCTGCAGACACTACTGAAGGCTGAAAAACCAAACCCTTCTGTTGCTCAAAATATGTTTAATCGATTTTTTTTATTTACAGTTGACTGTGTAATGATATTTTTGAAAAAGATGTTGGATTGAAACGTCAATCACAATAAGGCAGTAAAAGGACAGTGCTTGCTTTCGTGACGATGTAAGATGTATCTTTCGATAAGTATCAGCACTGGGTTGCACCAGCTATGCGAAACTTCAAATGTAGTCTAGTTTGAATGTAATTTCTAACTTAGATCGGAGTTGACTCGCTAACATTTTAAGGGTTGCACCAGCTGAAATAGTTCCGACGTAAGCATAAGTTACAACTTAAATCTTACACCTAGCCCTTAGTAGGTGTAAAGTCCTCCATAGAATAGTGGTTAGCATGGCTTTTTGTTGTTGTTTGGTGATTAACGTTAGCTATTTTTAGCCTTTAGCCTCTTCGCTATAGTTTAGCAAAGTGTTCGAAGACACAAGACAACACGGTAATGTTATTGGCCACAGGAAGTGAAAACATCATTTTCTGCGACAGTATTTTGGTTAGTGTGGACTTTACGCCAGAGTAGCTAAGATGAACCTTAAGTCTCTGTGGTGCAACCAAACATCAACACAGTTTTAGTATCAAACTAACTAGTTTCAGCGTATCGTTTAGATGGACTTTGCACCTTAACTTAAGAGGGAACTTGCGTATAGCTGGTGCAACAGGCTGCTGGTATTTAGCAATGACACTAAATATGATATCAAATAGAGTTTGTGCTGTAATAATACACCTGTTACATAACATTTCTTTTGTTAGACCATTATTGTAAAAAGCTAGCCAATTTCATAATGTGTTATTTGATATATATTCATATATTGAAGAACCCCAGACTTCATTGCGTTTCCCCCACTTCTAAAACCCAAACCTACACTCTTGGTTAATTGATACAGTTTTCTGATCTTAATAAGACTGCTCCAGTCAAGTAAAAAGCACAATGAATGCCTCTAACTGTTGGCTGACTACTCACATTAGTAATGATGTTTCTCAAAATGTTATTGTGCGTGCATATCTGCTGAAAGCAACATTACTCAACCTCAAAATATCATCACTTCATTGAGTGATTCAGTAAAATATTTTGGCAGGCTTGCCCAGTCCTACATGTTGCTCTTTTGTAGGCAGAAATGCTGAAATCCTATTTACCCTATCAGAGAAAGTAAGTTTATTTATATGACACTTTTAAAATCCACGTGTAAAGAGTGCTTCACAGTTACAAATGACAGAATGTAAGTACATATCACAGAAAACAAAGAAAAGAAATACTGTTAAAAGAATAAGAACAAGTTGAGACAAGGAAGCATAATTAGAAGGAATTCAGTCCTAAAATCGAGAGGAAGCTAGTGTAGCAAAGCCAGCACCAGGATAATATGGGAATGCTGTCAAGTTCTAGTAATCTTGCAGCAGATGTTTAAACTAACTATAATCTTGCTACAGCTTCTTGGCTTAAAAAAGTGCATTACAATAGTCAAAACAAGAGGAGACAAAACAATGGATGATTTGTTCTAGCTGTTGAGAAGAAGGAGTATAGTTTAGCAATGCTCCTTAATTGAAAATAACTGCACTAAATCACTGACTTTGTGTTTCTCAAGGTCTAGGTGTGAATCAAAGATAAACCCTAGGTTTATGGAAAACAACTTTGTAGCCAGAGAACCAAAGTGCTTATGTTTAAAGCAACATTATGCAAGAATTGGTATTTTGCAACTTGGGACCCCTACAGTTTTCGGAGTGCAGTTCACCCTCATGGACAGCTGTTCATGTAAATTTGTTGACAAGCTGGAGGATTTGGATTTGGTGGGCTCAAAAATTAGCGAGTCAACAACTTTGCTAACACAGCCAAACATCAAGCAAGTGCAACAACACAAGACATAGCAAGCCAGCTAATATTACTTACTAGTCCAACAACAGGAAGGCCAGCTCGGCGTCTGTCTTGCAGCCTTTTATTTCGCGAAGCTCTCGCCGACTAAAAGCCAGTCTGAGATTTACTTTTGTCCGGCCTCTTGCTCGGTCACTCTCTCGCTTTCTCTTCTGTATATGTGTGTGTGTGTGTGTGTGTGTGTGTGTGTGTGTATGCACAGCAAATTAATTAGTGAATCACAGTAAACTCAATATATATCAGGGTTCCTGTGATCACAGAGAGGTCTCTGTCTTTCTCCTAAGAGGAAAAGAAAACAAGTACATGCTGTGTGTGCGCGTCACAATTGGGGAATCTGTTAACAATTCAGTGACACATAAATCTAACCCATGCACATAGATCTGTATATCCACATATATGTATCTCCATAAGTATAGCAAATTAAATAAGTAAAATAGAATTACTACAGGTCACACCCTTCTGATCTCTGCTAAAGGAATGTAGAAGAGGAGGGGGGAGATGCAGAGGAAGGGGCTAACACCCACATAGGCCCATCTGCACTCAGAGATTGTATCAGGTACTTAAACTTAAATCTTATTTCATTACTATGAAGCTATGATCAAGCTATGATCATTTTACTTGTTATGTAAAGGCATATTCACATTTCCTGTTTCATTATCTATTAAACAAAACTAGACATCCCATCTTTATCTTTATCTGGATTAGTGGATAGGTGTAAACCATTCCTGTTGGTTTGGTTTCCATTTTACCTGCATCCAAATCAGCATGTTAAACATGTTTAACTTCCATACCTTCAGTACCTTTTTAGAGGGTTAGTTAAACATAGCATATGAATTAATATACATTTACTTTAGTATGGCAAAGTCAGTTCCTTTGTTCTTGTGTCAAGAGTTCAGAGTCTTGAATCTTCAGCCCATTTCCTGGAATGTGGGAGTATTAGACTAGTTTATGACAGGCCTGTTGTAAATTGGGCAATTGTCACTTTCCCTTAATGTCATCCCTGAGTCCGGGCAGGTCATGGTTTATGGGAAACTTCATCCTTGAGTCTTAACATAGACTTGTTTCATGGCAGAGACCATGGCTGTGCCACACTTTAGTGGAGGTGAATTCTTTCTCATTGAAAGATGTAAAAATTATTCATCATCAGATTCCTTATCATGCTAAACTATAAATGAAGAATGGAACACAAATTCAGCTTTATACACACAGTTCAATGTGAGTGAGACCTAAAATTAACAGTGTCGTATCATCGCAGGTGTCATATTTGCCAGAATACAGCTCAACAGCAGCTAACAATTTAATGCCCTCCACTGGCTGGATATTGCTGTTTATGCTAGATTATGAAACCCTGCTATTCACATGCTGGTAAGGGTTAAAATTCTAAATACTCCCACATGCCCCTTTAGGGTTTTCTGAGCTGCTCAGTGTGGTAAAAAGGTGATGGAAGTCAAAAGTTAGGGAAAGTCTTCTGTATTTCAGAGTAAATGGGCCAGTTCAGGCTCAGTGTTTTTTGTGCAAATCCAATGAAGCTGTCCAAAGAGCATTGTGAGGCAGTTGCACTGTCCATGGTATCTAAACTGCAAAGCTATAAGTGCTGTTCACACTTTTAGTCATAAACATTTCCATCTGCTACCACACATACACACACAGAGGCAAGGAATTCCAATGTACCCAAAAGTGGTATTTGGATGGCCAATAACATTAAAATGGTCTCAGTTCATTTTGACCACTATTTTAAAAACCCTACTGAAAAGCAATGGCCAGAGTCAAAGCCTCATAAAACTCTCACTCACCCAAATTGAGGCCAAGCTACTTCATTCCAGATTGGAGTCATTACTGCAACCTGTTTTGAATAATATCTCGCTGATGCACAAATGCTATGGTTTGTGCTGACGGCAGGGTACTCTGGGTAAGTATAAAAGGAGAGCAAGTATCGCTTTAGGGGCGAGTGGAAATGGGGAAATGAATGCATCAATCAAAATGTTGGGATTGGTTATGAGTCCCAAAGGACAAATGAAACCCACAATGGGGGGATAAAAAAGAAGCCATGCAATCACACAACAATACAACAATGCACAGGAAACGATCAGATACATTTGATAAAGATGGCAATCTCCAAAGACTCCTCGGGCCATGACTAAGAGATCTTGTTCAATGGAAGAAAACTGAAGTCGGGGCAGGAAGCGAAGTAATAGAACAATAAACCTAAACAATAAAGCAACTTTTGTAAATGCTAATGACATAATTTAACATTTGCAAGGTTGCTGTGCATTTCTGACTCATTCAATTCCTTCAAAATTCCCAAGGGTATATATGTATAAAGCAAATTGCATATGGGCCCCATTTACATTTGAAAACACTGGATCTTGATTGCTGCTATTTGAATATTTTCAGTTTCATTTTGCAGCATATGGGGTCTGTCTGGCTGTGAAATGGTGCAGCCAGTTCATTTCAACATTGAAAGATCCATTTGGAAAGTGTTGGGTATATGGGCCTTGGTCTATAAATAAATAAAGTAATTAACAACAATTTGATGTACTAAAATTAAATGAATGATTATCGATCATTGCACATTGTGGGCATTTGCATTGCTGACCACACAAAGGAGAACTTCTACAGATAACAGTAATCATCCTGACAAGTCAGATCAGTTCATTTGTTGTTGTTGTTGTGTTAGCTGGTTAACGAGCCAGTGAGCGGTGATATTAACTTAGTCAAAGTTGCATTCATTTTTTCATCAGTTTTTAGTTTCTTGCCAAAGTGGGGGCAGTGGACATATAATCACGTAATAAAGTTGATATAGCTAATATGTTCAAGACACAACATTAGCATTTATTTGCCGTTGTGGTTCTGTCAGCCTGAGGAATCTAATTCCAATATCCACTCTCCTTTTAGCTCTGAGGGAAATATCTGACTAACGTGCAGCTATGTTGACCAGGTAGTCGCTAACTTTGTCTGTCTGCTGTTTGATGCTGGGTAAAATGCTCCCTAGAGCTAAGGAAAACTGCATATTTCTGTGATAATTCTCTGAGGGTTCATCTCAACAAGCACCACCTTTCACATTACACATTTGATATAATGTTAATATCACTATATTAATTGGTGCAGCTTTGATTAATTTAGTTAACTTTCAATGGATAGTTGCCTAGATACTGCATGTTCATTCTATTTTTTTGATAAGGTCAAGTTGTACCTTTACAAACACGATCAGCTGTTCAGGGACATTCACCCAATTCTTCCAATAAGTCACTGAGGTGCTGCAATGCCAGCCATCTTCTGATGCATGCCGTAAGCATCAGCTGTGTATTGCTCAGTCCGGTTATACTGTCCAGACGTTTACCCTTTGCTTTTTGCTGCATTTATTGCTTACAGTTATCTACAACATTTCTTGCATCCAGGCGTAACATTATCAATCACACACAGGTAACAAACTTTAGCCACTGATACGCAACCTGCAGACACCATGGCCACGGTCAAGAAACTGTATGCCTCACCTGGCATGCAACACAACTGGCTGCATTTCCCCTTCTTGTATAAATGCAGTCCCATTGTAGGTAACTGCCCCCCAGTGTACCAAAAGTGTATTACACCAAAATAAATAAAATCAAATAAATAAACTATGACAAAAACCTGATTTAGTAACTTTTACTTTTTTACATTCTCAGTAGAATAGAAACCCATGAGCAGTACAGCATTGGAGCCAATTTAACAGCTGCTGCTGCAGCAGCATCATGTTAGCTTTGCCTGAACCATGAAGGATAGAATACATTTGTCCCCGAATAATTGCTTTAAGATGTATGAATGTAAAAATGTAGATGGAAAGCTGGTGCTTGTTGACAGTATGACGTAGAGGATGGCTGACTGAAAATGAAGCCTTCCTAGGGAAGTGAGAATAATATTGGGATAAATTTACAGTAAAATATTCCAAGATATTCTTTCACAACTTTGACACATTTAGTTCATGGTTTAGTAGGTTAGAACTTCAGATATGTAATCAAATTGTCAGAAATGTTTAAACACCAATTCATCCCATTAATTACCTTATTCACCATCATGTATACATGCACATACACTTATAAGTGACCTCTCAATTTAGCCTGGAGGCATACAGTATAACATGCTGAATGTGGTATGTGCTATGAATTGGACTTTTCAATACTATCATTTGCTGTTAGTGGATAGTGGTATTCTGGAAATCCTTTACTAAAAGTAGTAATACCTCAGTGTAAAAATACTATCTTAGAATGAATTAAAAGTTGTGCGTTCAAAATTGTACTTAGGTAGAAGTATAGTAGAATTATAGAAGATGTAGACTGTAGACTTCATCTACAACTGCATAGAAAGGGAAAAACGTGTGACAATCTAAAAATACATAAATAAAAACTCTCAATAAAAATAAACCAAAAAGTGTGGTGGTGACACTAATTAATTAAAAGATCTTTAATCATTTACTTTTATGTATTAAAATTGTATTATAATTAAATTTGTATGTATTACAACTTCATTATGACGCAGGGTCCCTCGTCAAGACAGGTCCTCAAGTGTAATAACGAAGGAGCCATCGCTTACCATTTTAGTTAAAGTCAATTAATCAGACTTCCACAAAGCAATTGACACAGTAAATCTGGGGCTTTTGGGGTTTCAGGGGAAGTTGCCCACTTTTAAGTCTGACTCCATTTTGTCAGTTTAAAGTATAAAGATGCCATGAGCCCAAAATACAAGGAAAATGACACAGGCGCCCATAAAACTGTACAAATCTTTAGTGATAATCACTCAAATTTTATTTATAGAACAGTTCCACATTGTAAAAAAGATTGTTTCACTATTTATTCACAAATACAGTAGAAAAGTATAAGAAAAAAACTGTAATAAATTCTATTTACATTTACATGTAATGATTTTATCCCAACTCATTTTTGTGCCAATGTAAACCACTAAAAATATGAATAATTCAGACCTACAGACATAAATGAGATACTGTGTGAGAGCCCCACATCAGCACTTTCAATTAGTTTTCTCAGCTTGTCTCTACGTGATATATAAATAAAGTTATGGGACAATAAATAAAACATGTGCAGTGCATTCAACAATGAGGACAGACTCCAGTGACATTAGTTACACCTTAACCCTTTATTAAAGGGTAACTTAATAGAAAGTGGTACCATTTGTAACAAGTTATCATGTATTTTAAACTGATTTTGTATGTAAAAACTGTAATCTCCAAAGGAACTTTAGCTGTCAGACAAATGTGGTACAGTATAAGGTGCTGTATTTCTGTCTGAAATGTAGTGAAGTAGAAGTGTAACATATCAGAAAATAGAAACACAATGTACATTCTGTCGCCGATACTCTCATAGCTCTACATGTCAGTGCTTCCTCTCTGTATCAGTATGTGGCTCTAAAATCTAAGCATGTTTCAATAAAATGTGTTTAATTCTGCTGCCTCTGCTCTCATAAGCAGTTGGAGCAACCTGGTGTTTTTTAATAAACTAGTGGAAATGGTTCATCCTGTGCAGCTATTTTCTAGTTGTGCTCAAAACATCATCTCTCTCTTTCTCTCTTACACACACACACAGACACATTGAGGCACCAGAGGACATCACACATTGTCTTTGACTTTGCTATTTCTTGTCGGCAGTTGTGGTAGGGAGGGAGGGAGGAAGGGCCGAGCAGCCGAGCTTTGCCAGCCGTAATTGGAGTTCAGGAGGTAGTGGAGGCTGCTGGGTGGGTATAATTGGATGGCAGCCAGGAACTTGTGTGGATGGTTGTCTGAGCCTCGCTCCCCTTTTTACCAGCCATCTCAATTACTCCACTGGTATAAGGCTCCTCGTCTCCTGACCACTAACATAGCAACCTCAATTCTCAATTTATCTCCAAAATTTGTGTGAGTGCTTGTATTGTGTGTGTGTGTGTGTGTGTGTGTGTGTGGTAGTTATGGGGAGAGGGTTTAATGAGCCACAGTCATCATCGGGACCATGGCGAATGCATCGGGAGAGCGGCTAGTTTGCCTGAATCATATGCGAGTAGATGGACATGTTCAGCTGTCCGTGCAGAATAATCCCAGATTTATGAGAGCAACACTCCAAGAAGACGCACAGAGACACACACACACACACAGTGCGTCTTCAGTGCTCACAGTGTGAATGACAGATGGATGTACAAACACATACATGCACACAAACACACAACCCCACACTCAGAGGAGGATGACAGTAATTTGCTGAGCTTGTTTGGCTTACTTTTCTTCATTCTGGAGACCCTCATATTGTGCTGAACAACCATCACCACCCCCTACACTGAACATAATTAAAGCTATTTTCAAATACAATGGCCAGCACTGACAGGGGGTGAATGAAGAGCATTGTGCAGCCCCAACCGTCAACTATAACAAATGACTAAGGAGTTCACGTGTGGAGGCTCAGTATTTTGGTTGTGGAAAGCGTTCTAGTTTTTGACATGAAGACGCTCAAGCTTTTTAAAAAGCTGTAGTTACTGTAAATTATTATTTTCTTTATGCTCAAATGATGTGAACTGGTATTGTATATGCGTAGTAGGGCTGCTGTAGCGGAATGAAATATAAGTGTGTGAAGTCTAGGTGATGTGTGAAAATTATTTTTTTTTTCATATTGCATGAAACTTTGTAAACCTCATGGTGGCCATTTTACCATAACCAAATGATGTATTTTCATCATATATTGTATCTCCTGAACCAAACATGATAACACAGAATAGGTGATGTCTACCCCTGTGTTGTAATGGTCAAGGATTACAATGATACCATATACATCATCATAAACTGTTCAGGTGAATAGTTAATGGTGATACCAGTGACGTGAGAAGGAAATCACAGTATCTGAGAACCTAGACTAGACTTTATAGTATCATGTCAGTTGCATGCCGGTTATGTAGAGTTTTAACAACTTAATTATTTTGTTTATTAACCCTGACAATAAAGAGTAGAACAATATTCAATATGACCATAGCAATTTAGCTTAAAAAGAACGTGTCAAACACAAAGATTTACTTCAAAAAAATGTATTTCAGAAACATGTTTGGTTGATTGTTTTGTAGTTGTTACTGTTGAACCTACTCTTCACTTTCTCCTTCACAGTCTCCTCCACATTGATACAGAGCTGTGCACTTTAAGGAGGCTTTTTTTGCATTTGCAATGCCCCCGGCAGCATTTCTTGCAGCTACAACTTAAGAATTCAAAGATGGACTGGCTGAAAACCTCCACTAATCAGAGGGTAGGACAGTAACCTGTATATACTCTGAGAGGCAAAAGAGAATCAAAGCAGGCAGCCTGGTTTGACGTTATGGAGCAGAGAAAGCGAGTGGGACTGCCAGACGACCTGTCCTGAGGACGCATCTGGCACTGAAGATCTGGTCAGCGGGGTGGGACCTGGCCTGGTGCCGGTCCTGACTCTCTGCTCTATTATGTCGACCTCCTTGGCGGGGCCAACCAGTCAGACACCAAGAGCCTAAAAATAGTTGTACTGCTTTAAAGAGCCACATCACGTCACACATGTACACTCTTGCAATTAATTAAATGATACTGACATTTATAAATCGTTTGCCGACTCAGCAGCGAGAGAACATGCATACAGACTGTGAAACTGAAACTTTATTTAGTAATTGTGTCATGTTGATTATGTGATAGACTGGAGTCTCTGGCAACCAAATAGGGTTTTTTCTCTCAAAACAATGAGTACATTTATTTATTTTATTAGTTAACAGTAGATGTTTCTTAATGTGAAATAGCTTCAATGTGTTATGCTACTTTTTCTGAGTAGCTTGTAGTGAGTGGAGCTTTCTACTTTCAACAGAAGTGTAGTGTTGCTATAGCTTAACTAACTTCCAATGAAGAGGTAGTGCATAATTTACATATACTATAAATTTGTTGCTCAATGTTAACTATTTTATAGCTATAGGAGCATGAATTCCGGTACGCCTATATATGTCGTTTTGGGAGTCATTGGTAAACAACCTATTCTGTCGTTTATGTTGTTGTACTCACACCACTGTATACATTTCTGATTGAAACATGAAACAGACACTTGCACTTAAACTTAGTAGGTGGTACCTCGTGTCTCAACAGGTTTCCTTCCCTTCACTGAATGTTGGGATAAACAGCAGGCTGCAGAGCTGGCTCTGTAGCTTTCTATGCTGACTTCTGTCACATGTTGACAACATGTGACAGCATGATGATGCAGCAAAATGCTAAACATCTTGAATGATGAATGAGTATATTGCTCCATAGTGCATATATTTGTGTTTCGCATAGCAGAGAATATAAACACGTTAAGCTGAATTGTTAAAAGTGTTTAATGGAGACAACCCCCTTGGCCTGCCTCACACTTATTTGCAGGTAAGGTACTGTTTAGCAATGCATAGCAAGTGCTTTGAGATATGTAAGCCTGCAATATTCATGCAAGTGAGGAATGAATGGATTTTCTGGGAGTAAGAACTCATGACAGCTAATTAGTGAGCTGGATGACAACTATGTGTCCGTGTAAAAAAAGAAAAGAAAAAAAGGATCTTCTTTAAAAAGTTCCACAAGCTGATATGTTTGAGCTTTCTGGTAAAAAAAAAAAGGGTGGGGGCGTGGGTGAAGAATAAAAAAGGAGATTTAGAATTTGATTCAAATTATATCATTGGAAAAAAAGAACATGCACTTTCCCCTCAATTTATGGACCCAAATGACAGAGAACTAAAAGGGCTTCGCTTATTTAGGAGCTCATTTGACGCACCGAGAATCTCTTAATTTAAACTCTTAAGTTGGTGCTCAATCAGCGCTTCTGAGGGGTTATTCATCTTCTCCACTAAAGCCTTTATCCCCTTCCCTTCACACACAAGCATCAGAGCTAAATGCTCTGCTCTTTTTTTCCAGCTACCTTCACTTCTATTAGGGGATCAGAGAGTGTGAAAACAATGGTCTGATGGGAGCCATAATCAATCCCTTAAGCACAGAGGCTGCGGTTGGATAAAAAAAAAGAAAAAGACCCATCTCTCACTATACCATCTATTTACCTCCCAGGGACTTGATATTCCTTCGGACCTTTGGGGGGAAAAAGATTTCTTCTGGGGAAAAAAAAAAGATAGCTATAGTAGATTCCTTAATTGGGAGGTGTTTGGAATTGTCTGGGGTCAGAACAGTTAACCCCAGTGGAAATACTCCCTGGTTAACCTGGGTTAACCTGGCCTTGTATGTCACAGTCACTCCCTGCTGATGGAAAAATATGGGGGGCTATTTACCAGAGACAGACCATCTGGATCCGTTACAGGCAGCCTTGAGGGGTTGAGAGGACTTCGGGGAGGTGGGGGTGGGGGTTGTTCTGCTCCAGTCACCTTCTTTCTTCTTCTTCTCTGCCCTCTTCTTGCTCAGGTCAAAGAAGCAAGTAGGCTCAAAGTTTAGCTCTTTTTTCCACACAGAAACTGATTCTTGAGGTTTTCCATGGTGCTGTAAACAGGGGTTTAAATATGTATGAAATGTCTCCCAAGTCAGCAGAAAAATTATCTTTAGATTTTTCCTAAATCCCACTGCTTCCTGTTGCAAAGAGGATAGATGCTGCCTTTAAATGGAACGTGTGAGGTTGTATTTTTAACATGGAAAGTCGAGCACACAATATACTTGGCATTCAAGTGGTTTAACTCATGACAACACTGCTGTTAGGCCACTGACAACAAAAATGGACATTGCATTGGTCCATTTTCAAAACTGATATATTTAGTTATTTCACTCTCTTGCACAACCTCTTGTTGAGGAGGGATCAAGTAGATAACAAAAATGTATTAAAACAAGACTAAGACTCTACAGCAATGTTAGCGGCCCTGTGAGGCTGTACATTGTTACAGCAGTGTTTTGTATAACATTTTATGGCAATCCATCCAATAGTTGTCGAGATATTTTGGGCTAGAAAAATATCAATGACTTGTTCTAATTGACCTGTTAAACACAATCCCATTTGGCAGGGTGTGGTATTCAAACTACTTCCTAAGAAGACAGCATTTCCTTGAACAGAGCTTTCTAGAAGAAGGCCTCTAAGCTGCAGTTAGAGGGAAGGAATAGAAGAGTTTGTGGAACACATCTAAGACTACACGATATCAGGCTGTTAATGGCCCGACCTGACAGATGTGGGGTGTCAGGCACGAAAAATGAGATTGTGTGCAACAATTGCTCCTTTAATCCCCCGTAGTGTATAATAGTGGGAAACAACCAACACAGCTTCTAGGGTGCCTCACAACGTCCTTGACAACTTCTATATCAAGTTCCATGATGTTGGCCCATAGGAATATAGAGTGCATTTATGCACAAAACTGTAAATATGGTGAAAGAGGAATGATGTATTTTCTGTATTTTCATTATCAACTCTTTAACCAGCAGCTGCATGTTGGATGTTCAGTGAAACACAGCACACACACTACACAGAGTGGAAAGGACAGTAGCAGTGGTGTTCACTGTTGGTGGTTGAAATGTAAACCAACATGAAGCAGGATGTGTTCAGTGAATACGCAGTATATTTTGGAGTCGCTGAATATTTAGGGGAGAAAATTTACTTTCTTTTAGCTTTTGGAGCCATAAGATGACTGGTTACAAATATTGGGCACGCTTGCAGTTTTCATCATTTTAAGCTGGTTCAACTTAAAATTGTAAGTTCCCCTGCTGCTTTAAAAATGTGAGTTAACTGAAATACCTGAATTATTGAAACTAAATGAATTATTAGTTGTCTTATGAATTGTGAAAATGTAAAACTAACTGAGTTAAGTTCACTGAACTTGAGAAAACAAGTTCAATAGACTTAAGATATTAAGTTGAATCAATAACTGTTTGATATTGACCTTCATCGTGGTTATTATTATGAAAAGAACCAACCATGACTTAACATGTAATAAACACACATCAAGTTTCAGTCAGATACGTTTTCGTAAAACGTATATAGGCCTATTTCTGTTAAGTCAATGAGAGAAGACTAGTTGATTCCACTAAATACTTGTATAATGTTTTACAGTGTACTGAGGCATGACATGTCCATAACTCCATGTAAAATCTGAGGGTTGTATGAGTAACAACTAGTCTTTGCCACAGTTTTGGTCAGCAGATTTTGGCCCTTCATCTTCTGTCTGTGCATTGTGTTCATCTTGTCCTCCTGTTACCATGGGTAGATTACCCGTTGCCAGCCCCACCCATCCTGTTTCGGAACAAACAACAAGATGTTCAAATTAGAGCTTCACGTAGAGTACCTTTAGAGAAACCTTCCTGCAAAGTCCTCCAGCAAAACAATCCTTGCTTGTTTCTTTCTTCCTCCCATCTGTCTTTTTTATCTTCTTCCATTGATGTAAATTACTTTGGTCCCCTTTGTCTTAGCAGTTGCAGATTGGAGGAATCTGTTCCTGCTTTTTGTTTGAGTGAATTAAGAACGTTGCAGCTGATTGACTGTAGCTGATTAATATATCTCAATTCATAATCACACCTCTGTTACCAAAGTAATTAATAAAGCTTTAATTAATGTAAATGATTATCTGATCACTGCTGGTGTGGGGAAAAGCCTGACCAGTTATCTGTCATTAATGCATAAGCATTAATGACAGCTAATTGTAAATGCAATATAAAGTAGATTGACAAGCCTAATAGATGAACAGCAGGGCTGTATCCACAATTGGAATAGAAATACTGAGGTCAAGTCCCCTCAACACTCTTTTTTTTTTTTAATTGCTTTTCTCATATTTTATTTAGTCACCTACTTTAACTGTTCAAATAACTGTTCACTTATATTTTCAGAAAGTATATTTGCCAACACAAAGGTCTAAATGCTGTTGTAAAGTGGGGAAATGTATTTTTATTTATTTATTAGGCCTAAATATAGTCAATTTTATACATTATATTCTAAATAATAAAATACTACCTTGTGTTAATTTCTTTTGATCATAGTATATAACCCTTCCTTGTATGTAACCCTGCCCAAATTTCCAGAAAAAATAATAAATCTTACCCTTAGTAGGAGTAAAAAAAAGTTGAAGCATTTTGATGTAGTTATGAAAATACATGGAACAAATTAAATAGTGTAATTCTAAATTACATTATTCGAAATATCTAGCCATTGTTCCAATAATCTGATCCGTGTCTATGTATGGACACACTCTGCCCTGACATTCATTCAGTCCTTCTGGTGTCAAAAATATAATCCATCTTTAAATTTATAATATAAAGCAAATGTTGTCTTGTATCCCTCACCAAAGTGTAATCATTTTTAACTTGAAATACTCTAAACGTTAAACTATGCACTAAAATAAATTAATAAAAAAACATTTACACATACTCTACTGGAGTGCAATCAGTTAATAGAAATCAGTTCATATTATGCTGCTTCTCATAGACAACATGTATGCTATTGATCACTACTGCAATAAATATGCAATTAAACACACTGCATCATATCTAGACACTGACTGGACAATATTTAATTTTTTAATAAAAGGGTAAAGTTTGAGCCACATACTGTATATGAGAACTAATATACTTCCAAAACCAATCCCTAACTAAATGGAAAAATACAGCCTGCTATACAAGCAGCTACAAGCCTCTTCGGCTACAGGGCCAGATCCGATGTAGTCTGCTTACAAGTGACAGAGGCA
Organism: Maccullochella peelii; assembly: GCA_002120245.1. Lineage (NCBI taxonomy): Eukaryota > Metazoa > Chordata > Actinopteri > Centrarchiformes > Percichthyidae > Maccullochella > Maccullochella peelii. Next base: position 45,330 of record LKNJ01000768.1, read on the forward strand.
GACGGCTTCTTCTGGCGTGTAACCAGACCTATTTATCACTCTGACATCCTGGTGGCACATCCCTGATGAGACAAGTCGAGAAAATGTTCCTCAGGAAGACGGAGCGAGATGAGATGGATCCAAAGCGTGGACGAGCACCATTGTTGTCACCAGGCTGTGACCTGTTTGGCACTCTGCCTCGCCAGCAACCCTGTCAGGGATCTGGACGTTTGGCCTGTTTCATCTACATTACAGATGTCTTTGTGCAGCCTGGCTCCCTCCGCTATTTCTTTAGAACTGGAGTTCAAGCTTGTAACACCAGCCAGGGCTCGTGGCTCGGGGAGTACAAATCGAGGGCTTATCTGGTGCTGCCATCCGGCTGGCTTTCCATAAGGCTGGCCAGTGGCGGCAGGCCAACGGAGGGTGTCGGGGCCTTGCTCAGGCTAGACATGCATTGAAAAAAGTTTTTAAAACTCATCTAAAAAATTTTAATTGTGTTTATTCAGGATTATAGAGCAAGTCAATGTGTAGAATACATTACAGCTATGATAAATTTTTCAATTAAAGAGTTACTTGTTTTTTCCCCAAAGATGGCTCTGTTCTACTCCCGAGGCCACCACCCTCTCTTTACATAGTACTCTGGCATGATCAGTAATACCCTGAATCAAAAATAGATGTGGGCTCGATGGCTCTCCCCAAACCCTCACTGAAGCCAGGCACTTCCAATTTTCAGAGACTTAAGATAAGGAAACTTTTGACAGTGAAAAATACCAAGGAGACTTTTTGTTTGCTTGCCTTGAAAAAAACATCAACAATCCCACTATAAGTGATATCCTGCAAACACCTGTGTCGGTTTACAATATCTGTATTTCATGGAGAGTTGTCTCTGATAACATGGATGCTGCAGTCAGCATAACCATGGTGATTAAATTAATGGAAACTGAGAGGATCTGCAGGAACAGTTAGCCACGAATACCTGTATTTGTACTTCTACCAACAACATTTTGTACTGTTGTTCAGTGATTGAATTGAACACAGTTATTGCTACTGCAGCTATAAAGGCAGTGGTGCTGCAGCAAAGCTGGGATGTTGCCTTATACCAGACTGATACCAGTGAATGCCGTGATCCTGACATGAATCTTAAACAGCTACATGAAAAAAGAAAAAAAAAAATCCTTTACTCTGCCGAGGAAAATCTGTTAACTCTGTGGAAACCACAGTTCAATATATGAATAATACACTATGCCCACTGTGTGAAAATTCCTTATTTTTGAGTGCATATACTTCCAGTCTCACAAACAAGCCAACTTATAGGTACATTTTTTCCAGCTCTGTGTTGATATAACAGAGAAATCCAATTCCACAGAGAGCACTGGCCATTTCAGGCGAGTCAAAATGCTAAATTATAACCGAGGACCAAGGCCACATAAGTCAAACCTACCCAACCACCCAATTTGAAGTCCTGCCACCCCATATGTTCCTTTGTTTTGTGATGATTTCCACTCAATCCTGTCTTCTATCTGACTTTCCTCCTCTCCTTTGGTACTCTTTCATTTTGCAAATATGCAGCAGAAACCGGCAGCACCACAGCTCTCACTGAGGCCAATCAAAGCCCTCTTAACATACAATCATACTTTCAAAGCACAACGGAAGCACATTATTACATTTTGCCATGCCCTTCATTTTGAAGAGTTTTACTTCTACAAAGAATAGGCTTTTGTAATCAAAAATGTACTGTGCTACAGCAACATGATATTACACTTTGTGGATTATGTAGCTGATAGTCATGTTTAGGAAATGAATATGGCTGTGGAGGTAAGCAAAAACTGAAAGGTTAAGGGATTAAGAATGACTACAGTACAGACTGTATAACCAAAAAGCTTAAAGGTTTTAAAGGGGCCGGAAAGAATATCCGCCTCGCTTTACTTGCTCGAGTTTGACTGCGGGATCGGTTGTGTTTATACACAAACGTTAAATATTCTGGGTTCATAACATCATCCGGAGGCGCACACAGCTCAGTGAATTTCACCACCTTCTCCAGGATCTATGTCTGGGTGACTGCCGCTTCCAGCTCTACTTCAGGCTGACCAGTGCCATCACTACTACAGCGGTATGAACCAAAAATAAACTGATTTTGCTGTGATCAATAAACGGATCAAAAGGCTGCCGATATAATTACATCATGATGCCGATTCGTAAAAAGTCTGAATTCATGCTTTGCCAGGTCTGTCTGCAGGTGATGTAGCAATGTACAATGGTTGTTTTCAGTTGGGAGTTGGAGTTCAGATCGATCAGGGCTAGTGACTTGGTTCATAGTAAAGTATAACCAATAGCTGCAATCAGGTAACAGACACATATTTTCAGAACTTATCAGGTATTCCAACTTCCTCGCTTACTTTTCTCCAAGCAATCTTTTTTTGTCTGGTCTCTGTATAAATATGAAGTGGTATCATAGAGCTCTGGATGCCCACAGGTGGCTATATACAAGTGTCATTCGTGTCTATTCGCGTCTTTGCATTGACTTTGTATGCAATCTCACCGTGAGAAAAGATCAATTCTCAAAGAAGAAAGAACTTGTTCAGTGATTACACTTACTTTAACTATATGTTAAACTGATAATATGTGAAAATAACAATCTAACGTAATGAGAGTATGGTGTGCTCAACTTTACTTGCATTACCATCTTAACTGCATAATGACACTTTTTGTGTGCATTTACTTTTTTTGTGACGGATTTAATAAACAATGGTGGAGAAATCTCTGATCAAAATATACATCTGGTATATCAGTCTCCCACTGTCCTAACTTCTAATTTCTTATATAATGGGCAGTTCTTACATTTTGACTTGCAAACCTAGGTGTACTTAATATTATTAAAGAAGACTGTATTCCCTACAGTGCTTAGTAGGACACTTAAATGGAGGAGAAGCAGGTTAAATTGACTGTAAATCCTGTTATAAATCTCACTATGAAGTAAAATGAGTCTTTATCATATAGGATATCAATAGTGGATATGTGATTTTGAACATGACATATTGCTCATGTTGTCCCCTGCAACTCCGCCAGGGACCTGTGGGCTTCTCTGGAGTCCACTCTGGAAACCACTGCTCTCAGCTGCAAAGCTTGTAAAAGCCAAAGAAAATCCCCGTCCTGCCTGACATGAACCCACCCCGCAGCACTGCTGAATGATTTTTCTGTTAATGTTTAATACAGGGAGGCCAGTTCATTATTTACTTTGTATAAATTAAGGTCAGATAAAATTGATTAACCCCCCCAGCTCGCAGTGCTACCCTTTAGATGTGTATGTGCTTGGGACGAAGAGATATTGACACTGCAAGTCTCTGCTTGCTGACAAGCATGTGGCACAAGGCAAAGTAGCTGCCACTCAGCCCAGGTAGAAAATAAACCATTGACAGGGAGCAGTGCAGACAAAGTCAAATAGCCAGCTGGCATCCGGTCAATCAGGAGGATTAAATTAGCACCTTGTGCAGCAATCAGGATGTTAGGTAAGAAGTTTTTGGGCTGATATCGCTTAAGGCCTTTTATTTTCTTTAAATCATCCAGCATATGAATGCAATGACCTCTCAAGCTTGAGGTCTGCTGACGTACTGTGCTGCAAATGTTCAGTTATATTGATACAGCTTAAATAGGGATTTTATTGAAGATTGTAAAATAATTCCTCTCCTTTGCTAAGAAAAGGCTCTTCAGCATTTACAGTGGTGGGACACTCAGATGGTAACTGAGCTGAAACAGTACAGGAGCATGATCCAGTCTTGGCTGTAGTTCCATAAAGGCCTACACTTGGGAAATAATACATAATGTATAGGAATGCAGTACTCTAACTGCAGTCAGTCACAAAAAGTAAGAGGAAAACTCTCAATTTGTTGAGAATTATAGTCTGTAAATTATTACCCATTGTCATATCAATTAAATATAATCCAAAAATGTCTTTTTTAAAAATAGTGCATGAGGTTAATATGTCATTATATGTTTAATTTCTCAAATTGGAGAAAAAACTGGGGTTAGACCTGTCATGTGACTAAAGCAACTTAGTTATGAAGTTATGTTCATTCAGCTAACTTACATGGAATGGATTATTATGTGAACGTAAAATATGGACAGCATTGATATTTGGCATCTATAGACTCCGCCTTCGCCACTTTCCAAACACCAAGCTCAGCACAGCAGGGAGTGGGGAGTGACGATAATAACTCTCCCCTTGGGGGAAGGTAGACTAAGGCTGTATTCAGACCAAATCAGGGGTTGAGCGCAGGGTTGTGCGGCGGTGTGGGAGTGTCACTACGGTGTGTCACTCCATGGTGGCCATGGTCATAGTAGAACAAGTAGAAATACTAACCAGAAATTCCAATTTGAAGAGCGATACAAGCTAAGCGACTGCAATTAACGTCTTTGTACTCCCTTGTGGCAGGGTTGAACAGCTGATGTACAGTCATCATGGTGGCAATCGATCAGTCTCTCTTCCATCTTCACAGTTGCTTGGTAAACAGCGGAATGCTGCACATGCTGCTTTGAAATGCTATATGAACAGCAGCTGTGACAGCAAGTGACAGCATAGCGTTCAGGTGAGAGGTGTAGCAGCAGGCATACAACAAAGGGTGAGCAGAGCACTGATGGATTAAGTACACTGCCATAATGTAAAGGTACGTTGAATATACTGAATGCTGCAGTGAGAAGAGCATGCCATGTGAGTGTAGCTGTGTCTAACTAACATTAACATGCCTACTTTGTTCTGCGACAGAATACAGATCCTCTCTGTAAATGACGTGTCTTGTGTTCTCTTTTGAGAAAAAATATTTTATATTTTTTATTATAAGATGACATTGTCTGTGCACATCCATCCATTATCTATACCGCTTATCCGCAGGGGGGCTGGAGCCTATCCCAGCTGACATTGGGCGAGAGGCGGGGTACACCCTGGACTGGTCGCCAGTCAATCACAGGGCTTGTCTGTGCACATAACAGTTAGAATGTTGTTGGTTACATAGACAAAGAAATTCTTTGCATATAGTCAACCAAGTCAAATCAAATAATTTCTCGGTTAACTGTATTTGCTCAAAGCAGTAACAGCTATACAGCAATGAACAGCTTAAAAACTTGGAAATGTCAAGAATGGTCCGTTTAGATGCTAAATGGTGTGATACTTATTCTTCAGTACCTTGGTTTGCAAACTATACTTGCCAGTGCAACTGTGTTTATTTGTGTCTCCATGCGCCTGCCGTCTCATTTGTCAATCAAGCAGGTACACCGGCCCACCCACACAAAGGCATACAGGCTAAAAGGGGCTGTAACTTCCTCACATTGTCAGTTTAGTGTATTATATAATAATATAGTATTCCTAGAGGCAGAACTAATGACTGCCGATCTAGTGTTCCGCACGTCATAATTAATCAACACCTTGCAAGCAAAGCGCCAAGGAAGCATGGCATTAGATGAGCACTCAAGCTAATTTCAAATATTAAGCATATAAACGTACAGTGTATATATATATATATATATACTATAACCTAGAAGAAAGAAGACAAGGACGAGGACGAAGTAATCAAGATTTAGCCCCTCTTAATTAGCTTGTAATCACACTAGCATTAGCGTATAATAAGTATACAAGTTACGGTTATGTTTTTCTATGATATATTTCAAGTGCATAATTTACATATGCTATGAATTTGTTGCTCATTATGTTTCCTATTGTATAGCTATAGCAGCATGAATTGTAAATACAACATGCATTTCATTGTATCTTTTTTTAATTTTTTCTCTTTCAACCCAGTTCTCAAAGGTTGGTCTGACTAGGAGTAAACCCGTTTTTTTATCCATGAGCTCGTGCCTCGTGTCTATTACTGGAGGGAGCTACAGGGGCATTTCGGATGTACTTCTAAATACCTTTTTTCTCACTTTCAGTATTTAAAAACAATTCAAACATGCCTTTGACATGATTTTTAATTGCAAAAAGGCATGATTTTTGTGATTTCAACTGGACATTAAATGGCATCATCTAATAAAGCAATTGTCAAATTTCTCATCAGTAGTCAGTAATAGATTACATTTCTATAGAATCATTCCAATGCCACCGATAAGTAGAGGAGAAATCACATGTGGTACAGTATACTAAATATAATGCCAGAGAAAGCTCTGTCATTCTCCAAATCCTCACAGTTAATTTAATCGTTACTGGCCTCCACAGCTGGCATCGCACCTCACAAAATATACTGTGAGTGTCTGTTGCAAGTAAGACAGTTATTAGAAAATGCTGTAACGTGGGCTGACAGAACCGTGAAATCAGAGGCCTCTGCCTCGGTCACAGTTGAAAATCCCCATTAAGGCACAGTCAGAGACCGAATCCAGAGATTAATAGGGAGGAGAGATGCATCGCCTTAATTACCAGAGAACAGAGGGCAGAAACAAGAAATAATGCTTTGAACATTGTAACCTACACAGAGATACTGCTATACCTTGAATGAAGGAGACATTAAGGTGAAATGTTCCTGTTAGGTTCACTTGCAAATAGTGGATTGATACCGTGGCAGATTTCTTTACTGTAAAGGCAGGAACAATGGTGGCCAGGGATTTGCTAGCTGGAAATGCTATTTTCTTAAGCTCTCAAAATAATTTCACACTTTCCTGAATTTACCACATCTTTTACCTATATATCTATTACCATAAATATGGTGAGACTTATTTGCTCGGGGATGAAACCGGCATAATACAAATATCTTTTTTAGTGCCTGACTTCCCTGTTTTTACTGTCTCTTTTATATGTGTTTTTGTTTGTCAGCATTTTTCCAGAAATTTTATTTGGCTGTTAAAATTAATGACCGTCTGAGCCAATGGTGATCTGTAGGCTAACTATAAAAGGTGACAAATGTTGTTTTGCAAGCCATTGTCCCTCACGAGTGGATAAGTGATTGCAGTACCAGGGTCAAAGGTCTGACCTGTGGCGTACAAGTTTCTGTCACCGTATGAGCTGGATTAATTCACTGATCCTCCTGTAAAACAGATTAAAGATGCTACATACTGTACTGGGTTTTACATAAATACATCGTTTCCACTTGAACTTAAAGCTGCTCTAATTAATATTTTTACATTATCAATGCATGAAATGACTATGTATAATGTGAAAGGGGTTGCTTATTGTGACGAAGAAACAGAATTATCAGCCGACTGCAGTTCCCCTTCGCTCTACTTTAACATCTTTTAGGTGATTGTTTTGGTTTTACGGCCCACAACTTCACTGTTTTGGTTTCGGTTCACCATTCCCCTCAGTGCTGTTTCCACCCACAGCAGGCAACATTTTCCGCAAAGAAAAACCAGTGTACACCACCTGCCCAGCACCAGACGACACACACAGCAAAGTTAGCAGCCACCTGGCAAACGTAGTGGAGCATTAGCAGCTTAAGATGTATTTATTATCAGTTATGGAGACCCAAACAAAGCTAAAGAATGAATTACATTTGTCAGGCGGCCAAAAATACAACTCCAAATGAATGAAAATGTTGCTCTGTGTCTGCTCAATGTGTAAATAGACAAATGTTTCGCCATTTCAAATTTGTAAGGTGACATCACTGTTGTGTTTAACCTACAGCTTGTTGTTGTGAAAGAAAACACACACAATTTAGGTTTAAAGAAAGTTTGACAGAGATGCTTGTTTGTCATTAAACCCAGAGTTGGATGAGATCAATATCAGTCTCGGTCTTTTTATATTTCTCTTTCTGCATATGTTAAATAAAAATGATAGTGTGTAAATAAGTCAGCTTTGTAGTAGTTGGCAGGCATAATTTCTCTCTTTTTAGGTAGCTAGCCTAACTGTCAATTTCCTCCTACTTCCTGTCTTTGTGTAAGCAAATATAATACTGACTAATCGATTAGTAGTACTCACAGTTTCAGCACTGGTACCAGGGGAGAGAATGGGTTGCAATGGGGTTTTGGAAAATGTAATTATGAATTTGAAAAACTCTAACAATAGAAATTGTGTGATGAAGGGGCTTTCAATCATTTACACCATTATCCCATTTGTTCACAGTACCTACCAAGGTATCACAGCTAATTTGACTATGATATATGGAGGTTTAAAAAAAAAAAGCATTGCCAATGTGACCATTACTACATATGTTCTAAATGTTAAGTAATTTATATCTGAGGCAGTTTGAACAAAGTGGCTTACAAGGTAAAGAAACACATTGCGTCATTGCGGCAGCATTTTTGTCGTGTTCAGACACTAGTTCCCTTCCTGTCATTGAGGTTCATGTTATGTTTGCCCCATGCTTTGAAGTCACATTCATTGCTCTTCATTTCTCTTATTGTCACAGTCTGTTATCCCTGTGTTCCCAACAAGCTTGAGGGCACAAGCTCGACATTATACCCACGGGTGGCAGCTGTTGGCCATCTCTATTAATATTATCTGCTATACATGACAGAGATATGAGATGGGGATATGATGATTAAAATGTCTCTGTTCACTGGTGTTAGGGGTATTCACTTTGACCGCCTGTGGAATTGTATTTCAAAGTCGGGACATGTTGTTTTTCTCCTTTCCCTTTGAAGCCAGTCATAATGATGTCCCCTACCTGTCAGCCTGATGATGGTTGAATAGCACAGCAATGCACTGTCACATTTATAATACATAACAGAGACAACCCAGTGCCTGCAAGAAATATATCAAGACATTTTGATGTACTTTGAATGAATGTAGGTATGTGAGATGCAAGCATGACTCATCCAGTAAATAATGGCCTGGGTTCATTGGACCTTCCTGCCCAAAGCCTGTAAATGCACCAATAAGCCCATTACATTCAAATTTTGAGTGAAAAGACTCTTGTTGTATTGTGACACTTGTTGTGTCAAAATGTAATAACCCAACTAAACCTAAATAAGTCTGCTGTGAATCCTTCTGAGCAATTACTTTGTTCAATAACTCAGCCTGTTAATTCTCCCTCCCCACACTACTAAAACTTTACTGGAAGTTTTACAGTGGTCAGCTCTGTGCTCATTCTGCTCCTGTGCATATAAAGACTTACAAGTAGGAATGTAACTGTGTGTGTTTGAGACTCACAGAACACACAGTATAACCAGTCTCTTCCTGCTTGATTCCTTCCTGCTTTGATTTTAAGATTAAGACTAAAAATGTGCTGAATACAAACACAGCGAAACATCAGAAATGCTTCTACAAGACAACGGTCAATTTGGTCATTTGTTTTATAAATCTTAAACATTGTGGAGTTGGGTGCATATGCACAAGCCTGATATCCACTCCCACAGTTGTCCATAGATGGATTTTGCCACTCCCATAATTATCTGTTTGCATTTCAATTCTTATGCCTGCTCCACCAGTCTTTATACCTGTCAATCAAAAGATTGGCAAAGAAGTGCAATTTTACTGTCTGTGTTGCATCAGCAAAGTCCTCCATCTGCGCTAGAGCAGCCATTATTCCCCGCAACCATTAATGCACGACTGTGGCTATTCATAGTATCAATGTCATTAATTCATCACATGTACTTGTAAACCATCATTGACAGTTTTATTTCAACCATCATCATCAAATGTCAGAATGTAATCAGTGATTTACTTTACAGCGCTTTATAAAGTAATTCCCAATGAAAGATAAAATAAATTGTAAACACAAGGGAATAAAATGATGCATCCAATGTGACTAAAAGTAATGATCATATTTATCACACAAAAGTAATTAATGCGTCTTTGATTGGCACTTAACAGATCGTTGGGTAGACTGCAAAAACTAACACATAATCAGTGAACTTGACTAACAAATTAAAAAAACAAGGTTTTATTATTAGATTCAGTCTATTGCCTTATTTTTCCATCTTCATATCTTCTTATCATGTCACCCTCTGATCACTCTAGAAAAACGCGCGAATGCCTGATCTGAAGTACGTGTGAGGTGTACAAACTCTCATTTCACCTTCTGTTTTTATAAATAACAGTTTATGTGTGAGAAATGGCATTTGCATGGATTTTGTGCATACACATTTGGTCCCTGTAGTTACTGACTGGAGAACACAGGAGGTGGAGGAGTGGAAGTGAGGTGTGGAAATGCAGCGTCGAAAGCAGCCCAGAAAGCAACCGTTTTAAAGTCTGGCAGAAACGAGATGATCGTTTAAAGTAACAAAGGTCATGGCCAAATGAGACTGGTTGAAGAACACAGTTGGAACATTTTTTATAAGTCTAAATATTTTATATATATAAAAGTATGAGCAGTGTGGGCTCATTAAAGGAAAAAAGACATATAAAAGTAGTGTAATACTTTGCTTGTACTACTGGTTACTTGGTAACATTTACAAAATTGCTATTGGCTGTCCAAAAAGTTCCAGCGTTATTTTAGACAAGCAAGTAAGACAAATGTGAGTGTGCAATGGCTTCAATGAATCACTTTGGGAGTGAAGACATAAACATTGTTCCCTAATGTACAGTAATATAACTGCATGTACATTTGTCACTAGCTGCTGTCAGGGAGGTTTAAACATAATCTGAAAGCAGCAGCGTTTTTATGCCACCAAGTTGGATTTCATTGGAAATCTGAGGACACACAGCAAAATTGTTTTTGCTGCAGGACGTAACTGGATTCGGGAGAAATGTGGTCTTAATTTTGAGAAACATAATGCTACGCCTAACACTTTTTAATCCTTGTGTGGGCGGACTAGATGGGTGCTGTGGTGAGCCATTTCTCAAGAGCGAGCCTTTGTGAAAGCAGAAGCCACCAAGCTGGAGCTAAGCTCTTCAAACTTTCTGTACCTGCACCACCAATTTGGATATAAGAAACTTCATGTGAATAAAGTTTGGTCTTTCTGTGTAAAGCCTGAGGTGTTGTGAGATTTAAGTTGAGTATAGAGTTTTAATGCAGGCTTGAATGTGATCTGATTTATTTTCTAGCTGTCAAACTGTTTTCAACATTCCTGACTTTCATATTTAGATTTAGAGTGAAATAGGACACCTCTTATGCTCCACCAGTACAAAGTGCACTCGCCTTAGCAGTGCCTTGTGACACTGGTGACACAAGACACTGGTGCTTTGTGTAAACTTAATTCTTGCATAGGTTCTTAAATTTCATTAGGGGGCTATTTAATGAGCATTTCCTGCATCTAAGAAAATGCAGTTAAACATGTGTAACTTAAAAAAGGAATAAAAAAAGAAGTAAGTGCAAAAACAGAAGAGCTTAATTTTGATACACATGATGATCTATATACTCTATTAAACCAACTGCCTATCCTCAGATAGATGAAAACATTTCAGTCAAGGAAGGATTTGTTTTCTTAGTCTCTAAATAATCCTAAAATATAAGGGTTGTTGATTATAATACTGATGTAGCCTGTTGCAGTCCTATGCCCAGGTTCCATATATTTAGGTGGGTTAAGGGTTAGGCAAGGTAGGTCAATATCATATACATGTATAAACCTGATAAAGTGATAAAGATGTACTGCTTTCTGAAGGAATACCACTATGGAGGGCGCTGTTTTCTTCAGTTGGCCATGAGGCTGGAGACTGGGGGATACTGTCCAAGGATAAGGACAAATCAAGTGAAAAAGTGTATGATGTCACCCACCAACCAACAATAGCACACAGCTTTCCCATAAATTTCCCCTGTCAAAACCAGCAGCAAGTCCCCATTAAGCATGACACAGTGTATGGTTGTGGTCATGGAAAATGCGGTGTATCACCCAGCAGGGTGCTGGGATGGGGAAGATAGATGAGATGGGTTACCAACACAATATACAGTAAGAGTACTTAAGGACCTAGTGATAGACACACTATAACTGCAATCCATCATTGTGGACATTAGTTACACTAGTGATAAATGGAGATACACTGTAAATTTACTGATAAAAGACATCTTATCTGCAGTGTAAACACATCCTCAATGTTGGGAAACATGGTCTTTGATACAATTCATAGCTCCTGCAATTTTAGAGATACTTCACATAATCTCACATCTTTTTCTGGCACACGGGAAAGGTCTTTCTCTATCTCAAAAACACACATAAACACACACCGTCTTCTCATTCCACTACAGCAATGGAAATCTATCATCCCTCAAAGTCTGCAAAGGACTAGAGCTGAAGCAAACACTTACAAGCAGTCCCCTCCTTTGTGCAAGAATCCTCAAACACTGAGTTAGTTTGAAGCTTGACTGACTCCAGTTACTGTACTTAGCAAGGGGAGAACACAAAAAAGACATACAGCTTTTTAAAGGCTCGCCCTGAGGGCCCAAGAGGCAGATGAAGCTCAGAAGAGCGAAAATGAATGGAATGTTATAGAGTGGAAAAAGTCTAAAAAGACACTTAAAAGAGGCAGAGATGCAAAGGCGGCATCACAGGGCAGGATGTGGGATGAAAACACCATGAAAACGCTACATTAGCTCCCCTTCTACTGCTGGTGGAGGCAGTAGCCATAATCATTTGCCAGTCTAATGGCAGTAAGGTGGTGATGAGAGCTAATGCATACTGTCACAGGAAATTAAAGGGAGGGAGGCCATTTGGGGGCATAATTCCTTCAGTCCCCTTCCCCTTTTTTCATGGTTCCACTTGATTGATAGTCCTCTAAATGTTGCTCTACATTTAGATGTAATCAGGACAGTCTTATCAGAAAAGATGAAAGACCTCTCTATTCCTGGGTTCATTCCATTTATACTCCGCAAATGACAGAGCCACTTAATTTATCAGTGCAATATCTCAGCCCCGCCACAATGGGAAAGTGGCATAATCCATGTTGCCAAAACTGGCAGAAAGAATGGCATCCATATGGCTGAGAGGCGGGGCTGAATATGTCAGCGATCCGAACGTAATGCAGGTGCTCTAATTATATTTCCACTGATTTTGACATATGTTCCTCAGACTGACTGTGTTGCTTTCACTGCCTCGCTTGATCAAATGTTTCATTTTGCAGGCTTTACATCAAATTCAATTTCAACCCAAAGACTCAGGGGTGTGAGAAGTTTTTATTGTACAAACTTAAACAAAGAGAATGAAAGAATAAAACAAAAGGGGTCCAGAAAAAAGAACTGGACTGCTCAACCAACAGCAACAGGACATGAGATAAAGGCACATGTCATAGGTGAGGGTTCGCAATGGAGCCAAAGTCAGTTTAAAGTTGCATTAATTAAATCATTTATTTTTTGGTCACTTGGGGCAGTGCTGTTTTCAAGTTTTTTGATTCAAGTCTAAGGTCTTGAGTTTTGGGGGGACAAGTCCATGTCAGGTCTCAAGTTTTGGGGGACAAGTCCAAGTCAAGTCTTAAGTCTTTAGTGGGCAAGTTCAAGTCAAGTCTAAAGTTTCTGAAGGAAAAATAAATAAATAAAATTAATTAAACAAATAGAAAATGCCTTTCAGCTAAAATTATTTGAACCTAAACAATCTAAAGGTACAAAACAGTCCAGTTAGGCCAAATACAGCAATAAATCTAATATCAAGGTAAAAGCAATTTTGGGTGAAGGCAAAATGGTCCTAAGCAGAGACAAAGCAGCAGTGGAAATAGATCTTAAAAGGAAATAAAAATCTATTTATTAATGACATTTAGCCAAAACATAACACACAACACATATTTAAACCGGAAACCCTGCTCCTAAAGGACTACAGCGACAGCAATCCATGTCAGGATTGTATACAAAGTAAACAGAAAGATGTCAGTGGGTGCAAATAGACACAGATTCACCCACACCAGCACAAACTGAGCAGAGATGCATACGTGAGTTGAAAATGTTTTAACTTCAGCGAAAAATTTGCTCTTGTCCCAAGGCTTTATGAAGCAACTTCGTAAATGTGGAGAGACTAGAGGGAAATAACTGAAAAAAAGATTTGGATTATAGTGACAAGTGTGTTTGTAATGAAAGGGGTAAATGTATCCTCAAATTTCAAAAAGAACTGTGTCCTCTTAATTTCAACGCTGTTGCCAGAATTCTAACAAGAACCAAGAGAACTGAGCACATTATTCCTCTTCTTAAAGTTTTACACTGGCTTCCAGTTACAGAATAGATTAGATTTTAAAGTGCTGCTGCTAGTTTATAAATCATTCAATAACCTCTGGCCAAAATATATTTCTGATCTCCTTGAAGAATATAAACCCAGTAGGCCTCTCAGATCTTCAGGAGGCAACAGGTAATAACTCGAGTCAGAACAAAGCAGGGTGAAGCTCATGTAACAAACATTTGGTTAACTGAAGTTGAATATAATCAATAAATCAAGTATTTGAATTGAATGTATGAACAAATGAAATGAGTGGTTATTTCCTAAAAAGTGTGAATGATGACCGTATATATATCGTATGCAAACTTTTCCATCAGCCAATGAAGCAGTTCACATAGCTAAAAAGGCAGCAAAGCTTCCCAAATTGAAATAGTGGTATCCAATGGAGAGAACATAGATTCTTCTTTTTCTGCTATTCCCCACACACTGTGGCCTGGAGGGTGGGAAAGAGTAAACAGCAGCACAAAGACGACTCAAATCAAAGAGCAGGATCTGTAGTCATCTAACTGATAAATGACTTCACAGGTCTCTGTAGGTAAATCATTCTTCAGGAAGTTATGTTCTCTAGCATGAAAAGAACATTGTGCATCTCAGAGTTGTGATAGCATAAAATGACCTGCACACTGCTGGAAGAATAATTATGCGCCCATGGTGATATTCTTTATTTACACATGATGCTTACATGGTACAAGAAAAGCTTTCAGTCTCAAGGCAGCCAATTCATAAATCCCTAAACTAAGGGATAATACCCAATGAGTTGTTTCATGATATTGCAGAGGCATAGAACCACCAGACATCAGATTTTGAAAATGTCATTATTTATTGCAGATTGTTGGCATGTGGCCATGGTATGAGCGAAATAATATCCTCTCGTCTATAATTATAACATCCGTTATCCACAATTGTAATGGATGACGCAGAGCAACTCGTTGCTTTGTGACCAGCAATTATTTGCCTCTATGAAATTATGGAATGCACAGCTTGTCTTATCTGCCTATACTAACATTGATCCTATATTAATATTTATTACATTTTCATTTTTTCCTATGTGATAGAGTGTTGCAGCGCACACTTGGCCTGCAGTAAGCCAACATTAAAATTAGTAAAGTAGTTGGATAACTTAATGGCTCCACATTGAAAAAAGTGTATCCTACATGTATCATAGCTTTTTATTGATGTTTTCTTATTATATGTTGTATAATGTCCAATAGTATTTTTGTATACTATCAAATGAGTGTCAGTGTGATCTGTTTTGGTGCTGGGAGGTTCAGATAGCCTGGGTATTAGTCTCATAATTGTGGCCATTCTGACTGTGGGTCATGCTAACTGTACATTTGTGACCTGGACAGAATAAGGTGAAAAATTGAACCCTAACCCAGAATTTTCCTTTCATGGGTATGATTCACCTGCAAAATGTCGCTGAAATAGATCCCCAATTCTGTGGATTAGCTCAGGACATTCCATTAAATCACATCATATTCCTCATCAGATGAATCTTAACATTTTAAACTCATCAGATTTAAGTTTCTCAGCTACCACTGACTACCAATGGCAGCGATGCACTCGAGTTGTGAGAGGGGAAGAAATTCGCTCCATCTTGGATATTTATAATGGCTTTTTTATTGTAATTGATGTAACAAACCCACAATTTACACAGTGGGAGCATTGTGTGAATTGTGGGTTTGTTACTTTACATTTCCCGATAATTATGTAAAACGGCTTAAATTATACCTGGGAAGTTCAACTTAACTATACCTTAGCACCATTAAATGCACTGTGATGATTCTGCATGAGGGCTATTTTATAGGTTACCAACCCTTTTTGTGGATAATAAACTGTACTGGGCCAATTTCTATCTATCAATCTAACATGATATAACATTTAATTGTGAATAGATTTTTTCTGTGGCTGTACATTCCATATGCCAACAGCACAGTATGCATGGACAAGCACCTTTGTTAACAATTATTATTAGAAAAAAAACTACTTTTGCCCAATCATTCATCCCTACAATAAAAACTACTGACAGTTGAAATGATTGTGGTCTATGATTCAGAGAAAGAAACCCAACTTCACTTGTTTTGCCACTCCTTAATACCCTTTACATTTCTTTTTGCAGACTGAGCCCTCGCTGACTTTGGTCATGCGCACTGTGATGTGTCTGGGGTGCTCACCATCAAGTCTTGTCAAATCGTCAAACCTTTGTTGTTTCCATGGATGTGATATGGTAACCTTTGGATGTCTGACTCTTCAGGTTATTTCAACAAAATCCAAATGATGACAACTATGCATATTCTGTATGTCTGTAATATCAAACCAAACTACATCAATACACTTGAGTGTCCAAGTTCATTCTTGACCATGGAAACAGTAGTTTTACTACTTTTACTGATTTACTGTTCTTCCTCAGCAGATGGAGGTTACACAGTTGTCATGGAGGCAGCCCAGTTATCATCACTTGACCAAAGTGGGAATTTATGGGGGAGAAATTGTAACCCTTATCTCTGTAGCCTGTCCGTTCACATCCAACACCAAAGACCATCTTTGAACAGAGATATGGTTGAAAGATCTGGAAAAAGCTTTGGCCTTTACTAATGCCATAAATGTGGAAAATATGTTCTGTAGCCTACAGATTGGATGGTTTGCTTTACTTACTTACTCTTACTTACTTACTTTACTTTGTTTTACATTTCCACATGCATATTGCTTGAATCATGGGTAATCTACTTAGCCAAATGCTTTCATTTGCTTTCAATATTATACTCCCTGTAAACAGGAAGTATAATATTGCCATATATTTGTTTACATTTTGGCAAACTGGCATCATTAAAAGTATGCCAATTTAGCTATTTGCAGTTCTTGCAATGGACATTATGGACTGTCCCTTTCACCTCACGCAGTATCTTTTCCTCACGTCTCTCCCTGTGTCCTCTCCCGTGCCCCCCTGGGGAGGCGCACCTCACAATTTGAAAACATCTGTTCTAAGTAAAGTCTGTTCAAGTCTGAACCCCGGGCTGCTTGATGCCAATTGTGAACTTGCAAATTTGGACAACTCTAGGCACTCACAGACTTCTCGGGAACAAGCGTGCAAGTGCGAGGAAGTCCGTAATTTTAGATGTAGCCTTCCTCTCTTCCCATATTTCCCATCACTCTCCACTGAAACTTTGAATGCCTTAACATTAGCCTTAAACATATAAAATCACTCCACACTCATAAAAAAAGGTTAGCTGGGTAATTAAATATCTGGGTGAAAATGTGTTGTACTTCTACAACAGGGGAGTTCATCTACGCTGCACTCTGCAACCAGGGCTGTGATATTGACTGGGTCATTGACCAGTGTTTCTCACAAGATCGGGTTTTACGTTTTCATGATGTGAGCGCAGGCAGATTCCCCAGTGTCTTGGACATGCTGTGTAAAATCTATGAAATGGAAACAAGCGTTCTGCTGCAAAGAGAAATGGAAATTCTTTAAATGTGTCCTTTCTTTCTATGTCAAGTGTGGGTCCAATCAATTTCAACTGGCCTGCAATGTGACTTCTTTTTCATTCTGAAATTGAAGAGAATCAGTCCAACAATCAAGAAGACTCATTATAGTTTAAGCACTACTTTTCATTGGTAAAATAATAACTATCCTTGAATGAAGAGAGAGAAAAAACAAGGTTGTATTTACTGTAAAGTTTGGCCCAATCAACAGGATAAAGAGGACCAGACAGAAAAGTCACAGGACATCAGTGGAGCAAAGGGTTTGTCAGCAGCATTATTCACAAATGTATGTGATAAACGTAGCAATATATTGCTCATAAAATTGTGATTAATTGGTTGCCAACCAGATTCAGCAGCATTTAAAGCTGTCATTAAATTCTAATTAGTTCTACATGAAGTAACAAAAGACCTGGTTACTTTAATCATACATATTTATTAGGCTCAACTTGGAGAACAAGTGAGATAAATAAACACACTGCAGAGATAATTGCCTGGAAAAAAAAAATGCATCCAGTGTTGAACACGGACTCACACAAACAATACTACATAATAATTAGAGGGAACGTGTCGCTTCTGTGGTGATAAACAACTCTGAGATTGTATATCTGATTAAAAATAATCTAATTAACTTAAAGTGATCCAGTTGGTGGCTCTGTGTGTCATGCAAAAGGCGAAGGTTTCTCTGGCCAAAACATTCAAACCACTTCAGAGCTGTCAGCAGCATTTTTGTTTTACTGTCAGGCCACCTTCAGAGGATTTACCAGCTGACAACAATAGATTGATGATTGCTTACTGATTGGTTTGCAAGTTACAGATTTAGGGGCTTCGAGCAAAGTCTTTAGGGACAGAAAGTGGCTTTACAGCAACTCTGGGATGATCCATTGGCTATTAGTTTATTAACCTCAGAGTGCTGGCAACCATAGACAGTCTGTACAGGCCTGAATCAACAGGGCTTAGGACAGTTAACCTCTTGTGACTCCTTCCTGAGAAAATAGATGAGGTTATGTAAATTGAGGCTTATTCTGATAAAGTGATCCAAAGGTTTTTTAAGCCTGCTTTCCTCAGGGTAGGACCTCCATCTACAACCATCATCTGCTAATGTGTTATCTCTGCAGTTACACTGCAGAAAGGATAATTTTAGTGATCATTTTATTAAAACTAAATGTGATCATTTAAACGCAAGGTAAATATCTACAACATAGTAATTTGTGCACACACATGCTACTGTGCTACTAAATGTATGTTAACATGCTGATGCTTAGCAGGTTTAATGTTTACAATATTCACCATCTCAGATTAGCAAGAAGCATGATAACATTTGCCAGTTAGAACCAAACACAAAGCACAGCTCAGCTTGATGGGAATGTGATTCGTTTTGCAGGTATATGGTCTTGAACCAAAATATTGGACAGATGAAGATTTTGACCTGATGATGGCGCTAGATGAAAAGTTAAAGGTTCTCCAAAGTCTGTAGGATTCATCCTCTAGTGACCATGAATGTACAGAATTTCATGGCAATCCATCCAATAGTTTTTCAGTATTAGATAGATAGATATTTCAGTATGGACCAAAGTGATCAACCAACCAATGTGTTTTAGCCATGCAAAATGACTAAAAATGGATCCCTAAATATAACTATCACTATTATATGAAGCTATAACATAATGAACAAAAACATAATCAAATAACAAAATAAAATAACTTGTATGTTATAACCATTTTTTGCACACTTCGGTTAGACTATTTTCTCTCCAGAAAAAATGGCTTCTGTTATGTCCTGTTAGTTTTTGTCTGGTTCCTATTTTATTTTGAAGCCTCGTCTTTCCTGTTTCCTGTCAGTTCCTGCCCTCGTGTCTCTAGCCTTGATTGTCTGCACCTGCTCCCTGTCACAAACCTGCCCCTGATTCCCTCGTCAGCCTCTTCCCTATTTATACCGGTCCTTTTCCTTTGTTCCCTGTCGTTTCATTTTCCTGTGGTGGATGTGTTTTGTACTGTTTCCCTTGTGCATAGTTCCTGTGTTCATTACTGTGGGTGTACTGTTGTTATGAGTACTGTGTGTACTGCTTTCTTGTGCTGGACTTTGTTCTGAACCCGGACCTGCCTGTTTGCGTGCTTTTCCTGTATCTGTGTGTGAGTCCAATAAATCTTAAAGCATGGTGGAGTCTCATATTTTTTTAAATCTTTTGATAGAACCTTAAAGACTCCATATCAATCATGTATTTTGCGTTTCCTGCAAAGGCTGACCCTGTTCATTCCAGATCCCATCCCCACTAATGTACCTGCACCTAACTAACCATGAGACGTTAGTGCAGTGACAAGGACATGATTCCCCACCGGCTTCCCACCCATAAGCACCTAATTGAGTTAACTGACTTTGTTGGAGCAGCTGGTCAAGCCAGAAACACCACAGCTGGAGACTGAATGCAGCTCATTGCAGTCATGGTCTTGCGTTTTTACTGTGCGCCTTACAGCCAACCCCTGCAGTTATCTTTGAAAATTAAACAACTGTCAGTTTAATGTTTGATAATTAGTTTGAAGTGTAGTAAGCAAGTTTTGCAGGGAGTGTTACTTACTGCAAGACCAGGACATACTGATAACCTTTTTCCAACTTAGCCCACTTGAAACCAGTGACAAGAGCACAGAGGGAAAAAATAATAATGGAATTTCTAAATTGTCCAAATCTGGTCTAACTTTGGCAGAAATGTGTGTGTTCATGTGGGCTCCATCACTCATACTAGAATCTAATTGAGAAAAAAGGTCAGGGACAGAATTATAACTTCATGTTCATGGTAAGTAAGTGACCCAACCATGAATGCATCAGCTGCAAGGCCGTAAAGGCATCATGATTCTCAACGAAAAAAATGTAGTGTAATTATCCCAGTATTTACTATGCTGATATATTACCTCTTCCTCATTAAACATGTGAAAATGTGACACTGTATGCTAAACTAGAGGCCTGCTATTCCGGTTGGTTGCTAAAAGAGTTCAATAAATGTAATAAGTCAATAAACTTCATAGATAGCGTAATGTCCCTTTTACAAGCACTGTGGCATTCAGCAGTGTGAAACTTCATCCCACCAAAGCAACAAAGTAACTTTTATCATTATGGCCTCCTTTAGATTTGTTATTGAGCGTTTCACAAGCCATGCAATCATCTGTTAATGGCGAGCCTATGTGGAAAGCACATTGTACAGGCCTTATTGGACTGTGCTGATTGTCCCGCCCCTGTTCCCCTGTTACATCTACAGGTTATTGACTACAGCCACAGACAACCTACGATCAATACGCGAGAGCACTACAGCCATTGCATTGATCCTCCATCGCATTCCACAAAAGGTTACAGAAATGGATTCTGAGGCAACTGGCAAGGCTGCAGTGTACAGGCAATTTCAATGAGTGGGAGAGGGTCTTTTGTCAGTGGTCGGTGCTGTTTGTTATTTTCACATTTCTCAAAGTGTCTTTTGTAGAGAACATCAAACAACTGCACTGCAGATTGGCTGTATACTGCACGTATCATATTTTGAAGGTAATCATTTGATGTGGAGACAAAGTAATGTATTCTGAATTGTTTCTTCAGTAGGTTCTTTTCACACCTCATCTTCACTTTAGCGTAAGAAGTCTTTTCATGAATTTCATATTTGTTTCTTTTTAACAACTGCTGACAGAGGTAACCATATGGGATAAATGACGGTGGAATACAGACCAAACACCAACAATATCCAATTCAGAGATCAAGTACGACACTTCGCCTTGCTGTTCTCCTTGTTCATGTTATAGTAAGCACTGTGTTCGTCAACAGCATAACGAGTGTGTTTCCTATTGTACCCAACACGGCTGGAAACCTGCCTGTGATGTGAACCGCGGTGCTTGTCACTGGGCATCAGAAAATGGTCCACTCATCGGAAACAAAGAAAGACACAGATGCTTCATCCACACAATACATGCCCTCCTCTGCCTGATGCATATTCAGTACATGCAGATTGTGGAGTAGCTCTGATGTAGTCTGGCACATTAGCCCTGTGATAACGAGAACATGTACACACAGTTCTGTCACAGCATAAAAGCATTTTGCAAGATATGTATTTGTAACATCTGCCGGAAGGGCTGCTGCATTTTGGTGACCATCACTGCTGACAGCATTTTGATGGCCACATCTATAGGTCATACAAGAATTATGAACTCCAAGACAAGAACTAGAGAGCTTCTGGTGGGAGTGGCGGTACTTTGTGGCATTTCAGTCCAGGCTTGTTTCAGTAATAAACCTACTACATTGTTGTTTCTGCAATTCTTTTGTATAATATGTTTTTTTTAAATACTTTTTTAAACAAACAAGGCCATTGGGTGGTTAACAGGAAACCATTTATTAGTCAAATATGGCAAGATAACTTGTCACCTTTCAACACACAATTGACAGCCAAAGTTCAAATGATGATGTTATTTTACTTGGGAGATTTCTGTATTCTGTTTGCATTTCTCACTGGCTTAAATTAGGTGGGACTTTGTTGGAAGAAAGTGATGGAGAAGGTATTTTCATGCTCCAATCAGAATTAAGAATTTGCTAATATTAGCTTCTTCTTTACCCTCTCAGTTCAAAACCACTCTCCACACTGAGTTCTGCTCTTCATCAGCTAGCTATCTTTAACATTGCTACAATGCATGGTGTATTTTCAGTTTTCCTTTTTCATTTATCATCTGGTCATCATACTAATCTGCATTCCTCAATGATTATGTCAGAAGGAAATGGTGCTTGATTACAGCTAAAAACAGAAATACTAAATAAACAGTATATTGTCAATTTATTGTTTATAATATTCAAAAATATAATACATTTATGTTTAAACAAATGAGTGAACCTGCATGACAACTGTATGTTGTAGGGCTGGATTATTTTTTTCTTTAATTAAAAATGTCAATGCAATTCTGAATGAGGTTATTTTACTTCTGGGGAAAAAAACTTGCAAATACATATCTGGAGGGTCTAACGATATAGACACAGTATATCTGGGTGAGAAAAACTGTTTACAAGAAAAGGAGAGCAACTTTAAGTTCCCTTTTTCCATTTTGTAGCTGCTGAAGCACACCAATGGAACGTCAGCTAACACTCTAAATCCACCGTTAAGATTCTAAAAGGACGAGGTGTAGAGAAACAAATGAATGTACTTCATGGATCTTCAGAAGCTTACAGATTTATGGTGCCATTGAACTGTGCACAGCCAAGGAGAAGGCAAATCCAGTGCTAATCCACAGCTGATGGAGGGCAGGATGAGCTGTCTGCTTGGCCCATTGTGGACTCAGGTGTTTGAGGCCTGAGCAGCTGTTCCAGGGCCAGCTCCACATTCAGCAGCGCTGCGTGGCTGGCGCTCTCCAGCTGAGTCGAGGCCTGTTGTCTGTGCTATATTTGATACCTCAGTGAGTAATTAATAAGGTTCTATTAATAACAATGGGAGCTGTAAAAGATCCCTTTTCTTCACTGCTCCCTATTGCAGCTTTTGGCACAGTGCAGCAGCCCTGTTCACCGCTGTTATTAAGCCAATAGCTGTCACAGAGCCGCTGGGATGAAGACTATTTCATTCTATTTCGTGGACTGTGTTAATTCAACCTCATTATAAGAAGTGATGTAGCAGTAACTAAAAACATGGTTAAAATAAGAAATAGGTACCATTCCAAACAA
Organism: Maccullochella peelii; assembly: GCA_002120245.1. Taxonomy (NCBI): domain Eukaryota; kingdom Metazoa; phylum Chordata; class Actinopteri; order Centrarchiformes; family Percichthyidae; genus Maccullochella; species Maccullochella peelii. Next base: position 68,452 of record LKNJ01000768.1, read on the forward strand.
ATAACCATTACAGTATACAGCTGCTTAGGTGCATAAAAGTTGGATTCAAGTAAGTTAAAGTATGTCTACCCACAGCTAAATTCAAATTTGTAGCACATGCAGAATACAGACATGAACATTAAGGCCATGATTTCTTCTCATTTAAAAATTTCAGTTAATGTAATTTGGTACAAATAAAAATAGGCAATGTTCTGAGACCAATTACCAAGTAATTTATTTGAAGAAAGAATGTAATTGTGTAGAATTCATAAGAGGCTGCTGATTTCCAGAGGGGTTTCTTTAACTGCTTAAAATCTTATTGATTGGAAAAACCAAGACAGATCCATATAAATCCAAGAAAATATTAATTTATTATTGGAAACGTTATTCTCGATATTTGTGGAATCATTTACTTGCATTATAGATAGCGACATTATGGATAAAGATCTTTTGTCTCTTAACCGTTCTTTGTTCTCAAACTGCTAACAAACAAGCTGTTATTTCACAATTTACAATGATTTATACAACATATTTACATCATAGGTACACTGTATGATTTAAATTGTAGACATCTTTGTGCACATGCAAACGTAGTAGGAGAAAGATTCAGTGTGCTTTATTTTTCAGTTTTGACTTCAGTTTTTACCTTTTATTCAGTGTTAAGTGACGTTGTTGTGAGGGTTGCATTATTTCCTGCATGCTAGAGTTGTTTGTTGTACTCCCACTCACAGGGTTCATCTATGTATGCATATCCCTTCAATAATAGCCCGAGGGGTGACTAAAGTTTGACTTCTCGAAAGTCAGACGAGAATCTTTTTGTCCGATTTGGTCGGTTAAGAAATGTGGCACGAAATGTTCAGATTATTGACGCAGTAGCTTCATTTTTAATACAATAATTGAAGACATCTCAATTTCTTGAGCAGAATATCTCACTTTACATTACAGCGGTAGGTCTCCTCAGGCCAGGCAAACATGAAGACATTAAATATTAAATGAAAGGTTCTGGATTCCCCATGGGAGATTATATTCTTTGTTGTTGTTGTATTATCTCATGCTTCCCTCAGATCCCCCAATGTTCCCTAAGCTCTGTACAAGTGGTAAATGTCAACACTTAAGTTTAGGTGACTTGCTGCACTTGACCTTTAGTGACCCATTAAGGAGCCCTTGAGATGGAAAGGAAGTCATCCGGGTCGCAGTTTTTAACTGAGTGAGCTTGACCTGAGATTTTCCGGCTCCATTTTGACAAGACTGGGCATGCTATGATTCATAACCCAACATTGCCTGAGGGCTAAATAATGATGACCAAAAAACAGAAAGGCAGGAATCATACAATATAAAAATGGAAGTAGGGTTAAAATGAAAAGGGATTTTAAAATGACACCCAGTTGCCAAGTGCCAGTACAACATTTTACAAATGTGAATAGCAGGAAATGAGTGTGGGCTGAGAGAGCTATTGAGTGGCGATGCTTCAGTGACAGTTATTTCTACCTAAGCAATGACTGGCTGCCCACTATACTGGCACTGTGAAGCCAAATCAGTAAACTGGCCTTGGGCTGCACAGCACTGTTGTTGCCATGGTGAACAGATTATCTCTGTTTAAAAAAAACTCCACTCTCCTGACTTTGTGCCCACCCTGGTCGCTGGCCATGGACAGATGTTTTAGTTGGTAACCTTTAAGTGCATAACTTCTCCTTTCCTGCGAAAATTCTGAAAAGCCAGAAAACACATTTCTTCAAGTTTCTCCTAAAGTCAGCAACATAAACACTTAAACTAGGTAATTAGAGCAGATATCCAATAGAAATACTTAGCTTAGGGGTAATGTGATGAGCCCTGTGATTGACTGCCGACCAGTCCAGGGTGTACCCCGCCTCTCGCCCGATGTCAGTTGGGATCGGCTCCAGCCCCCCCGCGACCCTTTAAGGACAAGTGGTATAGATGATGGATGGATGGTAATGTGATGGTTATTTATGTTAATTCTATGGTGATGGGAATTCTCCTCTCTGATTGCCTGGCAGGTATCTGCTAATTTTTTTTGTAATGTACAGTATCCACGCTATGATACCTTGCATGAATTATGGGAGCAACTTACGGTTATTCCTTTCACTGAACAGGTGTCTGTGAGAGTTAGCTGTATGTGACCGATGTCTCCCCTTTTCTTAGAGAATTTGACACTGCCTGTCAAGCCTCAAACAGGATAATATGATCATACCTCTGCCTTATACAACTGAGGGATGGGAGGAAGACCTGAAGAAGTGAACTTACAGTAGCATATTTAGCTACTTTATTGATTCTGTTGCAATTGACACAATCGCAAAAGTTCTGAGGCTTAACAGTACTTCCATAGAAATAAGGTTGGCATGTTTTATTAAAGCAGGTAGAACAGAACCATGTCTTTCTCAAAGGAGACTAAGGGCATTTTCACACCTATTGTGGTTTGGTTTCTTTTTTTATTTTCACACAGAGAAATATCCTTAATGCATCACTACAAACCATGTGAGAACGTTCACTCCACTTATTGGTCAGATGTGTCTGGGGATTTTACACACACACACACACGCAGTAGGTGGCGGCATGCACCATCGGCGCTGGTTTGTAGTCCGCCAGTAAAACCAAAGAAGAAGAAAATAAATACAGTGTTCTGAACTAGTGCATATTTCTGTGAGAGAAACATTGCTGGTTCGTTCTCCGGCTAGCTGTTGCTTCTAGAAACAGTTTGCGGGCTGTATCCCAGAATGCAAAGCTAGGTGGCTACAGGAGCCGTTTAGCTCAAACTTGCGGAGTACACCTGGTAGTTGGGTCGGATCAAGGTCGGATCACGTTCCCACCACAAACTAACCGCTCCAGAGTTCGCTTGGAACCGGACCGAGACCACCTCCTCTAAAGGGTCTTGGTGCGGTTGTTTTGGTCCGCACCCGAGTGCAGTTACTGTGTTCACACCTGCCCAAACGCACCAGGGTTTGTTTTCACCATTTGAAAACACCCTTAGAGCCAAGTCAGAGCCTTGAAGTCCCACATCACCAAGCTGAGGCTAAGCTATTTTAATGCTAGTTTGTTGCTGCTATCCAAGGCCACTTTGTCAATTCGTCCTCCCATCCCTCGGTGTAGAGGCCAGAGGTGTGATCACATTATCCCCTTTAAAGTAAAAGTTCAACATTTTGATAAATACACTTTCTTGCAGAGAGTTAGATTATTTAGTTAGATTAGAGAGAAGATTGAGATGGATTCATATTTACCGTACAGACATCAGAGTGGTATCAGTCTTCTCATCTAACGCTTAGCAAAAAAAAAAAGCAAATAAGCTTATTTCCCAAAATCTTTTCTTTGTCTTTGTGGTTCCCACAGCCTGGGACAGCCACGTTTAGCTATGGCCACTGTAGTCCCTTCCGTCAGGCTACCTACGTGTAACTTTCTAATATTAGCTAATAAACTTACCATCCCTATATATGGAGTAAAGTGCACAACAAGAAAGTATATGTTTGGGGCTGGATTGGCGTTATTGAGATCTTGATTAAACTTTAGCTACCTCTGGAACAGAACCCAGTTGTGGTTTCTCTGCGGCTCTCTATCTGAATACCTCTGAGGCAGGTGTTTGCCATTCTAAATGAATGTGCCGGTATTACAGTTCAGCCAAACAGTTAAGCTTAAGAGCTTTAATGTAGCTGGCTGTTTTTCCACCTAGATAAACATAAAACACATTTTGAATAAACCAAACTGAAAATGGACCACTGCTAATGGAAGAAAACATCAAAGGAAGAACAGCAAAAAGATTTAAATGGAAGACCTCAGTAAATAGAGGATGGCATTAGACAAATACCAAAAAGGTTTCAAACTGATGAAATCGTTAATGGATTTTATTTTACAAAATGGTTAAAACACTGGCCTGCAATTCTACAAGGCCCTGAAACAAATCCTGAGGGAATTAATACCTCCACTGAGACTTCAAAATCAGGACAAGAGTATAGTCTTAAATGCATAAGGTTTCGGGCAGGAATTAACCCCACACCTGTCTACCTTCATCTTAATTCACACCAGGTACAGCTCATATTGTAAAGATTTCAAGTCATCAAATATTACAGAAAAAGCAATAACGATATGAGAGCTCACTATCTTCCTATTTCAGACACTGACCTGAATCCAATGAAAGATTCACCTGCGCTGTCTCCCAGTACGTTCCCCACAGAGTTGATATTTGGCATCTAGGTTCTGACCTCACCACCCTCCGCAAGGCTACACCAGGCTCAGTACAGCCGCGAAGTGACAAAAGTGGTGATTTCGTGTTGATGCTGTGTCTTGACGGACAACAGTTTATCATGTTCCATGGTTAGATAGATAGATGCCTCCGCTACCAGTTACAATCATGGAACATACTCCCGTTATCCCTGACATAAAGGCTGACAGAAAATAGCTTTAGTTTCAACACACCTATTTAGTACCTACTGTAAACTGATTTGAAAATGCTTCCTGATAAGAAAACTCTGCCTTCATTTGTCCAGGTGAAAGCCTTCTTCTCAATCTAAAAATCAATGGATGACCCATTATCAAAGGTTTTAGAAGTAGCAAAGAGAGGAAGAGGAACTTCCTCTTATTTTGGTTCTTTCTGCCTCGTTCTTGAATTCTGCGCACAAACTGAGCAAATTTGTGTTTTATTTATTTAACAGCTTCCCTTGAGCTTCCATATGCTCCTGCTGACCTTTTTTGGGAACTGTCTTTTCCACTGTTTCTACATGGATAACAAGCCTTAATGTAACATTCTATTCACTTTAGATTTGAAAATATGCAGTTTAAATGGTGACCAGAGCAGCTAAAGCAAATTTATACACGGTTACATTCATTACAAACTGTTTACAATTCCTTGCTGTGAGTATTTTTATGCATTCAGTGATCTTTTCGCAATCGAGTTATTGCAGAATTTCATGGTTTCAAGCATATCAGACCTCTTAATACACAACCAAGCAATACAAATTCTGGACTGGAAGCCAGGTACATTTGAATGTCTTTAAAAAAATGGAACATTTTAACTTACTATGTCATTAAATTTGCAAACATTAAACTTATTTATAACGTCTCACATGCCCAGGCTGCCAAGGCTCTCAGAATCATGATTAATCTTAGGGTTTTTGGCTCAATCACTATGGATGCTTCTGTGGGGAATTCAAAAGTGCCTGATTGCAAAACCTCCCAGACAGCCTTTCCTCACCTTCCTTACCCCTACAACTCAAAACTGATTAGGCTTGGGAGCATTTTAAATACAGTTTTAAAAAAGTTTCCTAGAAGTAATCAGTTATGCAGCCATGAGTGGCCCTGTCAATCCTCAATTTTGTTCTTTTATTGTATTGTATTGTATCCCCTAGTCCAAACCCATTAATGAACACGCTGCAAATTAGCTTCTGCTACTGTTATGAGTCTGTTGGGGTTTTTTTGCCTCTATACTATGCTTATGTATCTGCTGTATTTCAAATACCCATTGAATAAATAAGTACTAATGCATTTAGTAGCAACACTGCTTCTCAGAATGAAGTGTTCATTCATTTATATAGCAAGGTTAGATTCCACAGTTCATTACCAGGAAGCCATGACAGTGATGGTCCCCTCAGTGTTTATACAGTGGCAGCGTTTTGTTGGGGAAGGAGAAAGTGTGCTAAGTGAAAATGCTGGAATGCACCGGAATCCCCCAGAGCTGTGGGATTTGTCGATACGGGTACTCAGTGTTTGTTTTGGGGTGTTTTATTTATGTAATTTTTTTGTTGGCTTTATGATGCAAAAGCGTGGCTCCAGGGATGGCATTGTTGGTCAGCCCAGTCCACCACTTTGTTCCCATCTATGTATGTAACTATCTCAACAACTGTATCATGGATTACCATGAAATATTGTACAGACAGATATTGTACAGATTTGTGGTCCCTAGAGGATGAATCCTACTGACTTTGGTGAACCTCTGACCTTTCCTCTAGCGCCACCATGAGGTTGACTTTTTTGGTAGTTTTTAGTTAAATGTCAACTGACATCTGTTGGATTGATTTTCATGAAATTTAGTACAGACATTCAGGTTCCCCACAGGATGAATTGTAATCCCTTTGGTGTTCCCCTGTCTTTTCATGTAGTGCCATCATCAGGTCAAAAAACGGTTAAGCTACTTGACTAAATTTGTCCGTAGGTGTGACTGTGAGCGTGAATATTTGTCTGTCTCTATGTGTCAGGCCTGTGATTGACTGGCGACCTGTCCAGGGTGTACCCCGCCTCTCGCCCAATATCAGCTGGGATCGGCTGGGGGCAGCACAGTGGTGCAGTGTCGCCTCACGGTAAGAGGCTTCTGGGTTCCAACCCACCAGCTGGCTGAAGCCTTTCTGTGTGGAGTTTGCATGTTCTCCCTGTTCCCACGTGGGTTCTCTCCAGCTACTCCGGCTTCCTCCCACAATCCAAAGACATGCAGGTTAGGTTAATTGACGACTCTAAATTGCCCGTATGTGTGAATGGTTGTCTCTCTCTACGTGTCAGCCCTGTGATTGACTGGCGACCTGTCCAGGGTGTACCCCACCTCTCACTTAATGTCAGCTGGGATCGGCTCCAGCCCCTCGCAACCCTCTAAGGATAAGTGGTTATAGATAGTGGATACCTGCAAAACGAATTCCCATCAGCAATTAAGAAACCTTGGCATGCTAACATTCCAAACTAAGATGGTGACCGTGATAAACATTATACTTGCTTAACAGCATGTGAACATTGTCATCGTGAGCATGTTAGCAGTGCTGGGCCTAAGTACAGCCTCACTGCTAGCTTGGCTGTAGACCCCTAGTCTTATTGTTACTTTTTATGGGATATTTGCTTAAAGAAATTGAAAATAATAATAATAACTTCGCTAATAATAAAAATAATAAACTTGAAGCATTAATACAAGTGATTGTGATTTTGTTACATGAATTTGATTTGCAAAATAGTTTGTCATTCAGCAACAACTGTAAAAACAGACATGGTACTGATGTACTTTGTAGTTAGAGCATTGTAATTATGACATGATTTAAATCAGCTTCAAAACATCCACCTAGTAAACATCTGCAGAGAGCAGTCCCTTTTGTAGATCTGCAGGAGAAACATTGTAATTGATTATGTTTAAATGTGTGTGGTTCTTGATTTGGAGAGCCACGTATGATTCTGAATGGCAACTTCATCATAATCACCATCTTCAAAGTATTTTTTTGTGAGCTCATTAGGGATGCCTGATGAAGTTCCCAATCAATATGCAGATTAGGAGCACATCAATTTGTTTTGACTCTTCTGTCATAATTTCTTTTCAGCACAGAGCAATCCCGCTGAAATGCTAGAGTGAAGATGTCAACACGACAGATTTCTATCTGCTCAGCAGTACATTCACTGAGTGATGCATGTTTGTGGTGCGATCAAAGTTTTTGTTACCATGGACGTGGTGGGTGCGATTTATAGAGATTTGTTGTGTTTGTGTAATAGTCTGGACCTGAATTTCACTGATTCTAAAAAAATGCACATTTGCTTTAGTTTATGCTGAATTGTCCTGTCCATTGCTGTTGACTGAGATCTTGACAAACTTGCTAGCAGTTTATATATTCATGATCCTCAAAGAATGTTTTCTAAAGATTTTAACTTTCACCAGCATATGGTCAATACAGATGTCACCAATCACCAATAACCCTTATTTTATTTATGCATTTTATTTTTTATGCATAGGTTTTATTGTTTGACTATGGTCATTCTATGTTTTACCACTAGCTTCGTTTCTTCTATTTCTTCTTCTGTGGTTATGTGTTGTCCTGAGGTCTCTATTTTGTTTTATGTGAGCTCACTAAAGAAAATTCCTACCTTATTAACTCATTGCAGAAATTTCGGTATTGACAAATCTATTATCCAATAAATAACAAAAAATGGCAGTACAGAAATGCAATGTATACATATACATATGTTTGAGGTAATTTGGAAACCGTATCATCATTAGTTTGTCCTCATTCTTATGAAAAAATATGTTCAAGGGTTTATGTAAAAAATAAATACAAATAAATCTTTTAATTTAACCAACATTTTGGTCTATAACAAGGTGTTTCAAAAATATCATATTTTCTGTAAATATCGATGATTCTCAGAAGGTACATTTTAATCATTTTGTCAACCCCTGACCTTGTGCCATCTTTTAGCCAAGATTTTTTTGTTCACAAAACATATGTATATCTACTAGGCACATTACCATGAAATTTACTGAGGACATTCATGCTCCCCCGATTCATCTCGGGCACATGACTTTTCCTCTAGCACCGAAAAAAAGTACATTTTTGTACACAAGATATCTCATAATACAAAAGGAAGATTAATAAAATTTACTGTGTACATTCATGTACACAGTAAAGGGGGTTAAACCCTTTTCATTTTAATGGATTTTCCTGTAGCAACACATGCAAGGACAAAGTTCACATGAATTAATACACACTGCAGCCTTTTCATGCAGCTATCAGGGCTTTAGGCTTCTAATGGTGTTATGCTAATGATACTTTAGTGTTGGATGGTGTTAAATATTGTCTTCTGCTGTTTCAATGGGTACAGGTCATTCTTCTTGACCTACAAACTCAGTGTAATTAAGTGTTTGTATACTCGCTCCGTGAATGTTACCCTAGTTTCTTCACCGCTGCTGTCTGCTTGACTATCCACCCCAGTTTTGAAAAGCCAATTCACAGGGAAAGTAGCCACTTCATTTAAGTGATTCTGTGTTTTTTACCTCTCCATGATTTCTCTCATCTATGGTCCCCCATCTTCGCTCTCTACCTGACTCTTTGTGGCGTGGATGGAGCTGATCCCTGTCAGGGAGGTCCGGTACATGGGGGTTGAGTTATTAAGGTAGAAACTACCAGCTCAGCAAACATGACCAAAGAGACAGATGATGCCTCCTTCACATTCAGGGCTTCTCATCACCCTTAAACCACCGTAATTTACTTCCTGTCAAGTGGCCACCCTCGTGCAGCATAGACGTACTGTAGCAACACTGTTTATAACACCCGGGCCAAAAAGCAGTTCACATGTACTCATACACCATCTCACGTAATCACAAGGTTTATGCATCTAATGAAGAGTATATAGAATTCTACAATAATCATTGCTTAACAAATTCCACAGCCTGAGTTCAGTCAGTGTGAAAACATGCCAGGAAGATTCCACTGCCTGCTTACGCCCAGCTTTTTTGTTTTATTTTAGCAGCTTCATCTTCTGTTTGGACGATGGTACAGTAAACATGCCCACCGATGCACAGTAACTCTTTCAGTAAGCAGAAAGTTTGCATAAAGGCTGAGTCATGTAAAACATGTTATGTGAGTGCAAAGTATCCCATTAGCAAGACCTAACTCACTGATGTTGAGATTTTCTGAAGTCAGGCTCACTGACTTCAGAAAAGAAAAAGGTGAAGCAGAAGTTCCCTGAGAATTGTTAAGGAAGGGCTAAAAAATAAAGTGCTACCTGGAGACCAGGAAATAAGCCAGAAATAATATATATATATATATATATATATATATATATATGGCATTTCTAAACCACTGAGATGGAAACAAACAGGTCTGTCTCACTTTTCATCTGGTTAAAAAGGTACAATGTTTACACTTTTTCTTATACAAGGTCATATCATGTCATTGTACCCTGTCCTTGGTCCTTCCTTTAGCAATCAGAGAGAGAAGGTCAGGGTTTCTCCTTTAGCCCCTCCGCAGATATTTCAATCACTCCGCTACAAGAATCATTTCCAGTGAGGCCATGTCATCCGCCACTCTCAGCAGACCTGTCAAACCACCTCTGAGATCTGCACTTTATAAAACCCTCTTCGGAAGCTCCTGCATCCACATTACAAGAATCTAAAATGTCAGTCAGTCTGAGAGCTAAACTCTGCACTGGAAACAGATGTATCTTACTTGCTGTCTGCCTCTGCAGATCTTTAGCTAATTTACTTCTTTTTTTTTAAAGCCACAATGACATGATAATGACTTTTTTATTTACCTTGTTGGTTAACACTTCACAACATAGATATACATGCAGTGTATCTTACTTACTGTCACATTTAAATATAATTACTTCTTCTAACTCAAACAGACTCAAATAACCCATAATATCATCACAGATTGTTAACTTGTGACTATGGAATGAGCAAAAATTATTAAATATTTTTGTGAAAAATGATCTTTTTACTGCACTTTAACAGCTGCTAGGCGAGTACCAGCAAACTCCTTTCTCTTTTTAACACTTGTTCCCTTTCTACATCACATCTTGCCCCAGCATTCTGTTTCAGCTTACAGTATATTAAATCATGGACGCATGATAAGGACAAAATATTATCTTTTTAATAGTATCACTTCTCTCTTTAGTTTTAGTCAATGGACGAAACTGTATATGAGTTTTAGTCAAAATTTTATTTTATTTTTGTTTTAGCCAACAAAATCTAAAGACATTTGAGTCTAATTTTCATCAGTGAAATTTATGTCTTAATTTTTGTCATGCATTTTCATTTTTTATGTCTTCATGTCCAGTTAAATCCAGTTGTCATTCCCAAACTCTGGCTGTTTGAACAGAATCGCTCACTCTGTGTTGTTCCTGCTCACCTAGCATTACCTTTTCTCTCCACTGCAAAGCAGCGAATCAGTCAGAAGCTAGATTCACTCACTTGTAAACTAAAATACTGTTCATTGTCTTGGTTAAGCTTGAGAGGAGAAGCTAAAACGTTGGATAACGTATTGATATTTCTTTAGCGACCATCTACAGGAAGATTTAGATGGTTGACCATCAACATTAATCCCGGACATTAATCCAGGGACTCATTCTCCTTCTGATAGCAACACGAAGGACAGCCAACTGAAAGTAAAATTAATGTTGCATCCACATCCACAGCAATGGTAATGTTACGTTAGCTTACTTTTTTATAAATGGCGTGCTGGCCTGCATGTTTTCATAGTTTGTCCCAGCTGTCAACTTCTGAACAAGAAATATTTTGGGTGGTGTAGGATATTGTTTTACTAATCGGAATCTAGGCTACAGTGTGTGATTCTGCAGATGTGCATGCAGTTTGTTGAGTAAGACTTGTCCATTCATCAGTCTTTCACATTGTTGTTATTTACTGATGAATAATACATTTCGCCATAGTTCTCGTTTTCATGTTACTTTTTCTTTAGTTTTAAGGCCTTTACACATTGGAGGCGTTTTTTTCACGTCAAAATATTTTTTGGAACTGTTGTTTTTGTCATGATTACTTTCACACAGAAAGCGAATATTACGCGGCGAAAAAGTGAGGAAATTCTTTTTCAGAACGAGTTTGATTTTTCGGAGCTTTCGCACAGCAAATAAAGGCATCAACCAAGCATGTTGGGCAGAACAGATGTCACATCACAACTCTGGACCTGTTGATCGCTTGTGTTTCTCATCACCCTGTATTATATGACAAAGGACACAAAATTATGAAGACAATGAGCTCAAGGACAATGTGTGGAGCAGCACCGCCAGATGTGGGATAATGATTAGATTATGTAGTTTTGGATGTAGTAGTGTAAATATTCGCAGGTGAGTATTTCACATTTTTGTGTCGTTTATTCGTCCCTGGTGTGTAAAGGCCTTTAGTCCCATTTTAGTCATAAAATAAGGCCATCAGCGTATATTTTTCGTCATATCTTTTGTCGACAAAATTAACACTAGGTGTGGGTTGGGGATTGAGGAAGTAAAAAAAAGTAGAGGACAGAGAGATTAAATGGGGTTGGGCATGAGGGTATGAACAGAGGCTAGGGCTTGATGATTTGTTGGGAGGTGTCGTAGTAAGGAACAGAGGGAGTATATTCCCAACAAATCCTGCTGTGTGTGCAGGTTGGAAGCCATGTAAGGGTTTTCTGTCTTGTCGGTGCATTACTGACTTGCGAAGCTCATCACTAACAGTGAAAAGAAGTGGCTGAATACGTCAGCTGTCGTGGAGGTCACACATGTCTGTCTACAGCCCTCCACTGGCTAGCGTTGCATTTAGGGTGGAGAACCTTCTCTCCCATTGAAAATTGAGAGTAAATGGGCGAAATAATCTGCTAAAGTAACTAGAATTTGAAAAGACAAATGACAAATCTGTGACTAATGACACATTTTTCATTCAAGCTGTGTGCATTTGTTTGGTGTTTGGAAGCATTGATCAGTCGAGTCTCAGGCTGTCAATATTCCAAGTCCTCATTTGGCTTCTCCCTGTGAAAAACAGCAGCACCATATTTTATCACTGTTTCCGACACAGGGTGGAAGCTGTAAAACACAAAGACAGCTTCAGGACCATAGCAACTTTCACAAGGTAAAACTGTGCGACATACTGGTGCGTGTTATTGTGAAAAGACTTCAGACTAAACTTTTGTGTGAAACGGTGCAAAAGAAGATTTGACACACTCATTAGAGACTTATTGCTGAGTTTGCCAGAGTCTCTCTCCTCCTATCAAAGTCAGAGATTTTGTAAACATGCTCTTAATCGGAGGTAGCCTGCTCTCAACATTATTAACATTAATTGCATATAGCTCAGTACTTATTTCAAGGCCTTTAAGTGCTCTACCTCAGTGTCATTCAGACTAATTTAGTATCTTGCTTGACTGAATTATGACACAGAGTGGATAATAGAGATAAAAACTTTAAGAGGAGGAGCAGAGAGCAGGAGTGATGGAAGGTTCAAACGTGCTGAAGCAAACTTGAGAAAGACACCTAAATTGTACTAGTTCCAGAGGTGCTGTTACATACCTGTATGGACTTTTTTAAATTACAAACTATTGAGAAAGTACATACAGTTTAAGTTGTAATTAGTCTGGAAGTCAAGATTTGACTTTGCAAGGCAAATTCATGCAGTGTGGACAGAAAAATACCAATTGAATGCAGAACGTGCTCTTAGGTTTTGTTGTCTTGTTTTGGCTGCTCTATATAGTAATTTTATGTCTATATATATATATATATATCTATATATCTATATATATATGTCTATATATATACACACACACTGATCGGCCATAACATTGTGACCACTGACCGGTGAAGTGTAGAACATTGATTATCTCGTTACAATGGCACCTGTCAGTGGGTGGGATATATTAGGCAGCAAGTGAACATTTTGTCCTCGAAGTTGATGTGCTGGAAGCCGGAAAAATGGGATAAGCGTAAGGATGTGAGCGACTTTGACAAGGGCCAAATTGTGACGACTAGACAACTGGGTCAGAGCATCTCCAAAACTGCAGCACGCTACACTGATACTAGAAGCTTGAGGTGGACAAAACGAGTAATCGGCTTTATTTTAGCAAATAACAATCCATTAAAATATGCCCAAATCTGCCTTGACACCGATCCTTACAGTGATTTCAGTACACAGGCTTTGTAAACATTGACTTACTTTTTGTTACTTGGCCCAGTTCTGTCAACAGTACCTTTAAACAACTCCAAAGGCGTCACATACACATCCTGCATTGTCTGTGTTTAACATGCATAGAAACAGAAAGCAAGACATGGCGGTCTAACAAGCTGGCAAGGGTTCAACAACCTCTAAAACTCAGATTACTGACTAACCAGTGGCCAGCTAGCCAAGGAAACACAACATGTAAATAAGAAAACTGTGGAGTTATTAGTGAGTTGAGTGTTTCCTCTGTTGGCGGAGGTTAGCTTCCTCCAGTGATAAGATATCAACTCTCCTAAAGTCCAGCTAAGACAGCAAACAAGCCGACCCCAACATGTCAAAGTAACAGAGCGTTGTTGGGATTAGTAACTCTAAATACTTAATTTCTATTTGTAACCACTTACACTACTCATTACTGAAAAAAGTAATCACATTACTGAAACATTACATACATTACTGCTCAGCTCTGTTAATTGACATCCATATGCCAGACCCAGATGGGATGGGGTTTTTGTGGTTAATTTTGTTTTATTTGAGTATAATTTTGACATGAGCAAAGCTAAACAGTTTTCCCTTAATTGTGTATTATTATGCAGATGTTTGGTTAATTTTCTGACTTCATCATTTATCCACTATTTAGTCTGGAAGGACAGCTTTTGATATCAGTTTTGACACACTGATGTAGTGTCTTGCATTTCATTGAGTTCCTATTTATTTGACATACATAATACTGCTTGTGTGTATGAATCATAATTCTTACTTACTATGACAAAGACTTTCTGTACATTCATCCAATCAAGAAATATGTCAGCTCCCATTATGCATCGCCCGCTTTGAACATTTACAACAAGCCCCCCCCCATCCTTCTATTTGTAGACACAGATGGAGTGTCTTGCAAAGCTCCACATGAAACAAAAGTCCACTATCGTTGTATTCAGTACCTGAAACTGCACAAATAAATGACATTATCAGCTGAAAGGTGACATGCAACTAACCCTATAGTGTGGAGCCAATTTATTTCACAAATGAGTTTCTTTACGGGATTGTATAATTATAGAGTTGAAAGGTACAGAAGGGGAAAGGTTAGGGGTGGTTGACAGATAGTCACTTGGTCACTTTTCATCTTCAGCTTCTTTCAATACTTTCGTGACGACTGTAACCTCTTCATGGCCCCGATACTGTAACAGCTGATTAATTATGCCAAGAGCCCACATAAAGAGTTCACGCCATAATTGCAGCCTAGTTCCTTTTCTCACCTGGCTGTGCTTTGGGCTTCTGGCAAAATGGCACCGTTGTGCAGAATGTCATGTGTGATGTAACAGCATGAACACAGACCAATTAAGCATTTGTTGCATTGCAGCTGCCTGGCAATTACTGCATTGGAGTTAAAGCACAAGAAGTACAACCAATCGTTTTCATCACTATGGGATCAATTAAGTATCTTAATGTGGGTAATGAGTCCCTTATATTTTGCTGTGTGTTCAAAATGTCAACATTTGTTTGTTTTATAATGAGAGGTTTGGGCCAGAGCAGGAGCAGTTAAATCCACTGCAGATTGTTTAATCCATTGCAGATTGAATAAGGCAACAAACCACATACTGTACTTTCTGCAAAGCCTTAACAGCTTGTGCATTAAAATTACTGTGCATTGTTCATTGCAGAGGCATTCTTAACCCTTAAGAGCCCATGGAGTTGCAGTATGAGAATATTGCTCTGTCTATTTAACAGATTGTTTCTGTATCTTCGATATGCAGGCTGCTTTCTGTGCTGTCTTGTGAAATTTCAATGCAATTTTCCAATACTGTAGGATAGCACAGACATATTTAATGACATCACAACATGATGACCAACCAGTGTGATGCTACGTTAAGATGCTACACTACCGTCAGCTGGAATGAGAACAAGTTTTACTTACAATTTACTACTCAAAGCAAAAAAAAGTGGCTACTCTGATGGATGTCATGTACAGCAACTGGGTCTGCAGTGGTTCATATATAGAGCCTCCAGTAAATACATTGAGCCCGACAACAACTCACACGTTCCCCCACCCACTCGAGGCTTATGTACATTATCGAGCTAGTCACGCACTTCCCGTGGTCGCAGCAAAAACAAAACAAAATCAATTCAGTTACACAAACTCACTCTGTACTGTATGACTTATTGTGTCAGAGTGTACCTACCATTTAGCAAGTGGTGACACATTTTACCCTTGGGAATTACTGTAGCCGTACAAACTCACAGCACTGTCCTGAGACTCTTTAGTACTACTGGTAAATATTAATACTGAAAACTTGAGACTGTGGATAACACTCATTTTGGAGCTTTGTGTTTTGCTGAATAATTCAGGATACCTAAAGGCCCTGGTAGCTTGTTTTCTCGGACAGATTCTTACTATGAGAGGTGGGGTCCTGCATGAACACACAGTTTTGTTCATGTTAGAATAGTTTGGGTTATTTTGCATGAGAGATTTCTGTCTTTCTTTTTTACCTTTTCTTTTTTACGTTTAAGGTGATGGGGGTGGTGATGGTGGGGGCTTATTTGACGAACGGTGATGTCACTTATTTCTGTGCAGCAATCACAGTTTAGCAACATTTTAATCTGAATCTGATGTCAGTTGTGGTTGTTTGGTTACATCACCGTCAATTAAATCTGATCAAACCACACCGACACAGTCCTGTTGAGTTTTTCAGTGTTAAACTCAAATATATACAGTGACTAATGATGTTTTTTTCTTGCTTATTCAGTCATGAATATTTAATGTTATAGAGCAATACTTAAGATTTGAAACCAAGTTGTCAGGGGCTTTAATGCTTGTCTGTTGATAGCTCATCTCTAGTTTCCTGTTACAGATGATAATATATGTGTTTAGTGATTTCTTCTTATTGAAAAAATGTTTAAGAATGAATAAAACACCACAAAGTAAGTAGCTGTCAGGCCATACAGTAAGTGTTAAGCCCATATGTTTTCCTGTGTTGTCAGCAGCTGAGCTTGTTGCAGGTTTAAAATACCCTTGATCATATTGTTTGTCCTCAGCTGCTGTAACTATTTCCACGCAAGTGTTGGATTGAAATCTACCAAATGTTGAAATATTTGTATGTACATGACGTATGTTGGGCAGCCACTCCCACTGACATTTCATTTCCATGTGCATGTCTAAAATATGTCTTCACTTTTAAGCAACGCTATGGATTTTTCAGTAATTTGCGTTGGCCAAATGTCAATCTGGTTTTTTACTTCTTGAACAGAACCCTAAACTTCTGCTTTGGCTATCTATTAAATTTTTACTTAAATAGTGAAAAAAGTCCAATCAACAAAAGATATGCTTGTTTCAAGACTGAGAAAGTGTTGCCACACCACTACAGCCACTGATCCTCTATTTTTTATCCATTGATTTTTTTCCCCATCCTAAAAATGATTCTGCAAAATGAACCTTGCAATTCAAGACACAAAACTTTACCATCAAGGTGCTTGTCACATAACCTGTCCCACCTAGTTCAAACACAAAAAGAATCTGTGTGAAAAATCAATAAGACTGCCGGATACAAGTGAAGGGTCAAGGCATCACCACTAGCTTACTCAGTCATTCAGATCCTTCCCCAAAACATGTGAGCAGATGACCTTTGTGCAGCTTCTCACAGTCTATTTTACAACACCATCAACAAAAGTGGTGTAATGAATTCACTTGTCACTAGCTCCTCATTCTCCTCCCTTAGGCTGCTGCATCCTACCTCGTGACAGCACTGCTTCTGTGACTGCACTTTAATAAGGCAATGGAGTCTTTGGCAGGATCAGTACATTTGGGAAATCCACAGAGGCACCAGTGATTGAGTGCCAGTGCCAACGCTAAAAACCCCTGGATTGGAGTGATGGCTGATGGGTAACCAATTTGATAGAGGGCAATGTCGCTGCCGTTGTTTGATAAAAGATCATTGTGAATCACTGTGGGTGGGTGGGGGGTATTTGTTCCCAGAAAGTTCAACTTAATATATTTTCCTACCCCCTGTTGGTGCAAAGGGAAACTTTGCAATTTGGCTTTTGCTTGAATTGTTTCTCCAATAAGGTCTCGCATCTAAATTATGCTGTGGATGTGTGTGTGGGGGGTGTGGTGGGGAGGTGTGGTGCAGGGGATCCTAAAAGCCTACCTTCATCATCACTACGAAGTGGGTGATAAGTACATGGGTCAATTAATAATTAACAAATTTCCCTTCTAAGGGCTTCATGAATATACAACGAAGGATGAAGGGGAATGCTCGTTTCTAAGTGAATGAGGAAGTGACTTTGGAAGCACCTTACAGGATTAACCCTCTCCTTCTCTGTGCTCTCACGGCATCAGGACATGATGAGCGCTTTGTCCTGCTCTGACCACTTAGGCCTGTCAATACACAATCACTGAAATGCACAATGCAGCAGAAAAGAGGCAAATAAATATGCAACTAGTGAAACAAGTTACTTCTTTACACCAGTTTAAACTTGAGGTGTGTATCTCTCCCTCTCAGATGATTTGATATGTATCTACACATGGTCCACAGTCCTATCCGATTCCATATAATTGAGCTGTGATTCATGTCTGATATACACCAGATTAGTCTCTAAAATAGTTTAAACAAAAACTGAACTTTATAACCTTCATGAAGATTAGAGCCATTGCAGGGATGTTATATTTGACTGCATTAGTTTTAGCTAGGTGTACTGATTGAACTGGAAACTGAGTGCATTTTATGTTGCCATTTACGTTGTGTTTTGTAGAATGCTTATGCAACAGCATTGGACATGATAAAGTAACATTTCTCTCAGTGTTGGAGTTTTTTCAAGAAGTTGTGGAATGTAGCTAGCAGGTATAATGTTTCCCATGTTCACCATCTTAGTTCAGCATGTTAGAATGCTAACATTTGCTAATTAGCACAAAACACAAAGTACAGTTGAAGCTGATAATTCATTTTGCAGGTACACAGTCATAAACCAAGTATTTGACAAATAAAAATTTTGATCTGACAGTGGCACCAGATGACTAAGGGGTCACCAACATTTTGCAATTCATCCAGAGGGGCACAGAATGTGTGTACCAAATTTCAAAGCTATCCATCCAATAGTTGTTGACATTTCACTCACTACAAATGTCAACCATGTGGTGGCACTGGAGGAAAAGTCAGGGGATCACCAAAGTCATGAGGATTCATCCTCTGGAACCATGAATTTCTGTACCAAATTTTGTGCCAATCTATTCTGCAGATGTTGACATATTTCACTGGAAAAACTTTGACCAGCTGGTGGCGATACAGGAAATGTCAGGGGATAACCAGAGTCAGTAGGATTCATCCTCTGAGATCTCTGTGCCACGTTTCTTGGTAATCCATCCAATAGTTGTTGCGATATTTCAGTCTGAATTGAAGTGGTGGGGCTACTTAATGACAGACTGACATTGCCATCAGCCATGCCGCTGTCATGGCTAAAAACAAGCAGAATCATCCAATATTCGGTTAGTCATTCAATATTCTGTTTGGTGAGTCGGTTAGTTTTGTCTACACCCTGTAGGCAAAGCAAACATTGAATCAAAAGGTACTGTGCTGACTCCAATACGTAATGTAGATATGTCAGAACAAAACACATCCAGTGGACACTGGCCAGTAACTGACATTGATTACTTTCTCTGCCATGGGGACTATACCTGCTCATGCTAACTACCCAATTAGTTATCCACATATGTTGAATGCATTACATCCTGTGCATCAGATGATTCTTTGCCAGTAAAGACACTGAATGTTTAGAACAGAAAATGTAAAAGCTTCCATGAACTGAAAATAGGTTGGATCACTGTTGCATAGCAATCAGTGATAGTTGCATAACATGTTTGTTTGGATAAAATGTGGCAGATTTATAAAGAGCTAACTGGCATCTCTGGGTTTACGGCGGCCCTGGTGTTAGGCTAGACTAGTGACAATGACAGGCTGTGCTGACTCATTTTTCCTCTCCTCTCGGTTTACCAGCTTAATTTTGCAGTAATTCCACTGAAAGCTGGGTTGTCAGACCCCCGTGTCTATCATGTTCTCCGTCACTGTAGCCTGTCTGCCTTGAAGTTACATGCAGTTTCTGTCTCTGTGCTGAGTCTGTGCGTGTGTATGTGTGTGTTAGGGGGGGCTTCATGAGCCTGATTGAAATGGAGCATCACAACCCCCCAGGAGGTCTTTGTAAGCCCCTCGTCTGGGGGTGGGGGGATGGGGGGTGGGTAGCCACGATTGGAGGGCTGTATATCATAACAGTGATGATAGTGGTTTTCCTATGATAGCACAGGGGGGACATTGAAAGCCAGTCTATAAAGGCTTCATTCAAGCTCCTGGCAAAGACCCTCCATAGCCCCCCAAGTGCACCTGCTGCTGCCTAGGGGACCCATGGAGAACCAGAGAGGGAGGCATGGAGAGGGAATGAGGACAAAATCTCAAAAAAAAAGGCCAAGGGAGATGGATGGGGGCTTAGCGTGTGGCTGGCGCTGCCAGCAGAAGGGTCTGTCCTTTGGGTTTTTCAGTCGGTCAGTAAAGCCAGAGAGGAATGTGGACAGTAATTCAAGCAGAGTGAGTTAACATGCCACTGAATCCCTGCCCTCATATGCATGAGGGAAATATATAGAAGGGAACCATGACCTGAAACACTCATCGTCCTCCAGAAGCCAGGGATCATGTGCACAGAGCCAAGAGTTGTGTGGTGCACAACTTAAACAAATGGCTATTTCACCTCCGCTGCTCCAGCTGTTCTTTCTCAAAGCTTTAGAACAGATAAAGCTATTCTGTCGACTAAAAAAAGTGGAAAGGATTTTACTGCAGGGAAACTTGCAGCTGTAGGGCTTCTGCAGTCATCCATACAATAAGACATTCACAAATCTTGTTAATGCTCAGCGGAAGACTCCAAATCAACATATTTTAGCAATGTTAAAAAACACAGCTATATTTTTTTATTCCTGTTAATAAATGGACCAACAAGGGCAATAATGACACATCACAATATAATAACTACTGTATAGTTGAATTTGATATAAGAATGAGGCTAAAAGTCTAAGGCTTGTTGTTCTAGCTGCCATTGAAGGAGATCTCCACCAATTTTACACATAAGTCAGTTTACTCTTCATTGTTAGTACTGGCTGATGGGAATGTCATTAGTTTTGCAGGTATTTGGTCATAAACCAAAGGATTGGACAAATGAAAATTTTTACTTGATGATGGCACTAGATGAAAAGTTAAGGGGTCACCAAAATTACTACAATTCCATCCAATAGTGGTCGAGACATTTCACTCAAAACCACATATATTAACCTGCTAGTAGGGTTTAGGATACATCATGTGGGAACCATGAATGTACAACATTTTGTGCCAATCCAGCAAATTGGCCTGCTGGTGGCGCTAGATTAAAAGTCAGGAGATCTCCAAAGTTGGTAGGATTCATCCCCTGGGGACCATGAATATCAGTACCAAATTGCATGGTAATCCATCCAACAATTGTTGAAATATTTCAGTCAGGATCAAAGCGGTAGACTGACCGACTGACATTGCCCATATCCCTAGAGACATGGTGTAAGCTTGGCTAAAAACAAAGGTCACACTGATGTTTAACGTTCACACATTATGAAAGATGCAAAGATACTATACCTGTTTCCCCACCAACAGTTGCCAAAATAGACCAGAATGCAATAAAGCATCCTGACAAGTTGCATATTGATTGGGAAGGGTGGCTCTTCTTTTTCGACTGGAAAAACATCCAGCAGCACTGTTGCATCCTCCACCTACATTACAAATTATTCATTCAGGCACACTCTCTGGGGTTTGCCAAAAGGCATTCTGGGGAATGTAGGTCAGTGTAAGTTAAAGTTGAGTGAAAGTGCAAAAAAACTTATGTTAAAATCTCGTAACTGAGATATCACACGTAAAAGCAGGGTCGCCGACACCAGGGGAACACTGGGTCAGTTGTCCAGGGCCCTGGGTCAAGGGAGGGCCCACCTCCCCAGCTGAAATGTTCCCACCTCTCAGCAGCTGGAGGAGTAAGATTAATGGTATTCAGAGTGCTCATGAATAACTGACTGATTACAAAGCAGGGAGCAATAACATCACCCTGAGCTTTAGTCAGAGATGCCAGGGTCAAATTAAGACACAAATTAAAACTAAACCAGATTCAATAAATTGAGCGCGCTAACAGCAGTGCATAGATTTAAAGGATGTGTGCTTTCCAACTTTGTGTGTATTTCTGCATCTTTGGACATTTAATGAAAATACTAGTGTTGACCTCCTTGACATTTTATAGACATTCAATTATATCAATACAATTATCTCAGTACTCTTACATTTTTATGACCAACCAACAGCTTTGGCAAAAGGAGTTAAATAAGTGCTAAGTGCTTTATCAGACAAAGACTGACTGTTTTTGCAATTTCGCTTTAGTTAGATTTTCTAATATACAGTACCTTACATGGCTAAAGGTATGTGGACACCTGAATATTACACCCAGGTCCGATTGTTTAACATGCCATTCCAAAACCAATGGCATGAATATGCTGCTCTAACAGCCTCCACTCCGTCGGGAAGACTTTTCACAAGATTTTGGAAGCTGGCTGTAGGGATTTGCTCCCATTCTGCGCATTAGTAAGGTAGGGTACTGATGTTGGGGATAATGCCTGACTCGCAGTTCCAACTCCTCCAAAGTTATTGGATAAGGTTGAGGTTAGGGCTCTGAGCAGGACAGTCAAGGTCTTCTGACACCAAACTGGGAAAAACATGTTGAAACAAGAAAGGGTCTTCCCCAAACTTTTGCCACAGAGTTGGTAGCAAACTATAGTCTAAAATAACTTACCAATATAAAACTAATATAATACCAATATAAGCTCAGGTAGAGGAGAACTGCAGAGTTCAGTGATAATTCTATGTGGGTTTGTCACTACGAGCGACCCCACTCACTTTACACATAGTCATTTCATCCATTGTTACTCTAAAAATATTGATTAGTGTGTGAGTGTTTTGAATTTGGGGGGAATCCATTCCCTGTCTTGTGGTAAGTAAGAAATAAACTCATAGCAAGCATTTGAAAAGTCATAAGGAATGAAAAACCTGAACAAAATTGTTTTGACTTTAACCACCATCATATTCTTTTCAAGGTGTTTAGTTAAGTTTATTAACTGTATAAAATCTCAGGAACCAATTTTCAAGTCAGTACTTCTTACTAAATATTGGAAGAGGTCCTCATACAGTCATTGTTATAGGGCTATTTAGAGGTACTTTTCAGGCCAAGATAAGACAATGAATTTGGCCCTGATTACTGATGTGCCTATTAGTTTCTCTGTAATGGCTGCCCCGAGGATTAGCCGACAGGGTGTCAGTCTGTATTTAACTGTAATAACCCTTCATTTTGGCTCTGTGGCTGAGACTCCTTCTCCTTACCATCCACATACGCTCTTTATCTATTCCATTATAATGAAAAAAAAAGAGATAGAGGGCACAGCTCTGTTCAAAGCAGATAAGGACAATGTGTTAGCATCAAACAAGGGACAATGTCAAGGATTTGATTAGGAGCTTATACCTTGATGTTTTCAGTCGTCTTAATGATATCTATCTATCTATACATCTATACATATATGGTGTTACATTTGCAAGTATGTACATTAAGACTAAAGCCTCTAATTTTATTGCTAATGCTTTCAAGGGCCAAATTCAAAACACTGAGTCACTTCAAATGTGATATTGTGTTATAAGAGATGATAAAATAAATTGTGTATGAAGTATGAAAACTGTGGGAGTAAGAAGAGTTTGAAAAGTGTTTTTGTGAAAAGTAGAAGGGCTGAAGTTTAGACTAAGAAGTAGTTACGGCATGTAATGTCCCCTAAAACCACAAATTGTTGTTTTTACATTTGTGCACAGATTAAACAATTGAGATACAACATGCTAATAAATGAGACTAACAGGTGCTGGTAGGCAGATTTTTGAACTTTGGTAGCGTCAGGCTAGCTGTTTTCCCCCTACTTTTAGTCTTTATGGTAAGCTAATTGACAGTTCACTAAGCCCCAACCCCCCTTAGTTGCTTAGTTGCCTGTCAAACTTTCCATTCTCACATGGTACATACTGCAGTTTACAATAACAGTGGCAGATTTACCACTTGGCATTTTGATAGTATTTGATTGATCCTTGATTTCAGACAGAGATACAATAGCAGGCTTCTCATTTCTAGCCAGCAACCATTGAGTTTTCCGTCTGAAATATTTGTCGCCATCAGATTTTATTAGCTCTATCCACTTGCTAACTAAGGCAACCTTAGCTCCATCAGTTTGTTGAAAACAATGACTCTGGCTGACTTTTATTGTTTCAAGCAGACTTGTTTTGAAATGATAATCTAGTAAAAATTCTGCATCCTCACCACATGACCATCCATGTAGAGGACTTGTAAATAAAGAAACAGCTGCTCTTGTGATTTTAGTTTTAAAGACTATTCCTATAAATGTGGGGTAGGCATTATTTTTTTGGCGTCATTTGGCAAAAATTCCATAATAAACGTTATTAGCATATTGTAATTCAAGTGGTCTGAGAGAAAACTTCTACTTCTGCCCCTCCTGTTGGCTCTGTTTTCAGGCTTCAGAAAAACTAGCCACAGGTCATTTCAGACAGAGGGAGCATTCCTATTGACAGTTCTACAAATGCAGATCCGCGTGCACGTCCCTTCAGAGGGTGAAAACCTGATTCAATGGTGGAAAATCCTGCAACTTGTGATACATTTCCAATACCTCCTCTGCCTACAACAGCGTATAGGACAAAACAACATGTCCCGGCTCCACACAGAGCTTCGGGCTCATTATGTTTGATGCCATGGCGCTCGTATCAACGAGTGGCAAAAAGGCATGATGACAAACAGTGGGGAATAACTTTGGAGGTGTGTGAGTGTGTGTGGTGTACTAGCCTCTCATCTCGCTGTTAGACGGCTTAGCAGCTGCCTCTGAAGCCTGGGGCACTCTACTCTGTGGCCACAAGGTGTTGGAGGGGCGTCTTGCAGGAGACAAGTCGTGGCGAGAGGGAATGGGGTCTCGGTGAGGCTCACACCGTAGAGAGTGAGCCCTACGAGGCATGAAGTTTCTCAGGGCAACTGACTCTTTCTGCTGCCGGTCGAAGTTGTGGGTTTGGTGGGAGGGGCTTAGCGGAGTGATACGAGGCAGCAGAGAGAGAGGTGGAAGGTTTTGTATAGGTTGCACAGGTTTTGCCTACCCCAGCTTTAAGTGGTATCATCAGCCTTGCTTACATGCATGAGCAGCCTCGAGCCAAACTAAGTTATGGACTCATATTATGGAGCACTGTATAGTGGTAGGTTGACCTAAATAATCCAGATGATTAATAGGTGGACACAAAGGTTCAAGATAATCACACCACACACCTGACTTCTCTGGGCACCTGGGTTCAAAGCTCTCCCCTGTGTGTGTGTGTGTGTGTGTGTGTGTGTGTGTGTGTGTGTGTGTCCAGCCGGTGACCCAAACACCTCCACCCCCAACCCTCACCTCTGCCTCTGCTACTGTATAACACACATGTAGACAGACCCTACCCATCCCATCTCATCCTTCCTGCTGCCATTCCCTGGCACTTGCTCCTAAAAGTAAAGTGCTATTCTAGGAGCAAGGTAACAATCAACATGGCCAAGATCGTTAGCCTCAGTTTTCCCTGCGGGCCAGACACAGAAAATAACTTTCCCTTTTCCCTGGCATCTGCAGATACCGGGGTAAATGAAGACATACAGCCCCCAGGTCCAGCGGCCTGCTCAAGGTAACCTCTGCTGTCAGCACACATTTATTAATGCCGCCTGTCGAGGGGAGGGGGGCACTAGGAGAAGAGAAAATAATATGCCACTGAGGTAATACCCCTCGTTTGATATATTAATAAATAAATACCTCTGCCTCATCCCATTTCATTTCCATGAGTAAATTCACAAAAGAGAAATCCACCTTGCATTCTTCCATACAATAACAGATTTTTCCTGCTGCGGGAAGCCCCACTAGTGGCATCCAAATCCTAGGCTGTATATTTAGTCTTGTGTTACAGCTTTTCCTGATTTCAGTGATGATTTAATTTCAAAATTAAGGTATTTCCAAATTTTACAGTGCGTTTTGTCTCATGTCTGTGAGGAGGATAAGGACATATTTATGACTTTGAGACAGTGGTCAAATTTGTACTAATATGTCTTCATACAATTATACTGTGTACAAACAGTACAAAGTCACCAATGCCCTCTTTACGCTGCTCATGCCAGAATGTTGGACGTAAGCCAGGATAAATGGATCAATTTATGTACTTTTATTGCCTTTTAAACAGTATTTGCTCTTTACACTGATCAGAAGAACCCATATGTGATTTCAGCAGTCAGCCACTCAATTAGTCTGTCTATAGCCTATTGTAATGAGCCTTAATTGATTCATGAAGAGTCGGTCAAGTAAACCTGTTAACAGTACTGACATCTTTACTCTAATCAACTTGCCTCTATTAGGATGACCAGTGATTGAGTGTAGCAATACTGAACTGAAGTGCAGATGTGTTCACCTTAGGTGGCCCAATTCTAATGCCTCTATTTTCCTGAAACTGGGTGAAAGCGCATGCACAGGCGGGTGTGACCAACATTTTTTTCCCCAAAATACGGACGTATAGAGACAGAGCGCATCGCCCTCCATTGACTTTGTATTGCGAGAAGGTGCCTCCTTGTCACGTCGGTCTGCTCGCAAAAAACAGAAACATGCCTAAAAGCTGCTGTTTGGTGGGATGCACTGCAAACAGGGTAAAGAACCCAGAACTAAGTTTTTATAAGCTGCCAAACCGAAAAACTGAGCTTTTAAGAAGACAAAAGTGGATACAGACGTGAGGCATCAGCAGGAAGAATGGGAAAACTGTGGGATCCTGACACTCAGTATGCCTTCGTATGTGTGCAGCAAGCATTTTGTCACTGGTCAGTCAAATATCCAAATGTCAGTTTTAGGCTAACTATGTTGCTGTAAGTTAAGCTTAAGCATTTTGACAGTATGCAACTTGTGTAGTGGAATATGGCTAAATCAGAAAGCTATGCAGTATTATGTTTGCAAGTGCCTTAGCTAACTCCAGTAACTTAGCTTGAGAAAGGACACTGAGATAGACTGACAATATTGAGTTTGTCAATATACCTTCTCCTCTCTTGTAGACATAGGCTGCTAAAATCATCCTTTGACGTGCTGAGATCTAATGTTTTTAGCTAGCTAGAGGCATTTTGTTAGTGTTTCAGCCCTTGGCGCTGAATTTTTTCCCCTCCCGTGGGCGTGGTTTTCAGAGTATGACACGTTGCGCTCTGTCTCTATAGGTTCTCTGTGCAAGCAGCTTATTACAACCCATATTTAGGGGGTCCTCCAACTGTTATGGAAAACAGAAACAAAACTATGAAAAAGTTCCTCCAGCCCGAAAACACCTATTGTTAATGCTATAAGTAACACTATGAAGTCCAAATGTCTGATGTGAAAGGGCCTATTGAGGTCAGTACAGTTTGACTGCTTACTGGTAAGAAACGCAAACACAGATAAAAAATTTTTTTTTTTTTTTTTTAATGAATCATCATTTAAGTAAACTTTAATTGTATCCTTTTTTCCAGTTTCCTTATCTTTCACTTCTTTGTTCTGTTGTGCATATGCACTTTATTTTCTTCTGGCTCCCAGCAGAGGCTGTTTATGGGAATGTTAATTTGATGACAAAGTGACAACACCTGCATTCACTGACAATGCGTCTCCGTGGGGAAGCTTACGAGTACCATCACTGCTAGATTTAATAACATTATGTATTATACGCAAGGCAGCAAGCTGAAGGCTCTGACTGTAGGCTATATTTTCAGCATGTACTCAGTGTGATAATTAACCAGATACAATGCTCCCATTGTGACGTTTTTATTAATATATTTAAAATAACTTACTGTATCTTTTCAGCACCACGGATAGCTACATTAAGACGGCTCGTAACAGCAGTGCTTTAACTTTAAATAGCTTTATTTTACATTTCCAATATATTGTCAATATTTTACTCTGTGAGAGAGATTATAGATCTGAGCTAGAGATGATAACTGAAGCATTTTGGTTCTGGTCAGCAAAAAGGATTTCTCACTTTTGAGCAAAGAAATCTCTCCTCAAATATAATTTACACATTATTCCCTTTAGTAATAGCACTTCTCTTTCACGGTCACTATGTTAAGGCTATCACAGTGGGAATGTGTTTTAATTTAGCCCTCTGAGGCCCTATTTACACAGGACTGATGTACCTGGGATATCCTGATTTGTGATAGGCTTTGTGATTTTGTTCCTGTGTGAGTCTGCAGTGTGTACCAAAATCCAAGACCAAATCCTGTATCATTTTCAATAAGGAAGAGATTATTATAATAGGCAACAAGGTGATTTTTGATATATGACTTTTAACGTGTTGTTTTTAGCTTCTGGTCATGAAAAAGGGGGATAGTAATGAAATTGAAAACCTGGAGCTACGCCAATGGTAATTAATGGAAATGGAAATGGAAAATGTATCTGCATTACCTTAAATAACCCAAAATACTGCTCTTTGTCTACAGTGTAGAGTCTCTTCTTTAGTGGCCTCAATTCCATTCACAGAGAACAACATTCTTGACCTGGTTACTCCAGTAACCTGGTTTTGGGTGAATGCATGAAAGAATAAGTGGGTCAGAATAACCTGGGTAAACTCATCTTCTGATCATGAGAAACACGGAATTAGTTGCTGTGGCACAGAAACAGTCAGCCTCACACTCTCAGAATATTATGCTAAGTCAGTAAAAATGAAACAATCCACTAGACATTAGATCATCTTCTTTTGTATATTTATTGTAAAAGAAAGACTTCACATTAGGTTCATGTCAACTTCAAATGCTTGAACTAAAATACCTGGACAAAAAACTGATTATTTGTGATTGAAAATGTAGATTCTGATGGTCAAGTTCATGATGTGTAATATGTCTGTTTAAAATTATCACTATGTAAGTTTTGAAAGACGAAATGACACATTCTTCCTCTTACAAATAAAACAGCTAAATTCATAAACAATAAAATGCTTGCGCCCTAAATACACTCAGGGGTTTTGCAGCTACAGCCTTACTCTGGTATGACCATGCAGTTTATGATGGGTAATGTTAGCTAATAGCTGACCTTAGGTAGATGTTTCTGTGTAACTTACATTATGTCAGTTTGCTGGCTTTACTTTACACTACGTTCAATAATGTCACAGATAAATTTAATATCTAGGTTTTATCACAAATTTAAAACAAGTAGAGCGCACTTTAACTCACCAGGAAAGCCAAAGGCCTGATGTCACCTCCAGGCTAGCTGCCGTTCCACTAGCTTCGTGTTTCTCAGTGTAATCTCTCAATAACAGTTTCTTTCATCTGTCATTCTGAAAAAGTGAGACGTGTTCTTGGGGTTTACTATCCATATTCAGCAAACATATGGATAGTAAACATAACATAAATTATGTTCTAAAAAACACTTGCTAATTAGAAAACCATTTGTGATTTTAACAAAATTAAATATGTTTTATTTGTTAGCATACAAACCAGTGCAACTTACCAGTGCAGCAGTCCTCATAATACATCTTAGTAACTTTCTCCCTTAACCATGATATCCACCCACACTCTCTTCTGATGACAACTTTTTAGCTATAATCTCTAATCAGATCTCATCGTGAATTGACATGAAGACATGACCCAGACACTGGAATAAACGCTTGTATTTTGAGGGAAAAAAAAACTTTATTGGTCAAGTTAAATCATTTACAATTGACACAAAGACATATCCGCATTAATTAAAAATATTTCAACTTGAGCAAGAAATATGCGTGTATTCCGGGGCTTTATGATTCTGCATCATAAACATACAGAGATGAGAGGAAAAAGGAGAGAGACTGGAGGAAAATAACAGAAATAACTAGAATTATTTTTCAAGTTGTCATCTCATCAATATGCATCTAAATCTACTTTTAATTTCTTTTTATGAAGGCTATTGTGTAGACTGTGGAACTGAAGTGTCATGAAAAGACAGGACCCAGACACTGGAATAAACTCTGTGCTCTGTGTATTTTGAGGAAAAAATAAAACTGAAATAGTCAAGTTAAATCATTTAGAACAAAAACAAAGGAGAAGGAGTTCCATTCACACCTCATTCACCTTTCTGTCTGGCTGCTGATTTGTCGAATGAACCTGCTGCTGCTCTTCCCTGCTGACACATTCAGTCCAGAGAGCCACACTCTCTTTTGCCGTCACATGCCACACACACACCCTTTTGTTTTTTAGTGAAGTGCATTTAGTTAGATTACTTATTGTGTGTTTAACTCTTATTTAAAAAAAAAAACATGGTGTTGAATATACATGCTCTATTTAATGTTGCACAAGAGTGAATGCTGCCAGCCTCTACTGTTCAGAACTCCGAAACCCTTCAACTTTTCTAGCTATTGATATGATCACTTTGGTTGTAGTTATTAATTGAATTACTAATCAGAGTTCCAAACTAATAGTTTAGTATATTTGATTTATGAGACTGATAAAGATACTGGCTGTTTGGGGTGAATACACACAGACTGCCCAGTACAGCAGGTCAAATTCATGCAAATGATTTGGTGAAAATTTGATTTGCTTTCTGTCTGAACACACCTTAATTAAACTAACTATTGGGAAATGAAGGGAAATTCAATGTGCCATTGAACTGTAGTTGCCACTTGTGGCCACAGCAGCAGCTGTTTACATAGTCTCGCTTTAAATGTGTGTACAGTAAACTGGATGTGAAAGCAGCACTGTCAGTGCTTTCTACAGCTTTTTAGCGTTTAGCTTGTGGATATGTCTGCTTTAATATGACCAACATAGGCCTGGGTGGTGCTAATGGTATGCCATTGCCTTGCATTGTATAAATGTATATGTATACACATCACACCAGCCCATCACTGTCATGAACTGCTGTACAACATGTGATCAAACAATTACTCTACATGTATGTTATAACCCTATTAGATGGAGCATTTTTGGGACAGTGGGAAACAGTGGCTCCATGCCTCATACTGGAGATGGAGGCGTTCTACCAGTATTCCAGAGCTGAAGTGACAGTCAACATGGCAGACTGAGGCTAAATGGAAGATCGCATGCAAGCTTCTTCTTTTTGCCTCCACTTTATTTCTCTTCACTCGCTCTGTTTTCACGGTGTATTGCTGTCTTCCCGTTGCTGTCGACATTCTGTCTTTCTTCCCATCCTATCCCCTACATTGTCTCCCCTTTTCTAAGTCGCTCCCTCTCACACTCCTCTCTTTCTGTCTGACAGCAGTAGGGCTCCTTTGGGAGGTAATTAGGAAAAACTCAACAGAGACACATACAGCAGCTGCTAAAAACAAGGCTTTCAATACTTTCTACTCTCCCTCCCTGCATTACAATAGCAAAAGGCTCGGAGTCAGGGGAAGAGGAGGATGAGGGAGGGTATGCAGGACATTTTTTGGGAATGATCAGATTACTTCTACCTGCTTGTGTCACTCAGAGGCAAAAGGTCTTGTCTTGTCTAGCAAATTGGCAAAAGTAGCACTCGAAGTGAAGATGACATACAAGTAAAAAACCAAAAGACAATGAGGCTATTCAAAGAAGACACATTTCAGTAATCTGGGACAAAGACAAAGTTGCTTTTCTTCCTTCAAGCAATTTGTTCACTTCGTTGATGCACATAACTGTGTGTTATTGGCTCTTTGCCTGTTGCTCTGTGGGCTAGTAAACAAAACCGTAGGATACATCCTCAATAAATGCGCCTTATGGTTCTTTTCTTTTCAATGAACCTGATCTTCTGCCCTCTGGGGTGATTTCAAGTGTTCTTAATCAAGCTGTACAGTCATCGTGTGCCTGTTCTGCACACTATGAGTGACCTAGTTCAAATATTTCACTTCAGAGAAAAAAGCAGAGGCTTTTAATTCAACACTGTTGCTGACCATGAACCAAACTTTTAGCAATACAAATAATAACTTTGATGTTTTGATAAGTGCTGATTTTCACTTATCAATGTATCAAATATGGAGATGTTGTGTTGTGAATTCTTCTTAAACCTACTGTATACGGTGGTTTCCAAATTCTGGTGACCTGTTGTTGATCTCGTCATCTGTCTCAACAAGATGTTTTTCCCACTATTTTTTTTAGCTTTTTTTTTATTACTACAGCATGAAATGGTCCAATATAATATATTGACCCATTAAGACTACATTTTAGAACAGAAAATAGAGCTTTGATATGACATCTAGAAGTAATTGTAATCTCTAATACCCAAAGACATTTAAACCAAATAATTGGAAGAAACACTCAAAAGTCTCTATTGCAGTAATATTACCATCAACAGTAACAAACAACACATCAGTATACAGTATTAATTTCATGGTGCTATCACAGGTATAGCCAAAACAACTTTCCAACACTCTTCGCCCTGATCCGGGGTGCAGTGTGTTATGGGAAGAATGTGGAAAATATGAATTCACCGCTTTATATGGAAATTTCTTAGCTACCTCCCAGGTAGAAAGGTCACTTCCATTGAAATCCTTACAAACTGTGTCAAATAAAAGATGGCACATGATTCTCTGGTGGCCTGACGATATAATGCTGCAGTACTCCTGATTAAAACAGTAGTCTCATTTATGCATCTTTCATTTATATATCATCTAGTTAGTTACTTTCAACATGCTACCTGTAATGTATTTTATGAACCCCTGAGTGACTTGTCCGGGTTCTGTGATACATCTGTGAGCACTGCACATCACTGAGGATGCAACTACTATTTTTGAGGTAGTGTGGAAGAGTAAGTCAACTTAAAACCAAACTTTTTTTAACATATTATTTTGTAACATATTATTGCTACCATTTAGTAATTAGCACTATCATGCAAGGAATGCTACTGCTGAGAACCCAACATTTATGGTAATATTTAATTTTCCTCCTCTTAGTAGTATCTCTCGTACACAAAACGCCTAATATTTCGTGAGCGTATAATAATTATATCTGCTCTACTTTTTGTTGCCCTGCAGATGCAAAATATGTTATTACAGAGCTGAGGGTGAGACAACACAGCTGCAGCTTAGGTTAGTTGCAGGATGATGGGATGCTGTACTCTGTACATACAAGCTGAATATATAGACAAACACAAACATTCATATACACCTGGAGATGCATAGTGTAGGCTTAGTCCTAGACTGTACTGTCCACTTAGCAATTGTGGATTAATTACCTTGCGCTCAGATACTTCTCCACATCACAAATCACATTCATCATATCAGCATAAATAAAATGTGATGCTGCCATAGAGCATTCACTTAATTAGACACTATAGATTTGCACTAGGGATTTGCATTAGGCCACAGAGATTCTCGAGACACTGGAGATGACAAATCAAACCTTAGAGAAGTGCAAGGGTGGATCACCAAGAAACGGTGCCTGGGGCATGAGTTCCTTCACATATAACTTCAGACAGTTATCTATCTCTGCCACTGCAGATCTCTAAAAGTTGACTGATATTTGGGAAAGATACTTTACTTTCCACATTTAGATTTTCTCCAGGTTTCTAGGATTTCAAAGAGCAAATGTATTATTTTTCTCAATCACATTTGGGTCTTAAAGTATAAAGAGATTGAATAAGTGAGATAATATTCTAAAGAAACTTGGAAACTATAGATGCTGTTTTGCATTCTAAATCCAACAAAGATGTATGGTGCACTGATGCTAATGTTAAGTTACAACCTGCTGAAGATGGATGGATGGTCATGCTGAAGCATAGTGAGGGTGAATGGATAGTGTTTCTATGGTGCGGAGAGAAGGGATGGATGGCCAGACTGTGCCACAGCATCAAGGAAAGGGCTGAGGATGGATGACTCACCTTCTCTGTCTTTGTGGACTTCAGGACAGACAGGACAAACATATTTGGATAGCTTCCAAAAGACTGGCACCTATTGCTTTTGGATATGAAGGCAAGTGACAACAACTATTTTAAACCAAGCATTGTAATCTGTAACCATATGCATTTTTTACACTCTGTTGCCAGTCAGCTGCTCAAAAATGATGTTCTGTCCTTGGTTTCTGCTCATTACTGGGTTGTATGAAAAAGCCAAAGAAAGCAAAATTACATGACAGTTTGACAAAATCAGTGGGTTACTGTATACTGTCAAGAACGCACTATGTAGGATGATGCGTCAGAGAGATTAAGAAAGGGAGACAAGCTCTGTTGAGTCTACAAGCAGGGTTGCTAACAGTCTATAACATAAACAACTGTGTTAGTGACACAACCCAGAATATTTTAGTTCTGCAAAGCTGGCTTAAAATGTATCTGACGCTGTTGTCAGAGCAACAACTCCTTAACCCCAAACCTACTAAAATGAAGCCCCATACAGTATGTGAACTAATTTCAGCTATGATTCCTTTCTTTACAGACATCAATGGAGAAATGTTGATATAATTATGATTATAGATGAAAACATGATTATGTAGAAATCATCAAGATCTTTCAATGTAATTATCACAATCTAATTTTCCAAAATGTGATAAAATAGGCTATTCAATAAAGTCAAATGTGTACAAAAGTTTGATATTTGGGAAATACATTTATTTCCTTTCTTGCTGAAAGTTACATGAGACTCTCATGTCTGTACGCTGAATATAAATCTACCACCAGAAGCAGTAAAACTTAGCCTAGCAGAACAGCTAAGCCTAAAGCTCACTATAGCAATTAACACTTTATATCTTGTTTGTTTAATCTGTACAAGAACCGAAGTGTAAAAAGGACAAGTCACCATTTTATGGGGACTATTTCTTTGCCAGGACCAGTTGCCAGGCAACCAACAGTGACTCCAGGAGGTTGCTGTTCAGAGTCAAGTGAGTGAGTAGTAGTGAGCTTAGAGGTGCTGGTACTGTAGGCAAATTCTGATGCCTTTGGACAGAGCCAGGCTACCTGTTTCCACCTGTTTACGGTCTTCATGCTAAGCTAGCTGACTGCTGACTGTAGCTTCATATTTACATGAAATGAGAGTGGTACCAATAACTCTCTGCAAGAAAGCGAATGAGGGTATTTCCCAAAATGTCAAACTTTTCCTTTAAAATGAGCAAGAGATAAATGCAACTAAAAATATTTGATTGTCTGTTAATCAGACCAATGGGACCATGGCATGTTCAATTGACTCAGGATGGGAATTTTTAGCCTGGGAACCAGACAAATCTAAAAGAAGAACAAACAACTGCACTTAAAGCTTCTGTTGATAAGAAAGATGTGTTTGCCGTACTTCAGAGAGGATTCGCTCAGTGCTACATCACATGTTTTGTTGCTCTGATTGGTTGTAGGTCTATCCAATTGCGTCCAGAGGCATTTTGGTCCTTGCCTGTTGATAGGTCTGGTGATGTCAGACTAGGGAATTTTCATTTAAACACAAAATTTGAGTCAATTTGATCAATTATATGTAGGTAATGTATATAAGATCTATTCGCAAACTTTTGAATTTTTTTATTTGAATCTTGTTTTAATGCCTTTAATGCCTGATTTATGAAATATTTTAGCACCTGTGTACAGTAAGATTCTGTAGATTCTTTAGTTTAAAATAGCTTAATTGCCATACCAGCCAATAAGGAATCATATGATCAGCACTCAGAAGAAAACTGTCCTTATTAGTGCATTCAGGAACACTCAAGTCCAATTTCTATTACACTAGTGTAATACTCTTGGAAAATCCAACTTAGGAAGCAAATGATAAGAAAATATGACAAAAAATTTGTGAAAAGCGTAGAATTAAATGGGCGTGTCTTTGATTAAACATGGCATTAGAACACAATGATAATACAAAAACTTTAAATAAGCTTCATATAAGTGGTCAGCAGTAATGTTACTATGCACAGTTTGTAGTTGACGGGCTGAAATATGGAAAACTACCACTATGTATTATGTACTATATAGTAAGTGCATACATTCTGCATTTGCCTTTCAGTCCAGGGTAGGATCAGAGAGACGTTTAAATGATTTATGGTAAGATGTTCATGCATTTGCATTGAGTGACTGTTAGTGGTGATGCTTGCAGGCAGGGTAGATGGTGTACTGTATACAGTGTGAGCTTTCCAGGTTCTAGACTGATTAGCACTTAAAAGAATCTTTAGTTAGATGAAAGCTGCCTTTGGCCACAGAGTGGATCGGGTTGACATCTCTCCAGTGGCACCAACTTACTACAGCTGCCTTTTAGCTACCTTTAATAATCCACAACTTTCAGTTTTCCACTTAAGCTGTTAAGAAAATCAGGTAGCAGCGGTATGAAACAGTAGTTGCGAGTCATGATCCGCTGTGTCAACACTTACAGCCGGGCACGGCAGGCTTGACAGCAGTCATCTCATCACCAGTCCATAAAGCTTGCAATGTTCCTGTTCAATTTGGTGATACAGCACCTCTGGGGGGGGATGGCAGTGCAATGCAGGTGAATTTAAAAGGCTCAATAAAGGACCTATGTGTTTTTAAAGCCCTTTAAAGAGCAAATCTAGATAACAATATTCTATGTAGTGTTTATAGTATCTGAGGTGCTTACTTGGCCTCTGTGGTTCATAGCAACTAAATTAAAATGTGTTTGGTCTGAGTACAGAAGGACGAGGCTGATACGCCTCCACCGGTAGTCATTTGTATAATATGTGCAGGGAGACACTTCACTGGATTCGAGCTATTGGGGGGAAAGTGCCAGATCATTAAGTTATTTAATAGTTCATTGAGTCTCTACAGTTGGCTGGTAATTAAACAACATTCGATCAGTGTGAGGAGGGAGAGACAGTGGATGACATTAAGTAGATGAGATGGTCTTAACCCCTGCAAACTGCTAGGATCAACTGATTGGCAATTAATGCTCTCACCAGCTGCCACTGATGAAACCTGCTGAAATGACTTTGAAAGCTCAAAACTTTCCAACATACTGACACTGGAGCATTCAGTACTTCTGGCACAGGGATGGTACTGTTCTGTATGTGTTAATGATGCTCCCACCATCAGTGTCATCATTATAAGAAATCAGTTGTTCAGTCAAATACAGCTATTTGTTCCTTATTCCTCCTCATTTCTTTCAGAAAGTTCCTCCATAAGACATCCTGCAAAGTGAGTTTGTGTCATGTCCAGACTCACTGCGGCAATTAAAAGTATGTATTCTTCTTTACTACTCAAAAAATAGGCTATTTTATTGAGAACAGTGAGTCATTACAGTTATTTTATGGCAGCCTTGAAAGACTACAAATGATGTCTTTGTACCTAGAAACTTAAAACTCTCTGACTTGTTGCTTCTTGAATCCTGTTGGGGTCTGTGGTTTTTGTAGTTTTGTTTTTGTAGCAAAACTGTATGAAATGCCATTTGGTAAGAAGTGTCCGATTATTACATTATTATTTACACTCAATGTGTTTGCATGGACACAATACACCAGATTGTTAGGAGAAATCAGACCGAGCGCACAGAATAATTTCAAGTCTGTAAATCTTATTATGCATAGCCCTCTAACCCACACCAAACCTGACTGTAAGGCTCCGTCATCAGTCAGTGATGATGATGATGATGATGATGCTGTAATGACAGCAGAACTAGAAGGCCGGGAAAGACAAAAAGGATTATGAGCACAGGGCCCAATCCTCAGCAGGGCAGCTTCTGTATTGATCACAAACAGGGCAGTCCCATGAAAACATCTGAAAGGTCAAGCCGGCGGGACACTGTCTGCAAAATATGAAAATCTCCAACTTATCTGTGATTATAATCACAGTATGCCACCTCATCTGTTGCCTGCGGGCAGTTAGCATCTGGATGGGAATATGTCAGACAGAGCAAATTCATTTAATGATGGAACATGATACATGGTGAAACAGTTCATGCAGGAGACTGACAGAGAAAACTGTCTGTCTTGTTTTGTCTATTTACTGCACGTTATACTCATCCATGTAAAGCTGTATGATTCAGCTTTGTTGATCATAAAAACCCCTCTAAATTGAGCTGTAATGTTTAATTTGATCGGATTCCCTGGGGACACAATATTTGCACCTTTACATGACTTCCTCTTCAGTCCACTCATCTGCTTAATGCCTTCCATGGTCTTAAAATGCTTAAACACACATGCAATGCTAAGGATTTGTTGCATCAAAGTGCATAAGTTCAGTTTGCTTAATTCTATCATCCCCCAGTGGTTGTTTCTCATCAGGAGCAAATGTTACAATGAAACAAACCGACTGGAAAGCTTTCGGCTCATAGCAAAGTGCAATTTCTCTTCCCTGCTCCCTCTAAAATATTAACATCAGATCCAGCTTTGATCTTGTTTAACCCCCTCAAGTTGAAACTATGTACTTAAAAAAAATAAATGACCCATAGAGTTTGTTAGTTATGGATTAGGTTTTGTTGATTTTATAAGTCAATCCCTTTGAGAGCGCACTCATAGTTCTGTAAAGAAATTCAAAACGTCTATATACAGTATATCCGTGCATCTGCTGCGATGCATGCTTAAAGATCCATTTTCAATTTTCGGAGTAATGTAAAGAAAGCAGGCACCTAACCTGTCAGCCTAAATAATGACAGAGGAAATTAAAAGAGAAACATGTATAATACTGTACTGTAGAAACTTTTGATCTGAGTCAAACCCAAAAATGAGTTTCACTCTCGCTGTCACTTCTGCCTCTTTCATCTTCTCCCTCCTGGTTTAAAGAGAACTCAGCCAGAGAGATAGAAGTCATCTTCCATCAGCTGAAAGAAAACAAGTGCAGAAGGCCAACAGTGAATCTAGCAGGAGCTCTCTCAGTCGGCCCTATTCTTCCCCACTCCCTGTATTGTTAGCTGGACTCCTGACCTGCCCGTCCGGCCATTCAGAGCCACTGGGGCTGAGAGAAGGTAATCAAAGTTTTGTGTGGACGAGAGGAGAGGGACATCAGGGCGATGAGGAAAGGAGATAGATGGGAAAAGGCGGATCTGGGCTGTCCTAAAGTCAATCTGTGTATGTTCAAAGGAAGAGAATGAAGTGGTGTGGTGGTGGGGGAGACAGTGGGGGAGCGTACTCAGTGAGAGAAGGGGATATCGCCTCAGGCCACCCTCTCCTGCTGTTGTTGAACTCTTTTAATAAACATTTAACATTCACAGGGAGAAAAATCAATACCCACAGGAGGTGACTTCCCTGTGCTCCCATGAGTTGCTGCTGGCTGCAAAGAACATGTCAGTTTGTGTGAATAGAATCCATATTCAAACTCATGTGCCTTCTATGTGCTAAAGTAAGAATGTCATATTTATGTATTATGAAAAAAAGCAGACTCTTGCTGTTTCTCAATCAAGATACCTCCGTTAGTACACTTCCATGTATAGTACACTGTGTACACTCTGTACTTACTTACATAGTACGTGAATTTTGACAGGGTAGAGTTGTCTCAAATCCAACAGCACTTACCAGAAATGACGGTCGCAACATTTGACCGCTTCTTCTTCTTCTTTTTAATGGCAATTATCGTTAAATAACATTTGACCACAATTGTTGCCCACCAAAATATCTGCCTTGTTTACTCACTTGACTTCAATTCAATTTCATTAAAAATGAACAAAAATGATTGTGCTTTTACTTTTAGTGCGGTGTTCACCGTAACAATCGCAACCGCGGCTGCCATTTCATAGGTTGGTGGTCCCTCCCCTTCCGCTACGTAGCCAAGATGGTGACCATTGAGGGTGAGAAGTGTCCACTGTTCCTCACTCAACTTTGTGACCGCTGAGTACATCATCCGGGTACTCATAATGCACTGCATTGTGCCGTACTTGTCAGTAGCCAGTCAGAGGCCCTAATTGGAACAGTAGCAAATTCAAAACCTTTGTTGTTGTAGTCTAACAAAACACGGCATGAAATTAAAAGTGAACTGATTTGGGCTGCAGATCAGGGTTAATATCAGTTTTCTCAAAAGCATTATCTTAAGGTCCTGCCTGATGTTAGCGGCGCACATGACAGAATTCTAAGCTCGGCGTTAGGATGTTTCTTGCAGAAATGGACCTTGAGAGTGTTAGCTAACTTCTCTTCCAAAGTTTATATGTACTCGGGCTTGCACTGTCGACTTTTTATTTAAAAAACTGATATTTTCTAATGCAGTTATTAATCTTTTCGACTGATGATTAAACCGGGAGAGTACCATGCCCAAAATGAATGGGACTTTTACTTTTGGAACCGAAGGCATGTGAAATAGCTCCTCCCACTTCACAACTAAATAACTGATGGCCATGAAATGATCATGCTAGCAGCGTGACACTAGGATAGCATTGTTGGATCAGACTGAAATATCTTGACAACTATTTGATGGATTGCCATGAAATTTGGTACAGAGATTTATGGTCTCCAGAGGATACATCCTCTCTGTTGACCCCCTGACTTTTCATCTAGCTCCACCGGCAGGTCGACATTTTTGGTTCAGAATGAAATGTACAATTTGGTACAGACATTCATGTCATAGATGAATTGTAGTAACGTTGGTGAACTTGTAGCTTTTCATTTAGTGCCATCATTCGGGCAAAATTTTCTTTGACTTAAAACTAAATACTTGCAAAACTAATGCCATTCCCATAAGCCTCAGCTTTAATTTGTGTTTACTACTCATTTCCATTTTAGGGCTGTGTTTTTTCATTTAGGGTTACTGTCAGTCTGAATGCTGTATATCCATGTTTGATTTTAAGCTTACCTTTAATTAACTTAACATTAAACTGCAAGTTATTTCTGTAGTTATGTTGTATATTACCCAATCATGGTAAGGCTCCTCAGCCCATGGAGCTTTGTGTGACCTTTTGAATTTTTTATTTATATATTTTTTTTAACTATTATTCATTAGTGTAATTTGAGATGTATCTTTAATATGAAATTTATTCTGGACATTCATGGTCCACAGACAGTGTTTTGGTCACATTGTTAGCATGTTCTTTGCTCCATCCTATTTGTCCCTAGTATTTATTGTATTGATATTTACGATATTGAACCTTGTAGCTTGTAGGGATCACTAGCTGGGGTTTCAGACTTTCAGTCTTGATGATTAAAGACGGATCATTTCACCACTTTCACATCTGACTGCTTTTGTGTAATAACAGTATGCTAACTGTACACATGGACCTAAAGGGCTTTATTTTTGTGGTGTGTATGATTCTGGGGCTTTACGTCTCTGAAGTGGGGAAAAAAACGTGGAATTCTTGTCAAGTGCACCCTGAGAAAATCTCACTTTTTTTTTTCTTTTGGTATTTTGGTGACTCACCATGAATGTGACTGAACCTGACTGTGGTGGGACAACAGACGCAGTAGGGGGTGTGTTTGGGACAATCAAGTAGTCAGTGAAATTTTGAGTCAAGTTGCAGCACTTTCTCAGTATAGAAAATAAAGTTTTTGCTTTTTGTATGATATGATGTGGAAACATCTATCTATCTATCTATCCCATTCATACATCCATCCAATTTAATTTGTTCTTTGCACCAGGGCCGGTTTTAGCCTGCTATATTAGGGTGGGCTGATCGAACGTCAGGTTTAGGCACTAAAACTACTTGGTTAGGTTTGCAAAAGGTCATGGTTGGGGTTAAAATAATGTCAAATTATACATTTCACACGGGACTCGAACTCCGGCGTATGCTCCACTCATCTACGATAATCCCCATGGCTACATGGACTTTGTCGGTCTTCACTTTGACCCATGAGTTTCTAAAGGCTTTCTGGCAGAATGTTTTCTGCCTTCGAGGCAAACTCTCTTTGATTTTTCACGAGCAGTGGAACCGTGTGTGTGCTTTTACTTGCTTTGCCTTGCCCTCTGTGTGTGCAATCTGAGCCATCGGAGTTCATGTTTGTTCATGCTGAAAGACTGTACAGTGGACAGGTCTGCTTCAGAGCTTTTTGTTTGTGTTTGAACACGACGAGAAGAGGGGGTGGACAGCATGTGACTTTGGAGGTGGGCTGTAGGCTGCCCACCCAATCAGAAGTAAGAAATGGTACTGGTATTTTCTGTGCTATTTTTCCACTGGATGAACCCATTTTTGTTACAGTCCGCGTATCTGTCCGTTTCCTGTTTTATTTTGAAGTCTTGTCTCTTGTTTCCCGTGTGTTCCTGCCCTTGTGTCTTTGTGTCTGATTATCTGCACCTAGTCCCCGTTTGCACACCTGCCCCTGATTCACTTGTCAGCGTCTTCCCTACTTGTACTGGTCCCTTTCCTTTGTTCCCTGTCAGTTCATTGTGATCTGTGTCCTGTGATCAGTGTCCTGTGTGTACTCCTGCCTGATGCTTGGTTTTTGTGTTCCTGTTTTGGATATCCCCTGTGCTTCTGCCTTCTGAACGTGTGTGTAAGTGTAATAAATCCTAGAAACTGCTTGAGTCTCTGCGTCTGTCTGCGCCTGGGTCCCTCTCCCTGCTCCCTCGCCCTAACAATTTGTTTTGATTTGATGACTTTTGATTGGGTGTGCAAGACACACGTTTGGGTGGGCTGAGGCCACCCCTGCCCATAGCCACCGTCGGCCCTGCTTTACACACCTGTGTATTGTTTCACGTTTTATTTCACATTCACGGAATGTTCACAACCAATATTGTACTGAGTAAGTTCACTCAAAAACATGATGTCATCCAAAGAAACAGAGTCAACCCCCGTTCTGTCAGTTCCTTTCTAAAAGTTGCACTGAAATATTCAGGTTTCTGAAACCAGGATACAATGTTTATATGCACATAATGACATATAAGGATATTCTAAAATCCTGATTATTACCCGGATACTATTGCACTATCGCACTCAGTGTAAACACAAACTGAACTATTAGCTTGACAAAAGTAGGATTCTATGCATGGCTGCTGTTTTGGGTTACAGTATATTGGTTGGAGTCCCTTTTATTTTGTCGAACCACACTCTGTATGTTCAACCACTGGGTATTTTCCTCTCATGACAAAAAAAGAATGCATTGATCCATACACCCATTTATTTGTACCAACAAGTGACTCTGGTTATTTCTCCAGCAGAGTCAGATGCATTCTCAGCCAAAAGCCGAAGCACTTTCCAATGGGATGTTCTGCCAAACAGGAGGACTGGGCAGCTGCTGAGACGTGTTCAGTGTCAGCTACTATTACCAGCCACACAGCACACACACACACACTGCTTTATTCATGGTTAATTAAATGGAAATCAATATATTTTGACCGTATGTAAGATGGTTACTACAAAACTAATAGCCTTTTCATTGCCATGTATATCACAGTCTATTATTTAGCGCTTTGTGTGTGTTTGTATATTTCTCTGTGTGTGAAAATACCAGTAAGATAGGATACCGCAGCTCAACAGTGCAAGTAGTGTGTGTGATAAAGCTATTCTATCAGCCAGCGAGTCGGCGGTTATTGCATCCGTTCCGCATCCATGAGCTCTCTCCTTAAACTCAGCAAAGAAGCTCTTGGAAAAGCCCATTTGCAAGGAATTGAATCACTCTTTGGAACACAGAGTGGTCTGGCCCTGACAAGAATTTAAAAAAAAAGTTGGGAAGTTGTGCATATAGTGTCTCGCTGTATCATATACAGGTAGTGTAAGAGGCTGCTGCAGAGTCAGCGAAGGAGCGAGCTCATACATGTTTAATCAATATTTTCAACATGTAGTCAAAACAAGCATTTATATTCCTTGAGTCGATATCCAGTGAGGCTGTGTGGAGGCTGATCTATGTTTAGCCATGCAAATGTGGGGATTAAAACTAGAGGCAGGGCTGGAGAGCGGAGAAGCGCTTGCTGCTAAATTAGTCATTCCCAGAGAAATGCTTTTGCAGGCACATGTGTGCACGCAAAGAGCACAAAACGTGCTCTAACTGAGACCCAATTTTTTGTTGCTGTAAAATCACTTCAACAAAGTGTTTGAGGAAAAAAATATACTGTCAATCTACTGACTTGCAATGTTTCAACGCCAAGCCACCCAGCATGGTGAGTGATGGCCACTGGATCTGACAAGCATCCCGTTTGAGAGACATCACCCATCCGCTTCTGCATCAATCAGCCCGAGGCACAGAAATTGTCCCCCAAAAAAAGCCCATTTGGGCCTTTTCATTGATGTGTTTCCCTCAAAGGTGAGTCATTTGTTCCACACCCAGACACTCTCTAATTGGATTGTAAATCTTTGGTGACGATTAATCATACGACCTGCTTCAGAGGTGCTAATGAGGAGCTATTTTAGCTGGATGACATCACCACAAATCACCCCTGGCGACTCCAGGCTCTGGGTCTAACTTGTTTTGGAGTGTTTCTTCCAGTTGCAAGAGGAATTAAATTGTCATTTTTATGCTTTCCTGTAGCTATCTCTGGTTTCAAGTTTGTTGAGGGAATGGTAAAAGCCCTAACTCCCAAATCTGTGTAAGGCTCTCTCTCTGGTCTCTCTCACCCTTTGTCATCTCACAGCTCTTCTAAGCGATAGATATTATGTTAGTCTGTCACCCAAAAATGTTTTGCCATTTGCAGACTTAACAATGCATTACTGGAGGCGCTAAGGATGAGTGTGTTTTTAGAGCATGGCATTTGACCATAAGCGCTGTGTAATATTCTGGTGCTCCTTGTCCTTTTTTTAGCTCATTATTAGGGTTATAAAATATCTTTTTGGTCTCAGTTGGAGGATTAATTTCTAATTACAGGTTTGTTTTACATCCATGTCTCCTAAAAATTATGTTCATTTACAACTAATTTGCATTAGAAAATACATTTGTCTAAATATTGAACATAGCGAACTATGATCACTTTCATCATATCACTTAAAATACTGAAAACACTGACTCATTGTATGACCCAAAATCAAAAGTCCTTCCTTTATCTTAAGTGTTTTAGTTGCCTAAATCTAACAACACATAGGACACAGGATAGTCTCTGGTGTCAAAGTTCTGTGTTTTATATGCCCAACCATCCACCCCAACACCAACTCGACTTCTTTGCAAATACAAAGATTGTTGTACTTCCTGGACTGGAAAAAACATTCAGAGAAATCCAGAGTAGCTGCCCGTCCAAACCTTTTTCTGTGTTCTTCATGCCATCAAGTGCCTGTATTTGTGCACATAT
The DNA here is from genome assembly GCA_002120245.1 of Maccullochella peelii. Taxonomy (NCBI): domain Eukaryota; kingdom Metazoa; phylum Chordata; class Actinopteri; order Centrarchiformes; family Percichthyidae; genus Maccullochella; species Maccullochella peelii. The sequence continues at coordinate 112,854 of LKNJ01000768.1, forward strand.
GTAGCCAACAAGTCCTCAAAATGAAACGACAAAATACATTGCTGATCTATGCCCTCCAGAACGACACATTAAAGCGATTTCTGATCTGACGCCACTATTGGCAGGACAACAGTGCCATTTCAAAAATAAAATTGTTTTATGAATTGACACCTCTTTTGTTAAGGTTTGGTTAGGGTTAGGCACAAAAACAACTCAGTTAGGGTGTGGTTAAAAGAAACCAATGTTGACTGTCGGTAGGAAACAGTGATCTTCCATGTTAAACGTTTGACAGGGTTGATTATTATGTGCTTAAGAACCTATAGTTTAAACTCTGCATCTCCTGGTCCTTTTACACTGCACGGGAAAACTCTTATACTGTATATATTTTGGAAGAGAACCTATGAGCTCTACTAAGGGAGATTTGTTGGTAGTTTCACTTGTTAAAGTGTTAATCAATGTGCCACACTGCGTATCCAACGACCTTCAGCCCCACTTCTGCATCTGCTCTGGTGTGAAATCTGTAAATGGAAGGAAGGGGCAGAGGTGCAGCCTTGATGCTGATGCAACACTGTTCAGCTCTCACCTTAGCTGAGTAGCTGGTTAGTGATGCTGTGGTCAGTTTTTTATTAGTTTTATTGATAGTAAAGTATAAAACATGATTTCAGCTTCAGATCCACACACACAAAATAAAAACAGATCATAACATTTAATGTTGGGGCTATGTCTAAAGGCTATCCCAGCACACACTGACAACCATTCACAATTCCGGAGGACACACCGGAGCTACCAGATGAAACCCAGGCAGATATAAGTAATAGTCCATTTACCATTACTAGTGACATAACAGTTTTAAAAGATTTGAGTGTGCTCCCTACTGAGGGCTAAGCTAAATATCGCCCGTGCCCTATTCCCTGCAGATTCCTCCTCTCCAAAGCAGCTGTCCAGTGTGTCTGGGTATGTTGCATGTTAGAGATGCACATGCTAACCTGGAGATTTCCAGGATTGATCGAGCGTGCTCTGGAGGGAATCCTGATCAGCTGCGATTAGAGGAAGAAGTGTAAGGAGGCTGTGTGTTCGAGTCTGTCAAGACATTTTCTTGTGCAGCCCAAACCAGCTGGTAGCCAGAGTTGCTGTTGCTCCCTCAGAAGCACAAAGGCACAAAAGCAAAAGTACAACTGTTATTCCAGCACAAATAGAACAAGAAGGAACATTCTTATTCAGGAAGCAGCAGACATTTTGGAAAATGTGATTTTAATTTGGAGAAGCACTAACACTAACAATTCCTAGACCTGGATAGAGACTACCAATCACCTCCATCCATGGCTCTACAATTTAATGAAAGAAACAGAACTTTGAGTAGGATTGTTTGGTAGTCTTCACCTGTCTCAGCTGCCAGTCAGAAGTGGCCTGGTCCCTCCACTCCACACCAGAAGACCAAGAAGCTAATCAACTCTGACTGTGCTGTCTGGGCTTGGTGGTGGCAGAGTCTTTGACGGGTGCAGGTTTGCAGCACAGATTAATCTCACCGCACTAAAGTATCTCCCTGGCAGCTGTTGGCATGTGCCGTCCACCCCATTGATCGGGCCCGTCTGTGCAGGCAGGGCTGCATAATTCTATTTAATGTATGAGGAGCGAGGGGGGCTCAAGGCCTGTCACAGTCACTGTGGAACTATCCAACTGGCCTCATGCTAATGCGGCCTGCCAGGCCTCCCCAAGGACAAAGCCTGGCTTTAGGGAGCACAGAGGAGGACTCATTCTGCCGATGCAGATTCGTCAAACAGGAGAAAAGAACTGAGATCTCCAGGTGATCCCAAAAACAGTCAGACAGCATGAGAGAGAAAGCGAGGACGAGAAATAATACGACAACCCAGAGACAGAGAGAGAAGATATGAGAGAATGAGAGAGATGCCTCTGATCAGAAGATAGGTTGTTAAATGGAAAAACACTAACTGGCTGCTTAGGGAAATTAACATTTATTGTCTCATCGATAGAATCAGCTGTGTGTGTGTGTGTGTGTGTGTGTGTAAAAGGAGTTAGGGACTGTCTCTGTCCATTTGTTTGTTTGTCCCTGTGTCAGACACCACTGGGGAAATGGTTTATCCCATGCCTGTGTTCCAGCATTTCAAAATGAGAGGAATTAGTAATATAGTAAAACTACGGTAAAAAGTGAGATGTTATAATTCCAGGTTAAAACAACAAAAACTAAGTGAAACTGCATCAGTCATACAGAACAAGAATTATTGTTGGCTTGAATACTCTGTTTGATGGAACCCCGATTTGTACTGTGAATGATTCCCCAGCAAAGCTATTCCATAGCATATATTATGTCACATTAAGGTGAGTAATACAACACTATATTAAAGGATAATTCTTGTTTATTACAACTTACTGGATCTTAATTTCTAAGGTTTGGCTTGTTGGCAGTCAGATTGTCTATCTCTTGAAGTTTCTTGACCTGTCTTTTTTGCAATGTTACCATGTTCCCAGATCGCAGCAGTTACTTTGGTGAATACAATGTTATTATTACCAATATGAATGATGCCCAAAACTACAAAAATAAGATTTAAGTTGTAATAAACTGTAATTACTACACTGATCAATCAAAACCAAATTTGATACTGGCTATAGCAAAAAGACTTTGCACAAATTAGGACTGAGGTATAACACACTTTAGGACATGAGAATACATTAGGGCATTGATAAATCAAAAATTCCATATTTAGGCCGAACAGTGCTCTTTGAGCAGTGCTTTGAAATAAATGAGCTAAACATGATAACATTTCCTAAATAGCACTAGACACAAAGTACAGCTGAGATTGATGATAAAATCACTAGTTTTGCATTTATTTAGTCATACACAAAAGTATTGGACAAATTTGAGCTTTGGCACCAGATGAAAAGTCAGGTGATCAACAAAGTGTTATTTCAGTTTATCCTCTAGGGACCTTGAATATCTGTAACAAATTTCCCATAAATCTATCCAATTGGTGTCAAGATATTGCACTCTAAATTACAAACGTCAGTGTCATGGTAGTGCTGGAGGAACAGTCGAGGAATCAGCAAAGTCAGTAGGATTCATCCTCTGGGGACAATGTACGTCTGTACAAAAATCAATGGCAATCCATCCAGCAGTTCTTGAGATATTTCAGTCTGGATCAAAATGGCTAACCGACAGACAAACACGGCATCCCTATAGCCACGCAGGCTAAAAATTTAATGAAACTCAACATTTAAGAAATACAATGATTTCCACTAGGTGCTAGTGATGTCAGTGGCTTTTTTGCCGGGATCAAGTTGGAACTTTCGACGAATATTTTACAAGATTCTCCACCCAGCCTGCAAAACCATTGTGAAGCAAATACTAAACAAACGGGTACTGTGCTCACAAAGCTTTAATCAATGCTATTATTAATGGTTGACTGCTCTAGATAGGAAGAAGAGCCAGCTGAGAAGACATTTCACACCTTAATCAGGTAGAAAAATAGATATTGCAGCAGTTATGGTTCTCCCTACAAATATGTCACTGCTCATTTCTGAGCTTTTTATCCAGACGGACCATGATGCAGAGTTATTTTTATCAGTTAATAAATCAGTAGTGCATCAGAGCCAATATCTAGATCATAATGACCATAATAATACTGAGTGTAACATGGCATGCTATTATATTATCAGATGTTTTGCATATTTCTGTTTAAACGTCAACAAATGTTTCACTATAGTGATATTACACTTTTACATTTTAGTAATGCGGACTTTAGGCAGAGAAGCACAGCAGCTTCTACCCTTGATGACATGTATTTAATAATAACACATATTAATAACACAATAAATACACACATATATAAAACGGTATATATGCAGACGATTGTTATAGTTTTTTAAAGCTGCTGTATCAACTGATCAAACATCAAAATGAACCACAACCATCATAACCATTACTTAGAGGACACTGCCAGTACCAGACCAAAAACAGAACCAGTCTCATGTTTAAACCAGGATCCATTAAAATCTAAAGTGGGAATCAGGTGAATAAGGGAAAGCTCTGCTTTATTACAGCTTTGGTCTTATTAAAACATTGTACTCAACAAAGTTAATTTCTGAGCTCAATGAACAGGGCGGCAACATACAGACCAACTTCCTGGTTTAACTTTTTTAACTTTTTTGGCATTGCATTTTTCAGACGTTTTTGGTTTTACCTCCAAATATACTGGTTTAGAGATAATCTGGCTAAACTGTGGGCTTGTTTACAACCTTTTCGATCATCTTTTTAGTAATGTTGCCTTGTTCCAAGATCTCAGCAGTTAACTCGGTAAGTTTAATGATGTTTCTGATAGGAGTGATGACCAAAACTATCAAAATAATCATAGTAGTAGTGTAGTAGTAGTTTGTAATAAACTGGAATTATTCTTTCAGCTCCTGCACTTGTGCAAAATGTCAACATGACTAAGATGTATAACAGTTACAGTTGGAAATGTCTTTTTTGTTATTTATCTGGAGATCACAGCTTTATTTATGAGTGTTTTCTCGTGAACATGACATACTGTTATCAGCAAGGTTATTTTTAGGGAATGATAAGATTACGAGAGGCCCATATATATTTAGACTGAGATAATGACATTTTCTTGCGATACCTACTTTATTATTTTATAATAAATTTTGTAATAAATGATTGTCATAACTGTTATATTAGGTCTACTTACTATTAATCAAGCATTCATGCTTTGTTCTCTTTTTCTCCATGCTGAGAAGAATGAGACTCCATGAAAGGAGACAAAAACAGTTTGTTATCTCAAGATAACATTATAGTTACATTTTTAATACTGAGTAATTGAGTTTTATTATTTTGCCCATGGTGTCTTATTTATACTAAAAATCATCTTTCATTGACTTTCCACTCTCTTGCTGTTAGAAGAACCCCTGGTCCAGTGTCACACAGTGTAAATGCCAGTGGATGATGATGCTCCCCTTAGTGGTGGTCTCATTTGTTGGCAGTAATAATACTAATGTACTAAATTTAACAAGATCATTTTTTATTGATTAAAATGCTAACTGAGCACAGCAACTTTAAAATTAGCATGTCATTTGATTTGACAAACGCATCCAGAACCCAGCTTGAATTCATATTGAAATCTTTTATTTTGTGCTGTTTGCCCCTGCCCCAGACTCATTTCAAGAAACTCCCCACAGCTCAGGCCCATGTTGTTTTACATTTTATTAATAGCAACATCAGAGTACTAAATGTACAGAGGACGAATCCAATGAGAATCGCATTTACAGTGCTTGCAAATACAGAGCTTAGTAGTACAAGAGTAACCAAATCAAAGTCACCTGGAAATCGAAACGTTTACCAATAACTACAAAAGGAAGAGATGTGGTTCATAAGACACAAAATAAAAGTTATACAACATTTAGCCGTCACAGAGACAGACTGGAGTCCCTTTTGTGGAGGTGTGTTGTGTGTGTATGTGTGTTTGTATATACTATAGTCATAGGTCTTATACAAAAGTTAACAGAGGTACTCATTGATATATTAAACACAAATATAAAAAGTTTAAGAGTCACAAAGTACAAACTCTTCATTTTTATGGCGACAACACAACTCGAGTCAGGTTCTTTCATGGTAGGTATGGATTGTGATTGTAAGTCAACTTCGATGAACAAACCACTGTGTGTCCTTTTATGTGAAAAGCCCTTCCCTCCCCCCCAAAAAAGAAAAGAAATCCTATACAACTTCCTCACCCCTAGAAATTGTACGTATGATATTCATGTTTTGTTTTTTTCACACCTCTGTCCACTCTGGTTTTGATAAACTCTCCATGGAACTATATTTTCCTGTTATCCCAGATTTCCTAGCCGTGTCACTCATTCCAGGCCTACACTTTGTTCTAAAGGCGTTGGAGGCCCTCTATGCAAATCAAATGCCGCAACAGCATATTTGAGTCACGCAGCTAGGCTCCATTTGCTAGAGGGATTATGGGAGAATCGAGATGTTGCAAACAAAGTGTTGTTTTTCTCTTTTTCAAGTCTTTGACTGTATTGATAAGCACTGACAGAGACAGTGCCTTAGCTCTTGTACATAGAAAAGTAAAAACATGACCCCAGAGGAGAGTCTGAGCCCTCCACTTTAGATACAGTAAGCGCACAGTATGTGATATTGTGAAACGAGGAGAAGCGGAGTGAGGAGCTACAGTTTTCTGACGGCAAAAAAATGGATTCCATAAGATACAGTCTATAAATATGTATTTTGTCCTTTCCTCTGAGTTTAGCTTTTCATTGTCTCACCTTGCTGTTTGAGCAACATGCTTACATTAAAATCACCACATCACCATCAATGCTAGTTGTGAAACATGAAACATGAAACGAAGTCGATACATTGATTCCTCTCCTCTCATCAATGCTTCCGATGATATGGAAAAAACAAACCTTGGCCTTGTTGATGTTCAGCCAGCATCTAATTCAAACACACGTGTCAGTAAGTTCCACTCTGTATGTCTGACATGCAAACAGGAGTCAGTGTGCGGCACATCCTTCATCTTGACAAGAAAACCCCTGCTGATTGATAGCTTGTTTGTGCTGAAGGGGGCATAGGTTTCGTGGGTTGCTGAAGAGACAGAAAATATTCATTCATTGTGAAAAAGGCATGTCAAGTCTTTGGTGTCTGTTTAAGACTTTTCTACAAGCCCACCCCCACCCCACTCCCTTTCCCCTGCCATTGCCTGCGCTGCTCTCAGATGATGTTTCCTGAATCAAATCTGACCAGTGGAGTGGAATCATTTTCCTCCCTCTTAGCGATAATACACCACACTCATCAGCTATCCTGAAATATAAACTGAAAAGGCAAGAAAGCAGTAAAGCATTTCCTTACATATCAGTTTAGGTAAAAGAAGGAAGGGTGATGTATGCCGATGTCTCCAGATATTCATGCCTATTTAAAATATACATCATAGCTGCAAGTTACATTTTTCCCTGTCTAAATGTCCTTCGGGAATGCAAAGTGAATTGCTTTTAGCTGGCAGCTCCCTGTGATTTTAATGAGATGCTAACAATGCAAACAAGGCTAATTGAAGTAAAGCCATAGAAAACCTTTGCCCCACAGCATGAAACACTAAGAAATGTCAAAGTTTCCCTCAGTTCAATATTCTGATGTAGGTTTTAAAGAATGATAAATCAGTCCCACAAAATCATTAACAATTTTCAGGAGGGTCACATTGATATTTTCCAATGATCAGGTACAGTGTTAGTACAGAAACTTGGCAACAACAAGTACCTTCCTTGATGAAACAGTGTGCAGCAATTCAAAGAACTAGCATGGTCCCAAATGGTCAGCAGCCCAAACTTCTAAAAGTTGTGGGTGTAATATGGAACTACTTACTTCAGCACGGATCTCAGACAGTATTCAGTATGTAAGCGTAAAAGATAATTTGGGTTTAGTTCAACTTGGGTCTTATTTTCATACTTTTTGCCATCATTGCTGTTGGTAATAATGACATTGTACTCAGCCAAGTTCAATGTTAAGATCTTGGAACACAGCGACATTGCTAAAAAAAAGTTTGACAGGGCACAGACAGTCAGTCAGACAGGTTGTAAATAAACCCCCAGGTTATCTGAACTTATTCTGAAGGGAAAATAAAGGCGAACTGTAAAATTATTACACAAACTGTCAAGACTTACAGTCGACAGCCATGCTAGCGGCTCTGTGAGGCTGTACTTAGGCACAGCAGTGCTTTGAGCTAAATGCTAATTTTAGCATGCTAACATGCTCGCAATGACAATGCTAACATGCTGATGTTTAGTTTAATGTTTACCATGTTAACCATCTTAGTTTAGTGTGTTAGCATGCTAGTCAAGCGATCACCAAAGTCATTAGGATTCATCCTGTGGGCACCATAGGGTTAGGGTCTGCACCAAAGTGGTGGACTGACTGACCAATAGACCGACACACTGACATTGCCACCCCAAGAGATAAGGCCTAAGTTGAAATAAACCAGAATTACCCTTTAAAAGCTTTGATAAATAAAAAAACTTGAATGCCTTCCTTCATCATTGTGTGTAACTCTGATCTTGGTATTTTTTTAAGGTCAATTTAGCAGTTGCATCAAAAGAAGAATCCAGACAAAGAGCGCTTCTCCCTGTCTCCCTTTCCTAATTCTTTCTTTGACGTCTTTCCCTGATTATTTCATATGCCCATAAATGCTAATATTAGTTTTTGTAGTCATTATAGTAAAGAATGTTGCAAATCGTACATATTCTGGGGCAGTTGTAGCAATATGTATATATAAAAACAAAATGAGAAATATGACAAATGAATGCAACCCAGTCTAGATGAAGTTTAGTTGGTTTCTTAGCAGCTACTGTTTGTTTTATTCATGTGATGAAACGCTATATAATTCATGTAGAAATGATGTTTTAGAACAGAGTCATTGGTTTCCCAGCCAACCATGAAAACAGCACAACCCAAGATATGATCGCAACACATCTTCCAACCACCCAGAACTCAGTTACTTTCAGACATTCCACCTGGAAACTCTCCAGTCTCTGAACTATTGCAGCGTCTACTGAAGTATTATACTGGTTAGCTAAAGATATAATACAAGTACTGCTTGAAAGTGCAGGTAGGAAGCTTGGCACAAGGTTAGTTTTGTGTTTTAAAAGAAATACTGTAGTTACACATGTAAACAAAGACACTATCCCCGATCTAGCTGAAACCTTCCCAAAAACGGGAGAGGTCTTGAAAAATAGAACACACCTGTACACAAATAGAAGCAAATATATAGAAAATACATTTACACGTGTATAATATACAGTAAGTTTTCATAACCCTCTGACTATTAAGATAACACTCTTCATTCAAAAAAATATATGTTATGTCAAACAAGCAACTCCGCAGCCTGACACACACGTGAGGCTGAATTGGTATGGGTCATTCATGAGAGTGGTTTTCATGTTGTGAATGGGCAAAAGCAGGAGTTTTGCACCACAGTGTTTATCCCAGGCTGTCTTGGCACCTCCTGAATGGCTCACATTTACAGATACTGACCTCACTGGGACCAACTGTTTCCTTGAATCCTTGAAGGAAGTTAGTACAAGCCTAAAAACCACCTAAGCGAATTACTGGAGATCCACTGCCGACACGCAATAAAACCCACCTTTTAAATCTGTACATATTGCTGTCTGTAGCCAAAAACGTTTACAATTACAGAATTGTATTTGTGCTTTGTACAAACCCACAGCACAATAAAAGGTAGATTCATAGGCGGCTTCCTCAAAAACTTTCTTCTTTCAGAGCTTGAGGCTGATAATAAAATTACTGGTGCCAGAAAGCTCTCAGGAGAGCTTTACTGTCCTTCCTGACCATGGAGTTCCCTCCCCTTGACTCAAGAGATAGTTTAAACCAATTTGGCAGCGGCTGATTGGCTTGTCATAATCCCCTTACTTCAACAATACACTGACGGAGTGTTTTAGGTTTTTGAAAGAACAAAATGAAACTCTTCTTTCTCATAGGTCTGTATCGTATTTTCGCTCTGCTTCCTTTGGCACAAATTAAAACAATCCATTTGTGCACAACCCCCAACTTCCTGGCTGTGATAGCTGAAATTCTGATATGCTAGAAATATTGTCCTCAAGTATTGAGTGGATCTTGCTCTGGAGAGAGCTAACTAACCGTTCTAACACATTCGGTGAGGGAATTCCTCCCTGCTTACAACTTGCATTTAAAACACGTGATGCAGATCATTTTGATCGTGAGGGCTGCGACTTTGCAGCACCTTTTTCACAGATTCTTCTTCATTCTTAGCTGAAGAACTGTTGAAGACGGAACATGAAATTATCCTCAAATCGGTTCATGTTCTTCTTGGCTTTCTGACTATAATTCTGACTTTTAGGTTTCAAAAGTAATTGATCAAAAGTGAACCAATCTGGGAGTTGGGTGGGAATGTTCATTTACTATCTGGGGGATTCATTTTTCAATCCCTTTCCTATTTATGCAAATTATCACATGAATTATTTGAATTTGAAGCTCACTTGAATCTATTTCACCCTTTTAGCGTTGCAGCTCAGATCTAAATCATAACCAATCATTAGAATTTATCCCAAACAGCTGCTGAAACTGAGACCAACTTTAAGTGTGCAAGAGAGCTAGACAGACCTGAGGCAGTATGAATGTCCTGTCCAACTCCATGCAGTCTGTTGTGGCTGTCCTATCTCAAACTATACATGGAATTTGCTGCAATGGGATTTGTTGCAACAGTGATCCTGCACCACAGAAACCTTTTGTTTTTTCATTGAGCCAAATCAGGTACAAATCTCACATAATATGCAATTTAAGCAAATGGGCATTGGATTGGCTTGCACCAGGTGTATTCAGATGATTTACTTTGTTATAATCTCAGCTCAGGTGGGAGTATTTAATTAACAGTGCTGAAGTGCTTCGGACCTCCACTGTTAGGGCTGTGGCAGACTCTTCTGTGTAAAAAAATAGACATAACTATTCTGTTTTTAAAATGGGACCTATAGAAACGATGTTTTAAAATCAACTGTTCAATAAAGCATCTACCGTTTCTTTTTTTCCATCTTCTCTCTTCCCCAACTAATGGAATAGTTGCTTCATATAAATATCTTTTAGACTCTTTTGCAACACATTTCTTAAAACTATTTAAAAACATATTCAAATACATTTGTAGCATTTTTTATCTTTCACATTACTTAAAAAAAACAAAACAATGTAGTTGGAGTCAATATAGGGTTAATATAGCGCTCTTTTGTAGTCCATCAGTTGTTGTTGAAACTTCCTTCTATCCAGGTTGTGGCACATAGCGGCATTATTGGCACATTGTTCAGAAATACAGTTCATCTTCCACCCACAGCAGCTCTGTGGGTTCCTTTTTCAAATGTCAAGTGTTTCCCTTGAGACATCCGCGACGTCCACAGTCTTGTCCCACAGATCCTGTAAATATACCTATATATAATCTATATCTAAATGACTGTGCGTTCCTGGAAATATGGAGTGGCAGCATTGTGGCTGCTCTGCTTGTCATCTCTAGAAAAATAAATATCTTCACCAGTGTCCAAAGAGTGATCACACTATTTTACAAAAGAAGCTGTTTTGTGTGTTTCTTGTTTCCAACTGGATCCTGTGGGGATGCGGAGAACAAAATCACAGTTACCTCGCATTGCATTATAGGCCCAGTGCAAAATAAAACAATCACTGTAACACAGGTAGGATTTTCAAAACTAGCCCATTTTCCACTTACGTTAGGGGGAACTGGGAATAGGCCTGAAAAACATGCAACTCGGTGCCGCTCTCAAACCAGATGAAAGGACAATGCTATATTAAAAATCTGTACTGTTAACGCCTGCTATAACATACACTTAAGCCTAGGAAACACATCAGGTTTGCAGTATAATTATGTCTTTTAAGACTGCAACATTGGGAGCATGCTGTGCAGAGCAGAGCTGACTGAGACTAATGTGTGTCCAGACAACGGCGAGGCGCTGTCCTCTCACTACGCTACCTTCAGGCAATCTATTCCTTTTAAAATCTGGGTCAATAGCAGACGTTACACCTCCCCCTGGGCTTCCAGCAACACTGTGGGGCCAGAGCATGTGTTTAACTTTCACGCTTTGAATTTCAAATGCAGGCCATTCTGGCATACATTAACCATGCATAAAAATATGTCACAAGTCAAGTGAAAGTGCCTCTTTACTCCTAGAAATGCTCCAAACAATATACTATTAGTGCAAGGAGGAGAGTGGCAACATAAATGTTAATGAAAATGTTTTAGATATGAAGAGTGAAATCATTCATTTTGAGCATACAGCTTATTAATACCGATTTATCCATAATGTGCCTGTTATCTCAACTCAAAACCTCTGATACTGCACTGAACTGGATTCTTCAACCGTGTTTCATCACTGCGCCGAAGATGGAAAGGAGCATAATCATGTCACAAATAACAAACATATGCCAAGTTCTCTTCTATTCCCAAAGTGGGGCAGCATCGAGGTGGCTAAGGCTCAGGCGATGATTTGCAAGGGGACAAAATTGCCACAGCACTCACCAGAGCGTGAATTCAGGAAGTCTCTTCCACCCACAGGAAGTGAACAAGACCTTCAGCTCGTCAACAAGAGATCTCGAACCATTTCTCTGACACAAAGGCCACAGGAATCAGTTGTCTTTCAGTGGGGGAGGGCCTGTAGGATAAAGTGCAAGAGGTGAGAACATTAAGTGAACTCCTATTGATGGATAGGATGCAGTATGAGTGGTTACATATTTATATTACATCCAATCAGTCCTATATTGGTTGTCAATAGTAAGCTTTTAACCTGAATTGATTCTGAAGCGACATTATTGCTGAGCAGGTACATTGACAGGTTTCCTCCACTGACTGTATATAAAGATGGATGACGCGTCTCCACTTCCTCACATTGTACAAAAATGAAGCCAAAATATCCCGGATATGGGCGCTGCCATCTTGCGCTGGTGACGTCATTTGGAGCCAGAGTCTGCGCAGTAGTGATCCGTGGTGGAGTCGCAGTATCGAGTTTCTGCCCATACACCCTCCCGAACCAATCGTGAGCACACTCACAGTTGTCAATCATGACGCCACACCCCCTTTTTATAGCATCAAATAACTAATTAAAACCAAACTGAAATGAACAAATGAAAAAAATGAACATACATCGAAGTGATAAGAACAACCTAAAATGAACTGTCTTCGGGAAAAATTTATTTGATGTGTACTTTGATTTTTCAGTTTGGCCCATGTCCCATCTGCTAACATAGAGGAGGCGGGGTTTATGGCCTATACTGCACCAGCCACCAGGGGGCGACCGAGATGTTTTGGCTTCACTTTTGGGGAGCTGCCATGCCGTCCATCTTTATATACAGTCGATGTTTTCCGCAGAACACAAACATTTTTGTTCAATAGACTTCATACATCCTCCAAGTAGCCCTAGCTGGCCTTTAGTGCCACTGTCAACATTGTACCATTGGTCACAGACAAACACAAACAGAGACAGAGATAATCACACACTGAGACCTCCATTTCTTGGTGGAGGTAAAAATCCTGCATTAATCAGCAACGTTCTTGCTAAACATGAGAAATTCCACCAGTCAAATGTAGCCATCTTTCCATGACTTCAAATTAATAAATCCAGACACTTTGGACTATTTACACAAGATGAATTATCCTACCCTCACTGCCAGCATAATGAATCTGTTACAGGGTTTGGACACACAGAGTAAGTGTGACCATCTTTGCTGGCTGTGCAGCTTAGATGACTGCTACTGTTATCCACTCAGACAGTAAATACGGTCAAAACTCTACCAAGTTTATTGTCACACTACATATAAATGATAATTTAAGGTATAATACCACAATATGCCAGATTTTTATGTAAAACACACCTGCCTTGTCAGTTTATCTCACAAAGAGAGACACATCGTTTGGTATAAAGCAGCACAGATTAGCTGGGTTGGTAAATATGGATGTGTTGTGTGCAGTTTGCTGATATCACATGACGTGACTTCTGGGTATTGAAGTTCAGTTTTCAAAGTATATATATATCCCTGTCTACCATTTGAAATGCTGTCAGTTAGACAGAAAATGGCACTGTAAAGACTTCACATCTCATTGCCCTACATCTATAAATTGACTCATTACACAACAACAAAAATCACTGGTAGTTCTCGATCATCGTGTGCAGCTTGAGCATGCTGAGGCACACCACTCAGCCAGGTGTCAGGCAGATGGACGAGGAATGAGGCAATGGACCAACAGCATTAAAGGCCATCAATTTATGTGTGGATTAGCTCTGATGGAAGCTGATTGTGTTTCAGAGTAACAGCACACGCAAGGAGAAGAGTGTGAGGAATCCAAGCTTTATTATTTCAGTGCACTCTTTTCTGATCCGTGTGCGTTTGTTATCTTTTTTAATGCTTCATAATTTAATGTGTCCTCATAAAACCATTATTATTAGGAAACAGACATTGATTTCTTAACCCAATTTAAATTGATCTAGCTCTGCATTGGGGTTTCATAATATTTAGGCCATTAGACTCGAATAACAAAATGATAATAACTGTAGTGGACAGATACTTCACTTTGGAAAAGCATAAAGAGACTGAGGAGTTCCAGTGCTGGCTGACTGAAAAAATATTGTGCATCCACCTTTTGTGCTACAAACAGTTATGGCCCAGCATACCTGTTTCCGTTGTAAGCAGTCTTGTAGACAGGCGTCTGCTGGATCATCTCATCAGTGTAGATGGGCACGGCAGTCCGAACGCACTCATGTGAGCACTGCAGGCTGTCATTGTAGGCAGTGAATATGTCCACCTTGCTGGGCACCCGGGCTGGGGTGAAGTCTGTCAGGTTTTGGCAGCTTTCTTCCTGCTGGTGGATCTTACGCTGATGGCTATTGTGGCGGCCATTCCCCGACTGCGCACAGCTACAAAAACACGCACCAAAGACAAGAAACAAACATAAAATCATACCTTGAACCTTTGGTCATCTACAAGGATTTCTGACAAAGTGTGACGCTCTACAGTTAAGGCCTTTATGAGTAAAAAAGTAAAGGAATCTTTCCTACCAGTTTTTAAGGACGAGTGTTGTGATCAAGGCTGCGATGACCATGATGAGAGACACAGTGATTGTGATTATCTGGTGAACTGCCAAACCTGCAAAAACACAGAAATAAACACAAGAGTAGAATTACAATAATTTCGGAAGAAATGGTTTCGCTCCTATTGTTCACAGCAGAGAGCCATGCACTTCACTTCTCTTTTGTTTTTTGTAATGTACAAACCCACTGCAGTATCGAGGGATGCTCATTTAAAAAGATGAACATCCCTAAAACCTATTTTGCTCTTCAGTAAGTATTGATGACACCTTCAGCCACTGCTATTCATAATTAAAGAGTAATATGAATTATTCCATTACAGTACAGCCAACTGTAATGGATAACCAAGTCCAAGTTTTCTCTAAGAACTTACACAACTTATTATTCTTACGTCTTTAAAAAGAAAAAAATAAACCCAAACTCATATATGTTTAGTTACTGTTTGTATGTCTATGTAAGACCTTCTCTGTTGGCTTCCCACTTTTATTTTTCAAACCAAATGAATCCTCCAACAGCAGCCCCACACACTAAAAGCTGGAATGCTTTTTATAACCTTTTCTCAACTGAGAGTATCTCTGTAGATTTTGCCCTGAGGCTTTTATTTAAACATTAAGTGAGAGCAAATTATGTGATATGCTACATCAAATAAAATATTTAATCAAAAGGTGATCCTGATAGGTGCATGTCAATGCACGGTAGAGGAATGAGGATACACACACACAAGCATTAAAGCTGGTTTGATAGAGCAGTTAATTAGGTGTAATTAATTAATTAGGTGTAATTAACTGCTCAAAGTGCAAAATTGTAGATAAGAAAATAAATGCATCAGCACTGCCAGTACCATTCACATCATGTCAAACTACACCATTCACAGCATTTGCCTTATACCTAGTTTATAATTTGGGGTTAATATCATCAGTTTTATGTGGCAGTGTATTGCTGTCACACCAGAAAAATCATGTTCATGTATCATGTTATAATGTGAAAATTGTTTTTCACGTTATTACGACATTATTTATCCTTATTATAACAAGATTAGTATATAATATAATAGTATATCTTTATAACAAGAAAAATAATTTTTCTAGGCTACTTAAAGCTGCATTAATTGAGTTTTTTGGCCACTTGGAGGCAGTCAAACAAGCTGAAAACACAGCATCTGACAAGTATTATCACCTTAAAAATGGCAAATGTCATGGCAAACATGCTACAAAACAGTTGCCTATTTACACATCCAGCAACAGAGAAACATTATCATCCTGAGAAAAAATATCTGGCTCTTTAGCTGCTACATACTGCACTGTGTTCACCTGCTAGTCACTAACTTTGTCTGTCTGCTTTTTGGTGCTGGTGCTTAGACCTTTTTCACTGAAAAAAAAGCTGCTTGCTGCATCTGGAATTGAGGTTGGTAATGAAGTTTATGGGCCAGAAAACAAAACAAATGAGCTAAAAGAGGCTAAAATGCTCCGTAGAGCTGAAGGGAACTGCAAAGCTGGTGATCATTCTCTGTGACTTCATCACTACAAATAACCCTTTTCACATTACACATTGATCCATTGTAGGTATAAAAACATTGAATAGCTCATCTTTAAGGAACTATATACATCCTGCTACACCCTAGGAAGGAATGATTTCAGTATTTCTGTGGTAATGTGATGCTCTGTACTAAGTATCTGAAGCCTGGATAATATGTGACAATAGGAAACAGTAACTACAGCCGAGACCTCTCCAAAGGTCACACACTTTCTTCTTTTCAAGCGCACACAAACTTTTCATGATTTACTGGGCTGTTTCAGATCTACTTGCATTTGTCTGCTCTGTTATAGAAAATCATTATTTGACAAAATTAAAACCCAATTACAGTGCTATCAAAAGGACAGCAGGGACACGGATTGAAAAAATGATAACTTGTACAGACTGGATCCTCTATATTTTATTAACACTATAGAGTCAATAGGATTGGTGAATTGTTTTATTGAAAATGGATTATAAACTCACCCACCTCTGTGTAATCACAAACCAAAGCAATGAAAACCATGTCATCATAACTCCACACATTTTTGTAACATCTTCCAGGTATCTGATTTACAGCCTTGTTTTGCTGTCTGGACAGTGCAAACCCATAAGATTATGACTTTAAATGAGGAACTATGCAGCCTTTTGCTTATGCACTGCATGTTCACCAGCTTGCAGATATGAATGTGGACCAAAGGCTCTCTGTTGGCTATCTTTGTTCTGTATGACTTAAGTACAACAGCATTGTTCTTATTTAAACTCTTAAGACTCCTGTGTGTGCTGATCGCTCACTTTTGCCTAGAGGACAGTAATCCACAAACAAAACTGCGCGGTACATGTCTAAAGTGAGGATTAGCGTGAGCCTATTCAACTGTACTGTACTGTATAGCTACTGTGTTGTGTATGTGTGTGGGTGAGTGATAGAGCATGAGAGCGACTAGGACACAATGACACACTGCAGCAGGTGACATGCTGCAGGAGGGGGAAAAAAAACTTAAAAGAAAAGCCGTCATGATGAAAATGCCCGCGTGGGCCTTATACATCTCACCTCTCCATCAGCCAGCTGCCTAGCTGCTGATCCAAGCCAATTTGTCTTCGGGAAGGCTCAAAAGGAAGTGCTGCTCGGTCATTTTGGAAAAGCACACGGCCTCTCCTCTGCCTGCCTGCTGCCTGGACAGCCTCCTCTTGGATAATAAACTTCTGTGGGCAGGGCCGTGCAAAAGGCAGGCCAGTTCAACCTTGAATTAATGATATCTGCGGCTGGCTCAGGGAAGCCTTACCTTCCCAGCGCAATCAGAGTCTCTTGCCACGGCAAAGGCACATTAACTTATCTGGCAAGTAATTTGCATTTCCCTCATATCCCCTCTCAATACTCCCTCGTCTTCCTCTCTTCATGTCTCCGGCTGACGTCAAGGCTGAGTTGAAAGTGTTCAGTTATTAATTAACATCTGTCCAAGTTCAGGCATAATAGAGCTTGCCCCTGACCTTGATCAATAGCTGAGGTCTCTACTGAGAATTGTTTCATTTTATATTGATGTCAGATATACTTCCCATTCAAGAGATTTCAAATCAAAAGCTGCACTAACTAGCTGCAAAAACTAATTAAATCGCATTATGGCACTGCATTAGGTTGCGCTCTGTCCCTACATTTTATGGACACTCCTTTGCCCATGCAAGGGACAGCAATGAAACTTCTGAGTAAAACACAAACTGTCATAAAGTGCATGTTGCCATCGATTGGTGAATGTGATGAATGTCATGAAGTCTGTGATTTTATACCAGAGAAATCCGATTGGCTCAGTTCGTAAACATGAGCATGCTGTGTCTAGTTTACTGATGCTATGTTACATGTTTTCAGGGTATTTCAGTCCAATAGCTCATTAAGGGTTACGTCAGGCTGCCATGTGGAGCCACAAATATGCATACTTTCCTGCTCTTTAGTGAAACAAATGAACCCCAGAAAGTGGGGTCCAGCAACACAAACACCAACATAAAGTTCATTACAACCTCATTTTCAGGGCAGTACGTTTAAGGGTGCAGGGATAATTGAGCAGATAATGACATGGGTGAAAAATCTGAGTGCAGAGGCCAGTTCTATTTTCATCCACAACTGCCAGTTAGAGGGAGGGAAATTTGGCCTGGCTATCTAAAACTCATTGTGTCCTGGCAGTTGAAAAATCACCTTTGGCAGTCACCTTGCTTTAGAGATACCCGGTTAGGTTTTGTTTGGTCAAATCACTGCCAAACAAAGAGAGGCTGAGAGAGAGAGAGATAGAGAGAGAGCTAGCTCGTGACCTCTGTAGCAGCAGGATTTGAGCCCCCATCAATGCTCCCAGCGAGAAATAAATTAGATTTTTCGCCTATCTTGGCTGTGACAGTTTGATGAACATGTCAAAGAAAAGCATGGTGGTTAAATGAAATCTCTCCTTGCTACCTATTTTTAATAAAAGATCCCCAGCTTAGATGCAAAGTTTCTAAGCACTGGGTGTGGGGTCAATAAATGTGTGTAGCAGGTAATAGTCAGTTTGTAGCACCTTTGAAAACTCCTCAATGTGGTTTTCGCCATTGTCACATCACATTATCTCGGCAAATAGAGCAAAAAGGTCAAGAAGATGGCTCAAAATACAACCAGGCTTGTAGGACACTACACATTTAGTTTTACAACAAAGCCTAAAATCACAGCAGAAGGTAACAATGGATCAAATGACTATGTGGTTTAGTGGTTAAAATGATCAGCCATTATTCAGTCAGAAATGCAGCTGTATGAAAACAGTTTTCCTAAGATATGACTTTGGTGAAAAAGAGAGGTTGCGTCTCCTAAAACAACAGCATTATTTGCTAATGTTCACAAGCATCAAAATTAAACTGAAAACAACAAAAAAGTATTTGTAGCTGGTTTACTGAAACAAGATAATCCCAAAATCCCATTTTATTGTGAGGAACGCAGACCTGAATCTAGACAGTCAGGAGGTTTTCACACCTGCTTTATTGAATTCGGTTGAATCGAACCGTGGAGCGCTTACCCTCTTGGAGAAGTTCATTTGGGCAGGTGTGAACACAGCAATCGCACTCGGCTGTAGACCTAAACAACCGCACCAAGATCCTTTAGAGGAGGTGGTCTTGGTCCGGACCCAAATTAACTATGGAGTGGTTCGTTTGTGGTGGGAACGTGATGCGACCTCGATCCGACCCAACTAGCAGGTGTACTCTGCAAGTTTGAGCTAAATATTAGCTCCCTTGTCCTGCTCAGTTGTCTGAAGGCAGCACGTCTTCTTTGCAAAGTGTGAAGCAGTTTAGTATTTTCAAGATGTTTCCTCTACATTCTGCTGGTATAGTTTTGCCTTGTATATTGCCCAGATAATTACCACGCTTATGAGCAAATGCCAACTGTGCCGTTGCGCCATGTTAAATTGCAGAGCAATGTGTCTCTCACAGAAATATGCACTAGTCCAGAACACAGGACCTTTTTCCTGTATTTACTTTCTTGCTCCCACCCCAGACACATCTGACCAATAAGCGGAGTGAACGTTCTCACGTGGTTTGTAGTGATGCACTTTGATTGGCTTGGACTTTTCCTCTGTGTGAAAAGAAACCGAACCAAGGGGGATACTGTCCAAATTTACAAACTTATCAACTGATTCGAACCAGAGCAAACCATAGATGTGAAACCACCCTTAATCTTGCTAGTTGGGGTTACTAACCTGAAAGGTCAGCAATAGCTTGAGCTCTTATTTCCACACAGAATACTTGCCATATAGCCACAACATGGGATTTTCCTTTTCATTAAATAATTAGTGATGAAGAGCATTTTATCATTTTGAATGAAGGACAATAGGCCTTTTTCACAGCAGACATTTTAGGAGGAAAAGCACAGGTGTTCCTAACAACTTCAACGATGGCTCCGTTCTATTCAAATTTCCGCGTGAGCCATGACAGTGAGTCAGCATGAAACTGAAGCAGCTAAATGGAATTCAGCCATCATTCATTCATATTATTATTCACTCCTGTGCTTTTCCTACTGTAATAAGTCAAATTGTCTTCTGTGGAAAAAATCCTATTGAGGAACGTTACAGGAGTACTGTAATGTAATGTAGCCTGCCTGAGCACATACAGACTCCACGAGTAATCCTCCTCTTAATAAAAACAATATCACTCATATTGTTGCTGTCATGACAGACAGCATTCTGCAATAAAATAATTAACATATTGATTATCACAATAATGTACTTGTGGACATATGTTCCATGTTAAAATAACAAATGAGTACATATTGTTACAGCCAGCCATAACATTTAGAAACCAAAGACAATTCAGCCTTGACATGCAACCATTTATGACAGTTTTTGACCTTGCTGAATTCCTGAATTGCCTATGTGCAATTTTTATGGTGAATTATGTGACAACATAATTCACTGCAGGCAGTTTGTCCTCTCAATGCCATAACACGGCAACGCTGGACAAAAGATGACAAGAGAATGACTCTTTAATTACTATGCATGTATGTATGAGTTATTGTCAGTCTTTAGTTGTGTGTGTGTTAGACCATCCGTATGTAGCAGTAAGCCCTATCAGGCATCCATTGCAAAGAGCCATTTAGGTCTAATGGTGCCTACACCCACACAGTGTTGGCTTAAAAGCTCCTGAAAAATGTGGGGAAGGCCCCATTTGTAAAATCTGAGTTTCGGCTTACAGAGGTTGAGCCACCTCACTCCCATTTGTACAGGCATATTCGATACACGCAAATACGATGCATGACCCCGCAAAGATCACCTATCCTACAACCAGGTACCTGAGCAGGACAGGTTGGGGGAAGACTTCCGTCAAAGGCGGCCTGCTGATAGTTAGGAATTGCCAATTAACGCCTGCGTCAAAGTGTCAATCTAGGCTGATTTCCACTGAGTCACCAAGCAATCTACAACACTTATCGAAGAAGAGGGGGCTGAGGGAGTGGGAGAGAGAAGAGTGGGACAGAGAGAGAGGAGGGGGAAGTTGAAGATCAGAAACAATTACACTCCACGCCTTTTCTCTCAATGTCAAAGGCATTGCTACATAATTCAGTCAGGCTGGATGGTAAATGCTAGAATGGCCCAAAAAAAGGGGGTCATTGAAGTATATTGCTTCAGCATCTCTTACAGGAGGATAAACTTGTCTTGTGTGCCTGCCTGGAACAGCGGGGAACACACTGTAGCTCATCCTGTTAAAAACAGACAAATGGAAATGACTGCGATTTTCATGTGGGTGTAAAATGGCATTGCTACTAAGGCAGCTTCAATCAACCATCCTAAAATCTGTGTACTGCCATGTTGGTGACAGGAGGTATTTTTTACCAAACAAAGCTTAGCTGAATGGTTTAGCAGGTGAATGGGCTGGGAAACATATCATGCACCTGCACAGTTTTGGATTCGAGTTCAATTCTTCTGCATACTTTATCATTCTCTGTCTTTCCTGTCAAGCAACATTATGTCATTTTTCAACAAAACTGAACATTTCTCAAAAGCTAAAATACATAAACTCAACTGGCGTCAAATAAAAATTATGCACTATTCCTTCTGATTGACAGAACAATCTCCTGAATCCAAAATAGTGTTCTCAGTCAACATCTGCACTTCTCTTCCTAAAGGCAGATGTGTCAAGCCATGAAGAAAGAGCTGAGCAGTGGAGGAACAGAACGTGAAGCAGCATCTGCTCAGTCTGGCCCCTTCATCTCCTCTTGGCTGAGTTTTCTGTAAATCAGGGAAAGGAGGTTTGACTCTGCACGCCTGTCACCAGGCATCAGCTTTTAAGTCCAGATTTAACGCTTGAGAAAAGGATTCATTTTTACCCACTTTATTGAGAGTCAATACAGAAAGTAACGGCAAATTTATTGGATTGCCATGGTAACCGTTGGGAAAAGTGGTTTCTCTCTGTCTCTATGTGTGTCTCTCACTGTTGAGGAGGCTGTATTGTACGCCTCTACAGGTCTACCACAGGTCAAAATGCTGCATTACAATGTTCACTGAGCTCGCTTCTTTTAATAGACACCTGAGACACTTAACATACATTTTACATGTGCTCACGTGCTCTACAGACTTACTTATTTACTCCATTCATTTAACCCTCCACTCCTTCACAAACTTGATAAGGTGATGTGAAATGTTGCCAGATGGATCTATTTATTTTAAATATTTGCTGGATGTCATCTTTTGTTTTAAACATCCACTAAACGTGTCTGTTTCAGGAAGCCACAGGACAGATCTGTAAGCTCTACTGTATCTTTCAGCTTACTCCACGCAAACCTGTAACATTTAACCTTGCGACTCTCAGACCGTCTAACAAGACCCGAGTTATCAGTAGCGGCTTTACTGACTGCAGTTTTAATCATCTCATATCCATAATGGAGCTGACAGCTCCATCTGCGTAGAGTAGAGGGGGTCGCAGTTACTAGCAGCACAATCACCAGGAACAATCAGTGTGCATCTGGAGGCACCACAACTATACCCCCCCCCCGCCACCCCCACCCTTCTCCTCCAACCTCCTGTATGATGGCCTGGGCACAGTGAGAGGAACAACAGGGGCTATCCACTAAGAGCTGCTGCATCCATATCCAAACTGAGATATGCACAAGATAAATTCTAATGCTGAGTATGCACACTGGTGGCACATTGTTTCAACACAGGAAATTACACATTACATTAAAGTTAGTAACCACCAAGGCGGGATTGTCTATGGCTACTTACCTCTATGACCAGTGGCCTGCTGTGTTATTTTAACATGGGACGCTAGTGCCTGATTACAGAATTACAGCCACCTACAGTAAGGCTGCAAGTCATTAAACTTCAACTGAGACCCATCTGCTGGCAGTTGACACAGATAACTGCATTAAATTAGTTGTATTTGGAGAAAAGAAAGTGGTAAATGTATTTGCTAAAAGCCCTTTAACTGATTACAAGCAACATTAACTTCTTTATCCTGGGAAAGGGTGTGAACATGTTGGATTTTCCGCAATAACAGAAAGAGTTGTCCCTTTTGTTGTCCTGCACTATCGATGCCAACAGTGAGTGGGAGTAAAGACACATAGCCTGCAGTCCAAAAGTGCAACAAAAGACAAGCTGTGGTGAGCTGTCATGTACTTTCTCTGTGTCATTACATTGCAGGTTTACAACCAAACCAAACTGGTTGGCAAAATGTCACACAAGAAAAACTAATGAAACAAGCAAAGAACTCGACCAGGCATGTGGATATAAAGTCCATGGCTCATGACATTTTGACCTGTTTGTTTAAATGAATAGGTGGTCAGTGTGCAACTCCTAATGACCAGGTATATAAAAGTTTCTATGACATGTTATTGCAATTACGATAAAAAATTGAATGTGCAATGATACCAGATTTGTATTAATATTCCCTTATTCCCAATAACCAAACACACTGACTGACCTTATTCACACTTACTGATACAAACAATACAGCCAGAGTAACGCTTGACAGTGAAGTCACATGGCAGATTTTTCCTTTTAATTACAAGACACACACACACACACACACACACACACACACACACACAGACAAAATCCAGTCAGTTCATCTTAGAAGTTAATGGCACAATTTTTAAGAAAATGAGCTTGCTCAGATAGGAAAGCAGACGAGGCAGGTAAACAGAGATAGTCTTGCTAGACTATACGCCCATGTGCATAATATCTAGACAGATAAAATGATTAACATGCCTAAACTAACATAATTGCACAGGTGCAGTTAGACTGTGGGCATGCTAACCTAGCTTATTTAATGTTAAATGTAGTTATTACTGTTACTGAAAACTAACTATATTACTGTAAATTCTCAAATAGTGACCGGGGGCCTTTCTCTACCTCAACTGCAGAGGGTACCTGGGCCTTTATTTGAAGCAGGCTTATATTAGAGACAGGCCTTTGTTTCTAAATCACTTAGTATATTTGGTCGTTTTTTTGTATGAAGCTTCCTTTTTTTCTTATCGGCTCCCATTTGCCCCATTACAGTTCTGTTATGGCATTATGCTGTTAATACAAACTCAATCCTTCCTGTATCCGTTTCAAATTAAAAGCCATGTAGCATTTCAGTGGAAAGAACACACTTTAGATGAGTAATCCAGAACAACAAAGTGTGGAAAATAGTAAAATGATTATAATGTTGAATTTATTCAGTTTAAGAGATTGAAATGTACATTATGCTTAGATGTCATGCATATTATATGACAGGCACCAGAAGTTTATTCACCCTTGTTCTTTTCACCCAGCCTGTATTTATTTGTTTGTGGCGAATTCATATTATTATTAAGTGTTTGTTTACTTTGATAGACAGAGAGAGGACATGTATTGAACATAGGGATGGAAGAGGACAGGAGACCTCAAAGTAGAACAGATAAGGAGAAAGAAGAGAGGAGGCAAAGAGAGGAAATTGTACAGGTGAGGGGAGCAGAAGAGGAGAGGGCAGGGAAAAAGATACAGAACACATTGCCCCCACAGTAAACCTCTTGTTCAACAGGAAACACTGCTTACTGCGCTATACTGGCCCCAGCTGGTGTCACATACATGGTGGTGTTATGAAGTAAATGAGTTAATGAGTGAATATCTGGCCATGGTGAAATTCCCCTGCACAGTGGTGAAATCAGGTAATTTAATGAGGAGACTCAGAATGATCAGATTCTGTCTGTTGGTCCAAAGTGTGGGTGTTTACAGTGCAGCGAAAACATCTGACTTAATGTGAGGAGACATTTCATTCAGGCAGGAAAGTGAAGCTTGTCGTTCTGAGTTTCTTTTTTATCTTCATATTGGAACAGGAGCAACAGGCCGTCAAAAGATGCCTCATCACTTGATATATTACTGATTACATTGGACCGCAGTCAAACTAGAAACTGGATGATTCAGACTACTGTTCACTATGTACAGCATTTCCATGTGAGAAAGGCATTCTGGAGTCATTCCTCCCCTTCTCTCTACCTCCTTCCACAAACAACCACTTGCATCCATGTTTGACAGTGATGTGCACCCCCCCACACACACAGCGTGAGACGATTACGGTCATGATACACACATGCCTTATGTGGCTGATTGCCTGTTACTGAGTGCATGACTAGCAATGATATATATTCATTTTCTGAGCTGCAGCAGCTGAAGTTTTTTTTTTCTAAAAACATACATTCTAATTTAGTTCTAATTTATAATGAAACACAAATAATCCAAATCCAGTTCATGTAGCTGGTAATAAAAAAACAGACCCCACATAAAGAGTAGACTCCATCCTCACTATTTTTAACAGAAAACGAGTTGAAGGATGGATGAAACATTCTGCAAATTCTTCCAGATTTTTAAGTTCACTATGGAAAGATTTTTTGAAACTGCTGGTCCAACTGAGTAAGCGTTTCCAAAACATTATCTTTTTTGATTACATTTGATATGCAGTTTTAATTATTGGTTGTTGGTTTTTTTTACATTTTGTAAAAAAAATAATTCTAGCAATCAAATGAAAATAAATAGTAACAGTGCTACACATAATACAGACATGATGTGAGCCACCTGTAATCTCTACATCAGCGCTTTTAGATTACAATTAGCTGTGATGTCAGAGAAAAAGGGAGCGAGACACAGATCAGCTTACATGCACACTGATACTCTGATTACTGGGAATAACCAAATAGTGAGGAATTACAGCAGTGTGATTTGGCTGTTAGATGGCTAACATGATAAAGTTGTGTAAAGCTACATAACATTGCAACTGAAAGTGTCGTGCATTGTATTTTCCCCCTCACATTGGGCACAGATCACCTGGGGTTCATGGAGTTTTGGACACTGCCCCGCTTGTATTTGAGCACTCAAAATTTGAATGTGTCAGCAGTGCCAGGAAAATATGTAGATCTTCTATCATTCACCTGAGACAGTTGTCACAGTTAACTTAGCACAGCGAGAGTAAGTCTGGAAGATGACAAGACACAACAAAGGAAAGAAAGCCACACACAGTAGCCACCCTACATTTGGGTGCCAAATGCCCATAATTTATATCTCAACATACTGTAGATTCAGTACTAAAAGTCTGTGCATGCACGAAAGCAAACCTAGACTAGAAAATTGCATTTCCTGTAGAAAATGCATGTGAATGCTGAAAGCTGGAATTAATTTGCAGGAAAAATTGGATAGCTCAAATGTATTGCACTACATTGCTCAAAAACCTGGAAGCTGAAACATTGGAATTGGAAGTTGAACTGCATTACCTAAAGAAGCTAAGAGTGTTCCAGAAAAGCTGGAAGCCTTGTCTGTGGCCACCCGGTAAGCTCCTGTTAGCATCTGGGGCTTTTATTTTGAAAATCCAGCATTGTCTGTGGACACCCTGTAAACTCTTGTTACCATCTAAGGCTTTTATTTTAAAATTACAGCCTTGTCTGTGGACATAGTGTATGCTCTTGTTACCTTCTAAGGCTTTTATTTTGAAATTCCAGCATTGTCTGTGGCCACCTGGTAAGCTCCTCTTAGCACCTGAGGATGGTTAAGGCTGACATGGATGGGTGGTGCAGCCCTTTCAGGCGGACCTGACCGAATGCAAGCAATCTATCCAGGTGCGTCTTGTCGACATCCAGTACGACAACGAGGCAACTTTCCACACCTCTGACTGGGCAGCATGTGGGTGAAATATGCCCAGTGTTACCCGGCTGTCTGGGAGAAGACCAGGCTGCTGCTTCATGCTTTCCCATCAACATATAGTTGAGCAGGGATTCAGCCAGGTCCTCCACATGCAGTCCAAGTACCACAATCGCTTGGTGGCCTCAGGCGCACTGAAACTAACTTCTCTGCAACCCGCAGTGAAGAAACTGGCAGAGAACCACCAAGCGCAGGACTCAAGCAATTTAGCTGATTTCCTTTGAAAGTTAAGATAAATCCTTGTGTTTTTTCCAGTAGCCTCAGACTTTTTCCTTGGTAGGCTACTCTTGTTTTCCATTGGAACAATTAAGATTCTTGTTTGGCATTTCTGATTGGCTGCTGTTATCTAGCCTAATTAAAGTTTAATTAGTCAAATTTCTAACTGTTGAATTTGTTTCACACTCATGAATATAATTTCTATTCATATCTGTTTTATGGCATTCAATGACATGCTTTTTTAATGATATAACACATAATAATTATATATATATATAATAAATAATAATCATAATACTAATAATTATTATTTGGCATTCATTGACATGTTTTTTTAATGATATAACACGGAATAATAATCAACATTAATATTCAGGAAGACAATTAGCCTGCATTTTATTGGATGGGGGGGGG
>LKNJ01000768.1:140318-210194 GCA_002120245.1 Maccullochella peelii
GGGGGGGGGGGGATAGGTTTGAATTTATTAACAGTTAAATAAATAAATAAAAATAGCTCAACATCAATACACCAATGAGAACAGAGGAACAAACTGATGGAGGTTTAATCAGCTAATCAACATCAGCTGTGTGTAACTATCTAGTGCGTGAAAGTGCTGAGTCATTGAGACAGATAAGAAACCTGTAAAAGTTTCACTCAGAAAAGACATCATTCAAAAACTGCACCAGAAGGCATTGCTGAACATGTAGTTGTATAATTTGCATGGATAAAGTTAAAAATGACAGAGAAATCACAGTTTGAAAAGTCCTCATATTTGCCTTTTTGCTCAAGACTGTAGGAACCAAAATATCATTACAGTCAATGAGACAGTTGAAGGGTTCTCTGATGCTTTGAGGCAGACGGTTCAAAAACTGTATGTCCTATGGCTTAAATAGTTACATGATCTGAACTAGGATTGTCTACATTCTGATGTGGAATGATGTATGAAGAGTGAAAATTGTGGGAATAAGAGCAAGATTTTTTTACGAAGATTCTGAAGCTGCCTTCCACTCTAGCGATGATGTCACCCACTCTAGTTCTGCCCCACACACCCATTATAAACTGAGAAACTGAGGAGCATAAAACCAAAACTGTTATATTTCAAAAAGCTGAATGCTAGTTTAATAGTTGAGTCTGTAGCTGAAGGTATTCTGAAGGAGTAGCATTTTAAATTGGAGGATTTGACGATTGCTCCCATTCATTTCTATGGTAAAAAAAGTTGAACAAAAGCTTAATATTTTAGTTATAAAAAAGAATAATACAAGTACACATTGTTCACACTGAACATTTTGATATTTGAATGGTTTCTGTAGCTGAAAGTATGCAGAAGTAGTCAACCGAAAAACGTACAGTAGAAGAAAAGGTATAAAGAGCAACAATAACAAAAGTGTGAATGCTGAATCAGCTGCTACTCTTAAAATTAGCTTTAAATGGAAGTTGGCACTCCTCTGTGTAAATCTGTTCGAGCATGAACCAGAAAACATCTTTCAGCACTGCAAAAGAAGCCCTTTGTTTTAAGCACTAACATATAACATGCTGTAATGAGTATCCTTACTGTCTGCTGACAGAGGCAGCTATTTTATGTTTTGACGTAAATGCAACCAAGAAGCGTTCAAGATAGATGAAGATCCCTTTGCTCAAACCACAATGTAGCTGTGTTACCAGAAATTACTTTGGAGAGTACAGTGTTTTCTTAACCGATAGTAATAAAGTGATGGCCAGAACTGCAAAAATTAGACCCATGTTGTAATAAACCAGAATTATTCTTTAACCAATGTCAGACAGAAAAAGAACTCTCTCCTTGTACAGAAAAACACATTCACATCTGCATGTATAGTGATCATAAATGTAACTCTATATTATGTAACATGTATCAGTTGTGTACACTGTGTGTGTGTTCTCTCTCCTCAGTTGTTGCAAAACCACCTCCCTTAAATTCCCCCTTGAGGGACAAAGTATTTTTGAATTGAACTGAATACATGCTGTAATAAATCACAAGACTCGAGCAGAAATCTAGGTGAATTAAAGAGTTATGTGAACTCTGATTAAAAGAATCAGTTTAAGGTGTTTACATTCGTTTTTTCTATTCAAGTTTGCATTAATTAGACTGAGATTGAATGTAACTTATCCATAAACATCCTCAAAGACAAAGCAGGAGAGATAAGAGTAAGAAACAGAAACAAAATGAAGCACTCCTCCTTTGTTAATAGTTTAATTTCATCAGCAATCCAATGCTGTGCTGTTGGTGTGGTAATTATATCTTGCCTTGGGGCCAATATGAGGCAGACACGGGTTAATGTGTTGTGAAGGCAAAAGGAAAGTTTTCTACAGCAGCTTTGCTTTGAAAAGTGATTCTATTCATCTGCTATGATGAGACGCACTCTGCTTATTGATACAATAATGTGCACCCAGTCGGAAAAATCAGACCTTTTTTTTCCTCATCAGCTTTCAGTTAACAGTGGTGACTGATTTCCTCCAGGATACAATATAAAGCCATCATTTTGAGTCACAGGTGGGCTCACACTCACCTCCCAATCAGGAGAAAATGAAGATATCACAACAACGCTGACAAGATAATTACTTACTGCCATTTCATTTCACATTCACTATACTTTTATTATTCACTACAGTCACCACAGTACAACATATATTTATACCACTAACATTAACATCTATTTTTATAGTAATTTTTGTTCTGGCATAGGAGCTGAGCGTTTCTCTTTTTTAATATGAACATGTAAGAACAGTACATGCTACAGATATTACAGCTATGAGATCCAGGTTTGCTTGAGGTTCCAGTTCAGACCCTGGTGCTGTTTATATTTCTCATCTGAATACTGGAGTTATGGTATAACACAATAATAAAGGAAATTAAAGGAACATTACAGTTCCAATTAAGTTGTATGCATGTAGGACCACCAAACGATGAATTGCATGCACTTAGCTTTCTAGAAGAAGTCCTAGAACAGCACACATGCATTGTCTTGACTTCATACCTGAAAAAATATAATTTGTTATTTTGTCGCAGTGAAGATTGTTTTCTATCAGCAGGACTTCTACTGTACATACATTTTCACATTCCTCTATGTCTTAAGGCATTTTTCATTGCAATTGAGCAGAAGGTGGCCAAGGCCTTTAGATCACCCTTACTGTTCGCTGCCTAATTTTATGTTATATTATATTAATGCACCAAAAGCTTCAATTAGCATAGTGCTTGTTCATAAGTTGTTAAACATGACTTATGTTTTATGGCTGCCTGTATGGTCCATTTAAAAAGCCATGTTCTTCATGGACTTAATGAAATGGTAAATCTAATGTGTCTGGCTGGGAGGTTTGTGTGTCTACAGCACAGAGGGACTGTCCATAAAAATCTGTATTTCAGGCATGAGAGTGACAATATGGACAAGGACATATTTTCCCAAGCTGCAATATCATTTTAATGAAAAGTAGATCATTACTCTGGTTCATTAGTAATGCATTACAGTGAAAAGGTGAACAGAGTTTGTCTTGCAATATCTTTAAATTATTGTTTGTTTTTTATTTTATTTATTCTTAACAATTTACCTCCATTTTCTCACCAATCTGGAATGCCCAATTCCCTATGCATAGCTGCCCTTGTCCCCAGTGACCTGGGGAGGGAGTTCACAACCCAGTGCTTCCTGTGTGACACATAATGTTGCCAGATGCTTCTTTCCACCTGCCAGCAAGGTGCTTCATCAGAAATGTGTAATACATGTGATTTTTCACGCTATCCCCCCTGGATCCCACCCAACCATCCAGTAGAAGTCTATAGTGCAACGGTAAGAATGTGATCCCACACCGGCTTCCCACATGTGAAGACATGCCAACTGCATTTGTTGGAACGCACAACCAAACTTGAGGTACCACTACTGGCAATCAAACCCTGGGTCTTCTTGAGGGTGGTGGTGGGTGACAGTTTTGCCCCTGTGTGACCAGTGTGCCCTTTAAACTGATATTATTTTGTTTGGCATTCAAGTTTCCTATCAGATCTAGACTTTTCAGAATTTTAGGACTACTTCTGTTTGTCTAGCCTCCACAATGGCACAGATTCAGTTGATGCTTTTTTGGGTATAAAATGGCATAACTGAACATTTCTGATTTAGTTGTTTTGTTTTGAGCCTGTCATAGTGAATTTTCAAGTGTCAACATAGCCTTAGATAGCTAATCACGACAAACTGAAGGCATATGAAGTTTGCAGAGCAAAAGCCTATATATCTGGATACCATGCCACTCTAAATCCATGGTGTCCATTTCTGTGCTTTGCAGGTTTTTTAATTGTTTTCAGTACTGATTATATTTGTTAATGGTCTCTGGTTAAAAGTGAACTGAGCAATTGCTTTATTTAAATGACAACCTGCAGAACAAAACCTAAGGCACAGGGTTGGACACTGCTGGTTTTGAGGGAGCATTGTCACAGCACTGTATCTGTTTTGTATTGAAGACATGGGGTAAGTCTGTAAAGTGTGACTGAAACAAAGAAAGCAACAAGGGCAATTAAAACAATGATTTCTTTAGCTTACTCACTCATATTAACCCTGAAATTCACACTAGATGATTAGCTATTTTATATGTCTTACCTGGTGTTTCCCCATATGGCTTTTGTGGTTTGACAGTCTCCCCAAAGCTGACAGTGGCCTTGGTGGTGCTTAGCCTCTTGGGCTCTGGTGTGGTCACCACAGTGAACGTCCTTTGGGAGAGCCTGGTTGTAGTGCTAGTGGTTGTGGCCACTGTGGTAGTTGAGACCCTGGTGGACAACATTACGTTGGGCTCCGGTTTGCCATCGTCATCGATGCTATCTGTCCCTGTGGGTCCCCAGTCGATAAATCCGGCCACTGTGGTAGTCCGGCCCTCCTGAGACTTGTCATAGCTGTCCCATTTGAGCTGCCTCCTGGCTCTAAGTAACAACCTCACTGTGTCTCCTCTGCTCCCGCTGGATGAAGCTGCTGGAGCTTCCGCTATTACAGCCAAAGGATCACCTGTCTCCATTTGAGAGTATCTCAACCGACACTCTTTACACACGACTTGTCCTTTATGTGCTGGCTTCCGATGCTTTTGACCCTTGACTTTTGGCCCTATCCCTGCCCTGTTGTCTTGAGGTGGAGGCATTGGGTTGAGGAGCCGGCGGGCCAATGGGCTCACTGCTCTCCAATGAAGCTTGTTGGGCGTTTCCCAGAGCGGCTGCCAGCGAGGCCGTGAGCGAGGCACCGATTTAGAGGTGAGTTTGATCCCCAGACCCTGACTGAGGGGGCTGCACATGGAGAAGTCCAGGGTGAGGTGGGTCATGGCCAGCAGGATCCACACCCGATGCCCCACACAGCTGCCTGGCCTCAAAGCAGACGGACTGCAGAGAAGGGAGAAAGTAAAGGAGAAAACGTTTTAGATTCAGACACAGTTCACTACATGTTCAAACCATACAAATCAGGTTCCCTTCGTCTCCCACCTTCAAGTTAATGTCCGATTGTAAAGATTCACATCTATATTCACCCTCCATTTGCACTCTTGGCAAAGTTCTACTCCACAACTTCCATAACTCCTACTCAATTAAGCTTCGATAATAATTAGCTTCTCAGAGCACCATTTGAACTACAGTATAAAGGTCAGACACAAAGTAAATGTTATAAAACGTGAAAGATTTCCACTCTTTGCTTTCAGCTGTCAAAAGCAGTAAAGACTTATCTTTGATGTTAGAGATTCATATCAATCCAGGGATGATTACACCGACACACAAGGTCAGGCCTGGTTTAGCTGATCATCATATTCTGCATTATCTCCCCTAGACCCAAAGTCATCTGATTCCCAAAGGGCAATTTGATTATGCAGTGCAATGATCAGGGAGGTAACACGCAATGCCAGCAGAAGACACAGAATGACAAGTATATCGCAGAAATCTTCACCTATATGGCTATTGGATTAATTTATTCACAACCAAACTATGTCCCAAAATGTCCTTTGTTACTGTATAAACATCACTTCTGTTCATCAACAAGATGGCAAGGTGATAGATAGGCTGGCTGTTCAGGCTAGGACCCTGCAGTAGACTGATTTTTACAGACAACCTTCAGTGGCCCCTGGGACAAAGCTACACATTGATTCCTAAGGGAGAAACCTCATTATGGGCTATCTTTCATCTCAGCTGTCCTTGGCCAATTTAAGTTCACACGGAGGACTCATTTTGGAAGCATCTCAGAGGCGATGATAGATGGAATGTGTGAATGGGTTCATTGAATGTCAGAGGCAACACAAAGCTGTCTATCGATCATATAATCACCAAGTTATGTTTGTATGTACGTAAGTCTCTATCGTCTAGCTATCCTGTAGTGACATTTGACAAGACAAAGTGGACATCTGTTGGGAATGTGGGTATGTTACGATCGCTCTAGTTATGTGTGATTCTTCTCACATGCAAATCTACATTATTGTGTTTATCAAATGTAAATGTCCAACAAATGGGACAAAGACAGTAGAGATTGCAATAAACCCAGTGATATGATGGATTATAACTGCTATGCTGAACATTGATAATATTTTTGCATGTCAATTTTAATAAAAAATTAAATCAGTCTGACCCCTTGAATGCCCGTTTCCCTGTCAGTAAACTAGGCTATTCTTGTTTGCTCTTGCTCTTCGCTAGCACGAAATGGTGATTTTGGATGCTGATGCATAAACTAGGATGAAGGTATGGCTGTTTGCAGAGTTTGTAAAATGCAACTGCCTGACAGTAACGTTAGCTTGTCACTTAAGTGAGGAACGTAGTTTTGGAACTAATTACCTTGTTAGTGCTCATTCATTCAGACTTGATTTTTTGAAAAATGACAAACCTACTCCTCGATGTGGCTTTTTTTTCTGCACACAATACCATTTTTATATTTTTATGTTTGTCACAGCACTGACATTGATGGTGTACTGAGTAGTTGCAAAATACCGTTTTACATATTAGAAAGGTAAAAACATGTTGAATTGTGCTCTCTTGCATCATTGATATGTAGCTAAATTTAAATTTGGTTGTAATTCAGCATACTAGTATGAGAACAATTTGACTTTAGAATTTCACAATTCAAGTAATATTCAGTCAACAGTTTTCGAGACACTTTCACTGGCTATGAGGTGTGATACCAAACTTTTTTTATTCACCCCACCTTTCATTTGAGTTGTGAGGGGCCAGCAAACCACTAACTGATAAATAATTTAGAATGGCATTTTAATTGGGCCATAAATGGTGACTGATGTGGTCATTAAAGAGCAGTGACAAGGTCAGTGTATTATTGACAGTTAAAAATATGGGCAATCATTTGTCTTGTGAGTGTTTGGGCCCTGACCTCAGACAGAGGTCCTCAGACCTCAGAGTTCCTGGCACTACCCCAATCAACATACTCGAGGTGACTCAAGACTCAACTCTCCAGGCCAAATTAATGCAATATCTGATAAGGAAAGGGGTGTTACTCATCATGAATAATATGATCTGGAGCAGAACAAAAAGAACTGTAAAATGTTCAATGACTATGTTTGTTAAGCACCTTGCTTTTAACCCTTCTGGGCTCAAACGTGGCCACAGCAATGAGGAAGAGTTCAGCTTGGAAGAGCAGCCTGAGGGCAGATGGCAACAAAAATTAAACCAGTTATCTAACCAGAGAGAAAGTACGTAATAATACAGAATTACCACAGGTGACTCCTGTGATGTCAGGTAGTTGATTTGGTTGCTAGGTTTCAACAAGATGCCCAAGACCACAGATCACTGGCATTGAAATCATTTTTCTAATGAGAAATAGTTAACATTACTCCTGAATACATTAGGTGTAACACTCATTCTCAGCAGAACATTTTGAAGCAGTGTCATTTGAACACATCAGAGAGAGGAGCCTTGGTGCTCAAGAATTCCAAATAAAAAGGCAAATTCTTCATGTTTTACCCCAACAGTAAGCATTGATATAAATAGTTAATTAGGGTAGATTTTACAGCTGCACCAACATCATCTTTAGTATCACAGTTAGGACTAATTTTCTCTCTCTTCTGATAAAGCCACTTAATTTGCTAGTTTGCTAATAAAACGACAGCTGGTTCAGTCTTTGGGCTAAAAATCATCAGTTTTATAAAGCCTGATCAATCAAACTGTTCTTTTCTATTTACTATATGGTGAATAAGCTTTCCCATTCATCTGTTAACCTATTTTTAATAAGCTCTTTTCATCTGTTTTTTATGTTCTAAATGTTTTATGGCAGCTGCAGTGTCCCCCCTAATTGTTGAACACTTGCTTTGTGTTTAATTATTTGTTAATTAATGAGTATAAAAACGTTTGACGTGATTAATTAACATGACATTCAGATTACACAATTAATAATACGCTTAATAAACCAGATGGTGTTATTCTCATTTAAATGTTTCAGTTAATAATTCCATTCCAACATTGTGTCTTGAAATTATGTATATATTTGTGAATTTATACACATGAATATTTTTAAAAGTCTAGCAGCATTTCCCTACCTGTCATTTAATGTATAAATGTATTTTCCCATTCATTGTCCATCTCACACTATATGCCTACAGTTGTAGCATTGACACATTTAGATGTTAATTAACATTCAACACAGAGAGAGGTAAAGGACCCTTTACACTGTCCACCTGTTAAATGTAGTCCAGCCGATTTACTTCATCAGTCTTAATTGCTTTGTGGGAAGAAAAAACAATGTATTATGTAATGACTTTATTAATTGTGTAATTTGGGTTTGAAGTAACTGATTTAATTAGAGACTGAAGCACATAGTAGACTCTACAGGTTTCATCTGTTAGCCTATTTTGATTAAAAAGTCTGATTAATATTAAAAATAAGAAGCTTCATCAATGATCCCTTTTCTCTTGTTCAAAATTGTTATACATAACTATAAGTAATTGATTAGCGTTTATGAAATTATTGCCATTGTTTCTTCAAATTAATTTAAAATAAGCCAGTACTGCGCAGTATTAATTACAATTAACATGGTAACATATATTTTCACTTGTCTTGGCCAGTCTACATTAGAGGTAGGGGAAAAAAATCAATTCTTAGATGCATTGCAATTCTGTTTTGAACGATTATGTCTCGATGCAGAAGACTCAATAATCGGAAATTTAAAACTCAACTATCGACATTATGATTGGCTGTAACAATTTTGTAAGACCGGGCTGTACGTAGTATGTTCCTTGCAGCTGAACCAATTGGATGGTGAAACGTAACGGACGTAGAACACGTGCGTCGTGTTTACATTCAAAGCTAGGCTACTTGGGCTGGTGAGCAACCGAAGATGGATACAATCTGACCGGATTTCAGTTTGGTGAGTAAATATCCAAAGGCCATCTGCCACACTGGCTGGTGTGGTGTTTAAACCAAAATAGTCATGTGTTGCAGCCAGAGTCTGCTACCTTTGTGCTAACAACTGCAACGTAAAACAACAGAGGAAGTGGTTCTTCTTCTACTTGTGCTTGAAAACATCCACAAACATTAATACTGCATAGAACACTAAATTATGAGGGATATAAGAAGGAACACTGATCAAGATGCATTGATAATTGTTTGATAATCGCATCGTAGCCCTATGAATCGGAATCGAATCGAATCTTGAGGTGCCTAGAGATTCACACCCCTAGTCTACATAGTACTGTCTTGATCGTGGTACTTAATGGTCAAATTTGACATGGAGTATAATTATAAACACCCATAAAATTGATATAGTTCCAGCAAGAAGAGCACAAGCTACAGATAATATGGACTGGAAATAATATTCCTGCAAGTCCTGTAGTTTCATAATGTAAGAACGACTCTCTGATATTTGTTGACATCCCACATAATGAAAATATGATTTGGAAGTATACTGCACAGATGGCAGATAAAGTGCAGTATTCACGGTGTGAACATACCAGATTGCTTTCTGGTGGGAATGTGTGTCTGGTGTCTTCTTTTATGAGCACATGCTCCATCATACCGTCATTACTAACTTCAGTATATAGTTAAGCCCTAACAATATGGCAGGAAATCTCTTTAGTGGAGATTGTGACGTCTCCTGATTCTGGGCTCAAACTACTCCCGCCTCATGTTTTCATCATCACAAAGCATTGTGATTGTACATGTAGTTGCTGTGGGACATACAGGCAGATGGATTTTCATGGAAAAATACATTTAGTTAAAACGTTGAAAAACTGGTATGTTGGTGAAGGAGGGCACATTCCTATGCACAAAGTTGAAGTTAACTGTAAGCTACTTTACATGCATTATTCGACCAGTATTCAGTGACACAACAGGCTACTTTCAAGTCCTGGATCTCAGTATGCCAAGTCCATTCTAGAGCCAGACATACAGGGAATGAAATTACTCTGTGAAGTTACGGAGCGACCCGTTAATTAGCGTGTCTGTTGGCCTGGAGGACTAGGGTTTGAAGGTCAGCTAAAGACTTGCTGCAATGATGATTTGAACCAGGACTTGACAGACAGCAGATGAAAGAGGCAGCCTGGGCTCCTGCTCACAGACACGCCAGGCAAAACAAAATCTCTGTGCATTGCACGTACATACACTCCTGGAGCCTCTTCCATCAAAATACACACAGACACAAACACAATACGTTTTGTATATGTCAAGTTTGCTGATACTATCCCTCATTGTTTCTTGTACCTGTTGATCCAGCGACCATGATGCCTGCCATATGTTCAATTATACCAGATAGCCAGAGCTGAGAAGAACACTTGGGTGTGTGTGATCCCAACCCCTGCTGTTGTTCATCAAACTCAAGCAATGTAGAATTTTAACAGAAAGCCAGTGATGTAACTGTATATGTAAGATGTGATGTATTTCAGAGCATTATATTTGGATTATGCTTCTCAGTCCAAATATGAAAAAGCACTGGAGGAGGGTTCACCAAGCTTGACCTCTCTCTCTCCTCGGTGCCATTTTAAGCTGTACTATATTCAGTAAATCTACTTCCAACTTATTCTGCAGCCTCCTACAAATGCAACTGCCATGGTGGTTAGGATTAGGCCTTGACAGGCACTCCAAATTAAACTGCAGTCTGCTGCACATAATTAGGGTTTCCCATTTTATT
Source organism: Maccullochella peelii (assembly GCA_002120245.1). Lineage (NCBI taxonomy): Eukaryota > Metazoa > Chordata > Actinopteri > Centrarchiformes > Percichthyidae > Maccullochella > Maccullochella peelii. Next base: position 150,943 of record LKNJ01000768.1, read on the forward strand.
ACAATATCATTGGCATATGACTCAAGCTGTGATATATACAGCCAAATTGCATTTTGGAGTTGATGAATAAATAACATTCTGCAACTGTGATTACAACATGCCTATGGCCAAAAAGTACAGACTTGCACATGAAAAAGTAGAAAAAAGTAAGACTTTGCCAGCAGAGTTACAGCACACAGTGTCTGTCTCGTTAATGCTGGAACCAAAGTGGACATTTTTATGATTTCCTGTCACTTTCCTCTTCAAAACCCACGCTGCACTGCTGTGCAAACAGGGAAAACATAACGCTGAGTAATCCATTGCACACTGTACTTAATACCATTTACCTGCCCTTGAAACTGGAAACCTCACATAACCAACATAATGCCATCAAAAGACCAAAATGAATGAAGAGTAACCTTTGAAGTCTGTGAAAAAGATTCATAGCATAATCCTGAATCAAATCCTCGAGCAAAGGGTGAGAGTGGTTAATAAAAAAGGCTATTCATACAGACGGCTATGCCTTGATGGTACAGGTTGCTTTGCATAAGAGGATGTTGTCTACATCCCACATGTCAGATTGTTGACATGTGAAGTGCTCTACTGTGGTTTGCAGTGTTTTATGATTGCTGGGGATTCCAGCCTTTTGTTTTTCACTCTTTCATGATCTGTAAATTCGGCCACAGCAGCGTTTGAGAGTTCTTGTTCTCAGCGGCACAATGACTAAGGCACTCCAGATGAAGTAATTACATTTCCCTTTCCCTCTGCTTCGTATGTAGGATCAGCTCAAGGGTTTCATGTGGAGATGTTGAAACTGATTTGAATGTACCTCAGTGACAGCAAAAGGCGAATTTATGTGATTTGTCATGGTGTGATTGAACTCCCCTGCACTCCCAACGCTTATACTCTGCATCACGAACACTGAGAATGCTGAGGAGAGCATGACATGGTTCAGGGTATAAAATCAGGCCTGGTCAAAAGTTACAACCTAGCTGCTATGAAAATCCCATGTTGACCCAAGCCTTATTCATTATCTTACTCATAGTCTGCAGTCAACACTATTTTCTGTATATCACTGCATATTAACTCCACTGTATGACTCACTGTTTCATTCACTATATAGACCTATATCCACAACAGTTGACCATGCATGCACACAAACAGAATGATAAAGACCAATGTCGCCACCATGGGTATGCACTGCTGTTATTAAACGAATAATTTGTGCTAATATCGAATATAACTTAGGGCTGCAACTAACGAATATTTTCATTATAGATTAATTTGCTGAATCTTTTCTCGATTAATTATTTGGTCTACACAATGTCATTACCCAGAGCCCAAAGTGACATCTTCTCAGTGTTTGTTTTGCCCAACCAGCAGTCCAAAACCCAAAGATATTCAGTTTGCTAAGGCATAAGACAAAGAAAAGCAGCAAATCCTCACAACCGAGAAGCTGAAAAGGTAATGAGAAAGTTTGACATTTTTGCTTTAAAAATGCGCAATGTCAGGCAAGGTAGATAGATCGTAACCCCTGTCTTTGCTCAAAGATGGTCTTTGGTGTCGGGTGCAAATGACCTTTTCTTTGTCCAGCCAGCCACTGACTCCCGGTTGAAGTTGTGACCAGTTATGGGCTGGTGTTCATAGAGCATGCTCCAAAAATACAAAACGTAATAATCTAATCAGACAGTATGTGACCAATTTTTTTGCCAGTTACAGTCACCATTTTATCTCCAAGAAGAGGAAACTCATATGTCAAGCATCTTGGAAAATGCGAGCAATGCCCAGCGCCTGATGATTCTGCTCTTCCCCAAAAAAGATCAAAGTAGTTGAGTGCTGTGTAGGCTATTATGCGCAGCAATTCTGCAAACCATGTGCCAGTGGGGCACAGATAAGCAAAGAAACAAAGGGCAGGATAGAGTCTCTGTGAATGAGGCCAAGTTTAAAGGCTCTTCTGAAGCCTTTTCAAAATGCTTTGCAGAGCCTCGATGTTTTAGTAATCATAAGAAGTCAAGCTTAACAAAAAGTGGCAAGACAGTTAAGAATACATTAAAGTAGCACTACACACAGGGATTATTAAAAAAAAAGTCTAAAGTTAGAGCCACATTCCTTCCTTTTAGTGTATATAAATTATTAATCATTTAAAAATATAAGAGTACAAGTGGCTAATGCAGGATTATCTGACTCTTATCTGACCTCTGCAGCTTATCAGGTATTGCACCTAATTATTGTCTTCTGCACTGTATATATGGCCCACTTCTCGTGTCATCATTACACTGTGATCACTTGAGCAAAGTAGGTCTTAATTAGAACTTCTTGGGAGTTTGCAGAAGCCTCAGCAGATGGGCTTCCCACCTGAGGGAGGTGAAAAAGGCATGGCTTCTCAATCCCCTCGCCCTGCGTCCCCAGGCTGCAATCAATAGAAATTTTATCAGCGTGGTCTCGACAGCCCTGACACTGAGTACACATCATTTTCTAGCCAACACAAGGTGAAGGTGACACCACCTCTGATGAAAAGATGGGTGCGATGGCAGACGCTATCTCCCAGCCAGGATTCAGACTGAATCAGTGGTTTGCTTTTTTTAAACCTCTAAGTGGGGTTTTTCCAGTGAGTTTACCAGTGTTTTTATTCAGGGTAGCACTAGCAATTGATACAGCGTTTACACACTGAACTATGGTATCCATGTCTCTCCCACACACTTCTAAAAACGGCCCTTGGAAAAAAAAAAGATCCACCAGGGAGAAGGTTCACCAGCTACAGTTCATGAAGTTTCAAGCTGCAGTGGGTGGTTTTCTCTGGTGAGTCCAAACAGACACAGCAAGAGGTTAAAATGAGACTTTGTGAGCATGTACAGAAGGAGTGCATCTCATCAGCAACTGAGTTGACTAAAAGACATCGCATTTTTTCGGTGTTGTGTGGACTCAAGGAAGACTGGTAAATGCATCAGCTTTCTGGAATTCCTGTAATAAAGGATATACAATAATTACTTTGTAATAAAGTGTTACTGCTTAATCTCTAAGACTAATAACTCTCATAAGCCTCAGCACTGCTGACCTGTTTTTTCATCACAGCCAGTTTTATGTTTTTACAGATACTGATTTATGGCAGAGACAGACCGAACACTGTCCTAGTTGAGGTACTCTTTATGCTGGCCCTAGACTAGAGGATAATTGGTCTGATTCGCTCCTCCCGACAATTGCGGGGGTGTTCCCGATTCAAAGCTGGTCTGAACAGATTATCTGCCCAAATGATCCTGTAGGGGGGGGTTTACAGACATAACCTTAACATTACCGACTGGATCAGAGTCTCCCCGATTTTGCATACAGGAAACCCGCAATAGCCAATGAGAGCAAGCATCACCAGCCGGACTAACTAGCCAGGTTAACTTTATTTCCAACTCACAGCAGAATGTATAAGCCATGCTGATTCCATCTTCTCAGCCTTGAACTCATCCACAGTTTTTCTGTTTTTTTGTTTTTCAGCGCAAAACATAGCACACACAACGACACGTTTGTTTTTTTCTGAAGTCATGTTGTCACCCATTGTCAGTATGTTGTGATGAATCTTGTTTTACCTCTTTCAGGGGAGAAATTATGCGAAATAAAAACATTTTCCATATTCCTGTCTAGTTATAGCACACAATTGATGAAAGATGGCTTTTCACCATCACTACTCTCTGTGTAAAAGGTGCAGTAAATGCGTTCCACCATTGTTTACCTCTCAAAGTTTTGTTATTTTTGCTAAAGTCTTACCATTTAAAACACTCACAAAGGTGGATTGAATGTCCTGGGGAAGCAATAATGCCAACTGCTATGAGCCAACAAGTTTGAAAATCTATTCACTGCTGCAGATCCCTGCCACCGGTACAGCCAGTGATAGAGACGGGATAGATGCAGTTGTACTGTAGTATTTACATGTCGTATTACTGTAGTATTCGCAGCTGTCAGCCCAGATATACTTTATCAAACACTAGGACACACATGTTGGTAAGTTGCCAGTGGTCACATTGAACATTTTCTTTGAGCAAAGGGGAGGTTTTACAGTCTACGACGTTTCAAGGAAAACCTTTTCAAGAACAAACTATAAAGGAACTACTCCACCTATGATTCATGCTTGTGTGTTGAGCTGTTGTATTACAACCACTTTCAGATACTGAAGCCTCTAGGCTTAACCAAACACTTGAACTGAGCAAAACAGATTCTACTGCTGGTTTCAGCACAATAAGGATTACCTAGTCAGCATCCCCAATGTGTGGACACTGGCTCTGTTTACACTGGTGATTGTCTTGTTTAAGGTCTTATTCAGGTTTAAATGTGGGTAACTGTGGGTTTCCTTTTTACATTTAATATACCAATTAAAAGAAGATTCCTCGTCTCTGACTGAACGATTGTAGTTTAATTTAATAGAGCAAAAACACAATGAAAATCTGAAAACAGTAACATGTTTCCATGCCATGGTAACCTGGTTTATACTACTAATAAAGCAGACTAATATACGACTAAGCAGACTACTCATTCAAGGCTTGAAAAGTCTTCCTTTAAAATCATACATGTTGAGGCATACTATTAAGTATTTCCTGTAGCTATGTTGCTAGATTGACCGACTTTAAAGGATTATGGAGTGAGAATACACTAAAGACAGTGGGATGCTGGTGAGAGCGCATACAACGTTTCCATTCATTCCACCTCCCCTGATTCTGCCAGCCCTGAGCACAGCCAGTTCACACTGGGGAGAAGACTCTTAAAATAGAGATGGAGGGATATGTAGTATGCATTTGCATTACCCTAAGAGAGTGACAGAGATGGAGAAAGAAAAGAGAGAACAGGGAAGGAGGTATGTGGCAGTCTTACCCCTCTGGGGGTTAAAAACTCTCTGATAACATCCAGGCCATAGAACAAGGACACTTCTCCTTTCAGATGACTCGCTGTGAGGGTAGCGCGCACAGGAGTGCAGTTTGGAACCCACTGGCAAAGCATGCTGCATTTGACTGCTTCATCAAATTACAACAATGGCCCTCGAGTGTGAGTGAGAAAGAGAGAAAGTGGTGTATATATATATACTGTATATAATATATATCAGATATATATATATATCAGACAGCCTTATGATATTACTGAAATCAATATTAAGAATATTTTTCTGATGTCAAATGAATGCAAAATCGCATATATTAGAGAGCTGGGGTCCTGACGCGGGGCTGCAGTTTCACTAGCTTCAGTAACTCCATGCCATCTCTTACTGAGTCTTTCTATGTGTCATAAACTATTTATCAAATGTTTATATATTGCTTATAAATGCTAAATGGGGGGGAGTTAAAGCAAAGTGTTACACATTTCTTTTATTTGCCTTTCTGAAAAAAGTGAAAGATGTTTCTGTTAAACAACACTTTAACAATTCATTTGATAGCATTAAAAAAAGCATAAAAAAAACATATAAAATAGCTTCAGGACAGCGCGTGTACTTATATCAATGCAACTTGGCTTCTTTCATCTTCATAATATCCAAGAATGCTCTCTTGTAATGTTAGTTTTCCAACTTTTTAAGCTGTAAATCTGTCATTACTGACGAAACATGACTGCTATTGTTACATTGTTGGCGTTAACCCATGATGGTCTAGGGGTTGTGGGAAATGGTGTGAAATCTGAGTTATTACAAATGTCAATGTGATTTTGAATGAGGTTGTCTTACTTCTGGAACACAAACCTGAAGTACTGTTTTTGCTCCAGCTCTCTATATAATTGAATGGATGTTCAATGCAATGACCTGTGTTCCACTGTTATGTATTGCAACAGACAAAACTTTCCACACATCTAAAACAAAAACCTTAAAAACTAATTTTGAAAGTTTTAAAAAAAAAATCAAAAAATGTTCTTGGCAATATTAAGTTGGACAACAACATTTAATAAAATGATAACACTAAGTTATCACATCATTACTAGGACTGCAACTAACAATTATTTTCATTATCGATTAATCTGCTGATTATGTTCACAATTTATTGATTAATCTTTTAGTCTATAAAATGTCAAATAATTGTGAAAAATGCTCATAACAATTTCCCAGAGCTCAAAGTGACGTCTTCAAATAGCTTCTTTTGTCCGACCACCAGGTCCAAAACCCAAAGACTCTTCATTTACTGTCATAAAGGACAAAGAAAAGCAGGAACCAGCAAATGTTTGACATTTTTGCTTAAAAAAAAATGACTGAAACGATTAATCGATTATCAAAATAGTTCAATACATTTTTTTTTTTTTTTTATTAAATAGCATTTAATTTCTTCCTATCGACTAATTGGTTAATCAACTAATCATTGCAGCTCTAATTATTACAATATGATTCCACCATAAGTAATATATATATATATATATATATATATATATATATGTATACATTTAATTATTTTCAAGCCCTGTATTTATACTTATGTATGTCACTATGACATTTTCCACTGGCCAAATTCACCAAAACACTCTACATGTGGCTATGATAGTGGGATGATGCTAGTGATTTGGTGCATAAGCAGCTCCGAAAGGTTTGACAACCTGACAAGATAGTAATGCTGAGCCCAGAAAATAATATCCATGTCTGAGTGAACTCTCCATATCCGTAAACGTACCTCTCCGCTGTCCACACACATCCGTCTTCTGCTCCACAGATCACTGCTTGGTCAGCTGAGACTGATAAATATACAGTACATAAGTGACATCACGCGCTGTCACACTATGATAGTAGACCCAAGCTTTCAACAACAGAGGAGGGTTAATGCCATATTAGCATCACAGTGAAATCACAAGTGTGTGAAGCCGTAGGGAGCTGAAAATTCCACTTAATCTTCCCAAAGACTAAACTGACCTCTAAAAAAACACGAACCACAACGCTGACGCACACGAAATAATATCATCACTCTCACTTATTGGAAGTGCCTTTAATATACTGGTAATTGCCTTGCTCGCTTATAGAAAACATAAATTCACATCTTATGGAAAAGACTTTGACCCCTCTGGGATTAGTGAGAGAAAACAGTTTGTGTTTTTTTCTTCTTTTTTCCTCAACTGCAGCAAGAAAATTAGGGCATGATAACAGTCCTTCTCTGCCCTTCCCAGTTCCATTAATTCCAGAATGTAGCTTTAAGAGAGTCTGACCCAGAATAATCACTGTTTTCAAGAGGAGGTCAGAAGAGATGTACTGTAAAGGTGAGACAGCCTCAAGTAGGGAAACACTAAACAATTGAACTTAACTACTGCTTTCTTTGTAAAAGAGAAGCAGTACAAGCAAAGGTGCTACACACTATCAAAATACTCAATCTGGCCAATGTTTTAAGTGATGTATTGCATAGGGTGAAAGTGATACATTGGCTTACAGACAAACAGAAATAAAGCAAAGCATCCAGTCAGAAAATAGTTTTGTAAAACCAGGAAAGGACATTTTGTTTTATCTTATTTCACTTTGCACATTGTTTTTTTGTTAATCTTACTTTCAAGTGCTATTTCTGTAAATCAAGTTTCCCCTACAGAATGAGCAGGCTTGTAATCCCTTGCCGAAGATCAAAAAAGAGAACAAGTTGCATGCATATTCTTTCCGAGACAGATTTCTCTTCCAAACCCTTTGCTTCTTTAGAGTTTTCAAAGAGTGACTGACAAATTCACTGAGCAGGACTGAGTTGGACCTAACCCAAATGTTAACCCCAACTAGGGCTGTGCGATATGGCTTATAAATAATAGCTTGATATTTTTAAGCTATGCCGCAATATACAATATATATCTCGATATACACATTTTCTCTAAAATACATACAATACATAAAACATACCGTAAATTCTCAAATAGTGCAAACATGATCTTGTAGAACATGAGGCATTGCTTTAGATTTAACTACCCAACAGTACATAAAGTAGCTCAACCTTAAACAACTAAAGCAGTAAAATGCAACATACACATTAATGCAGCAGTAATATTAATCCAAAAACATCAGATATAATAGTAAAACACTGACAGGGACCATTTTACTGCACAATGACTACATAAGTACATTTTTGCTGTAATACTTACCTTTACCTTAGTAAGGTTTAGAATGCAGAACTTTTACTTGTAGTGGAGTATTTTCAAAGTGCAGTATTTGTACTTTTGCTAAGTAAGGACCTGATCTTCCCTTCCACTTCTGGTTAGCACACCCACAGCCTAACTGCACCTGTGTTACCGGCCGAGCCTTCCCCTTTAAGGGAGGTGGTCTTGTGGGTAACCTATGTGTGTGACGGAGTCTAGCAGGTTTGTTGTGAAAGTGAGTTTTTCCCGGTGTGTGAGGGGCAGTCATGTTACTTTAGTCAGCCATAAAGTGTATAAATAAGCTCAGGTTGCAGCATAATAGTTACTGAAAGGCAGTGTGTTGTGTTTGCTGCCACAGAAAATAAGAAGTCCCTGTTTATGTAACGTTACTACAGCATCTTCTTGTATCTCATATTTACTGATGGAACAGCTTCTAAAGTGAAAAAACTGCAACAGAGAATTCTTGTAACAGTTAAACAAGTTTAACATGGATCATCATGTCCTTTAACTTTTTTTTAAGTCAGAATGTGAAGGACTGCTACGAACTTCAGTACATCATGAAGACAATTGAAAAGGCATCAGTAACACAAGTTTACAATGATCTGATCATGAATGTGATGCATACAGCAGAAATTTGAGCTGCGTCAGAGGGGCAAGATACTGCAACATAAAATTAAAACAATATAATTATATAATTAATCATTATAATTATATATAATAATTTTGCACTGCTGCTTTACCTTCTGTGTGTGTGTGTGTGTGGGGGGGGTAAAGCAGACAATGGGGCTTGGGGACTTGTGAGACATTTAGATTATAGAGCAAAAGCGAGGCTCTTATGTTGCACGGTGCTTGCACAGAGCAAAACTCTCAAGGGGAGTGAGGGAGTATATGGGAACTTCAATTCAGCAAGCTCCAGAAACACGCTTACTCACACACACACACACACTCCCTGATCCCCATTCTGCTTCCCTTAATACACCTGTCTCTCAGGTGTTCCTCCTCCTTTTACATTGTTTTCTACACACACTGGGGACAACAAGAAAGCTCTGCATTAAACTTGAAGGTCTTGATGGATTATTTATAGCATAAAAACAATATTCATATGACTTTTTTACCAGCTATTTGGAAGTTGTATAAACTGTCACCCTCTTATTTGTTTGCCTGGTGAACTGACTTCTGCCAAGACCAACAGTATAATCTACTTTACAAAGCTAATGTTGTTTTGCTAATGTTCTCAGATCTCACTCAGAGACTCAAACAGCTTTTTTTGAAACAAACCTGATCCCTGCATCTGAGTTTGTATCTCTGATATTTCATTAAGCAAAGATTTTTGGCCGCACTTGCGTCTGTTGGTTGGTCAGTCTACCCCTTTGGTCCAGAGTTAAAAATGTCTGGACAACTATTGGATGGACTGTCATGAAATTTGGTACAGACATTAAAAGGTTCCCAGAGGATAAATACTATCAACTTTTCACTTAGCACTATTGCAGGTCAAACCCACCATACCCTACATACAAAATAATGGAGCATATGCATGCAAAAGCTGTTTTTCTGCAATAAGATGAACAGCACTTTAGGATTCGTCATTTGAAATAAATCTGCTATGGAGAGATAATATGCTCTTGCATTGTTATTCATAAACTCGGGTTATGAGGACATCATTGTCACAGATCAAGATGAGCACTTAAATATCTATGTAGGGCCGCAACTAACGATTATTTTCATTGCCTATTTTTTTAGTCTTTTGTCCAACCACAGTCCAAAACACAAACAACAGCAGCAAATCGTCACATTTAAGAAGCTGGAACCAGCAAATTTTTGCTTGAAAAATGACTGAAACGATTAACCAATTATCAAAATAGTTGTCAATTAATTTTCTTCCGAACGACTAATCAATTTATCGACTAATCGTTGCCGCTCTATATCTATGTTGCAACTGTTATTCATAGTGGACTACGGTAGGACGAAATAATGGTAAATACCGTGCAACGGTAGAAATGTGTACACCGGTGGAGATTTGGCAATACCGTTTCCACCGCGGGAGCTATGCCTTAGTGTCTCTGCTATATATTCGGGGCAGGCTATGTAGCAAATCAGGGCTGGATTCTCACATGATCTCGTGACTCCAGCTGCCTCACAAGGTAACGTGATTTGGGCAGCAGGACTGCTTACCACGTTCTCACATGACGTGAGGCCAACAGTTGGTGGCGGTAATCGCCACAGAAGAAGAGCGTGACAGGAAAACATGAAATTGTAAATACAGAGCATGAAATATGCCGTGGTTATTTTAAACCATTTCTTAATTGAATTTAATGAGCAATTACTGTATTGTGATATATACTGATATAAAATTACATATACCGTGATAGAAGATTTGGGCCATATAGCCCACCCCTATAGTGGACCACAGTATTTACTGATGCTACAGTATCATATGAAGTTGTTCTGATCTCACCTCATTACCCTTCCACACTGTAACGCATCAGTCACTGAAACCTGACAGGAAGATCAGAGATTCAATACAGTGTAATCTAAGTGTCTCTTGAGAGATAATGCATAAATTGACTGGAATCATCTCCACTTGCACAAGGAAATGAAATCCACACAAGGGAGTGTAATCATGCGTACAGTTTGAAAGAAACACCCAGCTGTCATTTAGGAAAATATACGGCCATTACAATAGCTGAATTTCTCAGAGAAATGCGTTATTCATATGAAAAATATGGCAGGGCTGCCTTTCCAGTCCAATAAACTCAATAAACTGTTAATGATAAAGCAAATTGAAAATGTCAGAAGGTATACAAAAAGGAATTCTCTGCAACCTTGATGAATGGTGCTGCATATTGGATATTTATGAATTATGAGTCTACATGGCTTGTTCCATTATTCCATTTAAAACTCATTTTAACTGGCATGCGGCCCACAGTCCTGGACACAATAGATTCTGTTATGACACTGAAGGCAAACTTTAGCACATTGTTGAAGTAGTGCTTCACATTTTGTCAGAATCGAAGGGAAATTCTTCACTAAAGCCTAGTTCATCACAATTGTCTGCAGGCCTTAATGTGTGTTAATAATAAGGTAACGTGTTTGAGAAAAAGAACGACAGTCAGCATACTTCTGCTATCAAATAACATTCTCACACATTACGACATGCAAAGAATTAGGACTCGCTAGAGACATCAGCACCTTTCTTAACCACCATAATTCTCTCAGACAGTATCATATTGTGGCAGCAGCTCAAAATTAACTATTAGCAAAATGCTCTATTGTTACTTTAATCCAGCTCTGCTAATTTTTTCCTTTGCTTGGCACTTTTTCCCCACTCTCTTTTCTCCCATTGTGCAGAGCACTTTTCAGGGATGAGGCTCTAACAGTCTTTGTTTTGCTGAGGGAAGTTCAGGGGGATGGCAGATTCTGGGGGGTTAAGGTCCTGATGAACTAGAAATTATTTTTGATCCTCACAGCTGAACCTCATGTTTTGTGTGCATATTTTTCAGAACCAGATGTTACATTGGCAGCACTTAACACATTGGTCAAAATGCATTATATGGTTATCATAATCCCATCACACTTGTAATTACTTAAAGGGGCTATAATTGCGAAAGGGGTTGCTCGTAGAGAATTATCAACTGAATCTGCTGCTCCCCTCGGCTTTACAGAGTTTTATGGTGAGTTTCAGCTCAATGTTTGTCTGTTTTCAGCAAAAAAATGACTGCAGACTACCTGCTCAGCACCAAAAGGCTCACAGACAGTTAGTGACTAACTGGTAAACACAGTGGAGCATTAAGATCCAGATATTTCCTTCAGGAGTTGGTAGAGACCAAGAACATATCTAAAAGAGAGTGAATATTGGCCAGGTGGCCATAAACACGACTCCAAATGAATGATAATGTTGCTCTGTAACTGCTGGATGTGTAAATAAGCAACTGTTTGCTAACAAGTTTTGCATATCTACTTGAAAGGTGATGATATGTCAGTACTGTGTTCACAACTTGTTTCCACTGCCCCCAAGTGGCCAAAAAAATCAGGTTTAATACTATATCACTGTCAACAAACCTAATAAAACAACAAAGCCAGCAATGTGTTAGTCCGTCTCTCAAAATTTTGCAAGTTTCCCAGCCCAAAGCCCATTGGTTCCCACTGAAAATGTAAATCTCTGAACAAGGGTCACAAATATAGTCATTTTTTAAATAGGCTAAACTATTTCCCAAAACAGATGGACACTGTCATTTTTAGCAAACGTTACTCAAACAGCAGAATATAGTGCATTTGTGGGGGACTATTTTCAGACGCGGATTAATACACATACAGGATCAATTCATTGTTGATTTTGGTGTTTTTATGAGTTTGTCGTTTGTTTTTATGAGTTTGTTAAATAAAAGTATCATCAGCCGTATTGTTTAATGATCACATAAGATAATAAATTGACAATGCCTTATGATTATAGTTATTGTTGTTATTCATTATGAGGATATGTGTTCCATGTAGACAGGAGGTAATTATGTACTAATACATCTTAATATATTATATAGCTGGTACAACAGTTAAAAGGGTTATTATAGGCCACTTGACTTTACTTATATTTACTGAGCTCATACGTTACTTAAAAGGACTTAATCTGCAAGAATAAATACCAAATACTTCGAGTGTCAAACATTTAACTGTTGAGGAGATGTTGGAAGCTGTGCAGAGCATGAGTAGTGGAAAGACCCCAGGACCGGATGGGATTCCTATATTATAAACTGTTTACGGATAAATTACTCCCCGCTCTACTAGCCTACTTACGGTCTGCACTAATAACCTTGGTCCAAAAGCCTGGCAAGCCACCTACAGGAAGAGGGTCCTATCGCCCCCTATCCTTAATGTGCTGTGACACAAAAATACTTTGTAAGGCCTTAGCAAAGAGGCTAGAGACATATGTACCTTCCCTAATATCTAACGATTAGAACGGTTTTGTTACAGGGCGTCAGGCATTTCATAACATACGCAGAGTATTGACACTGAGTATTGACAGAGTAGTATTATACTATATGAAAGGCATGATGCTAAAGATAACACAATCCTGTCATTGGATGCTGAAAAGACCTACATCAGGATTTAATGGAAATATCTGATGGAGGTCCTGGCAAGATTTGGAATGGGTGAAAAATATCTCAAATGGTTGAAGCTCCTGTATTCGGATCCGACAGCTGAGATATTAACAAATAACCTGATATCCCAACCTTTTAGTCTACACAGAGGCACGCGACAAGGCTGCCCTCTGTCCCCTGTCTTATTTTTGTTTGCTATTGGAACACTGGCTTTGGCTATCCGGCAGCATCCAAGAATCTTGGATGTGAAAATAGAAGAATCTGAGCATATTATTTCACTCTTTACGGATGATATTATTATTTATCTGTCCAATTTGACAACATCAACATCTATCCCAACACTTGTTAGTCAAATGAAATCTTTTGCGGATACAAGGTTTATAATTCCAAATCCACCATACTATTTTTGAATAAAAATGAGAGACAAAACCCAGAGATATTCATCCCCTTTTCAGCTACTCAGGAGGGCTTTATATATTTAGGAGTCAAGATTGTCCCGGAAATTGAGAATATTGTCTCCTTCAATTACTTCCCCGTAGTACAGTCCATAACTGAATCTCTGAATAGATGGATGCCATGCCCATTTCCATGTTAGGTTGTATTAATATTCTTAAAATGTCAATTCTGCCCAAATTCCTCTATCTATTTCAATCTATTCCTCTCCCACTTCCACAAACATTTTTTTGCAAACTTAGAAAGTTATTCTTAAATTTCATATGGAACAACAGGCGCCCAAGACTACTTCTCTCCCTATTGTACCTGCCTTATGATAGAGGGGGGCTTCAAGTACCTAACGTACAGTTGTATTACTGGGCAGAGCAGCTGCGCACAGCCATGTTTTACTTTTCCCCCTCTGACCCTCCAGCATGGTTAACTATTGAACGCTCTACAACATCGGTTCTACCTCTGCAGTCATAGCTTTACTCTGTTCATGTTAAAAAACTCAAGAAACAGACAAAAAACCCATTTGTTAAAAATACCCTGTCTGTTTGGCATGAAGCACATGCCTATACAGGGGATGCACCCAAACTCTCCTAGGGGTACACCCTGGATTGGTTGCCAGTCAATCACAGGGCTGACACATAGAGACAGACAACTCACAGACATTCACACTCACAGTCACACCTTCGGGCAATTTAGAAATATATATTTATTTATTTATTTTTCTTCCTTTACATATAAATTTTACTTTTTTATCATTATTTTTTCCTTTTCTCTTTTTATTTCTTTTTCCCTGAATATTTGATGTTGGGAGGGGGGTGTTTATAAATGTCAATGTATGTATGTTCTTTCAATGCCAAAAACCAATAAACATACTGTTAAATACTTTGAGTGTCACTCCTAGAAAAAATGATATCTTCTGATATAATTATGATATCATTATCCTGTGTTATACTAATATTTAAGAAATCATAGACACTCATGTGCATGTCCCTAGTTGTTGGTTGTATTTGCGTTTCATGCAGTACATCTGAAGAGGTTCATCCTCCGTCCACTAAAAGGAGGAGCTATGATACCTCTGAGTCTCTATTTGCATCCTGTTGAATATGCAATCATGCCTTTGTTGGAAATGAAGGGGGCTGTGTGCTCAAGCTCTCAGACTAAGCGACAGGGCAAATATAACCCAGCATGTATACACACACACTCACATACACACAAGCAAATGGCTATGTGTTGGCAAGCTCTATTGCCAAGATACACAGGAACCAAATCGCTTATTCCCACTATGTTGTGTTTCTAATTTGTTGATTATGGTGGCTAAATCCTCCCAGATCCTGCTCCGACTAAGTGACATGCCACTGATATCAACTGACTGTGGAAAGCGATTGTTGAGACTGACCAGGTGTTCGCCATCCCTGCGCTCATCTCCCATCAATCAACAGCAAAACACAAGAAAAACATGTCATTCAGGTGTTCAGCTTTAAGTTGGCTTATTTTGACTCTAAGAAATCAGAATTTAATATTCAGGATTTACTTCTATCCCCAGGACTGAGGAAAATTGTCACATTCAAATATTGATTGGCTTTGTAATAAGCAACATACGTATCTTCCCATGTATAACCTTTATTAAGACTTTATTATGAGCTATTATCCAGAATACTTTGAACATGTAAACAAACTAAATGACTTCTCCAGAGGTCAGAAACTTTGGTGCGGGATGCTGACAATCAACTTTGTAGATACACAATCTTTTGTTTTGACCTTTTCCTCAGGAGAATGCAATGAATGTAAATCAAAATTCACTATTTGGAATTATCTCTACGCGTTTGTTGTGTTTTTTTTAGCATATCAACTGCATGTGGTTGTGTAGCTTTGAAAAATACAGGCTCTGAGGTGTAGGAGTTAAGCTCTCCTCCGTATATATCCTGTATTAGGGAGATAAATACCACAGTTGGCTCTCCAAAGAGTTCCAGAGATTTATGGATTGCTTCTGTGCAGCAGGCCTCTGGGAAGCAAATATTCTATGAAATCCTCCAAATGTTTTGGTAGTGTGCAACACACACACACAAACAGACTCCATCCATGCCTGTAAGGCTGAGCTGCAGCAGCTGCTACTATGGTTGTAGTGTAAGAAACATTGTGGCATTGCTGAGGTCAGACCATAATTCATAGAGGAAAACAAACAGAAAAGAAAATGGGTAGGGATGGGGTGTGTATATGTGTGTGGGTCTGAGGAGGACTAAGATGCAACAGCCAAGAGTGTTGCATCATCCCATTAATTACTACCACTGCACAATGTCCTCCACTACAGTGTGCATGACCCACATGCTCAGAAAGATAAACAGGGCTGTAAAGAGCATGGGAATAGGGTGAGAAAGAGAGGGGGGGAGTCAGACAAACTGGACAATACTCCAATCAATTCAGCTCCTCACTGTCAAAGTTTTTATTTCGGCCTAATCCTCCATCCACATCAATTACAACTGAGTAGCTGGGAACAAAATTAAGAGGGTGGGGGAGTCTTTCTTTCGTTCATTTATGAAGTATTTTAGTGGAAAGTGGCCTGCTGAGAGATACCCCCACCCCCCACACCTGGA
This sequence comes from Maccullochella peelii, assembly GCA_002120245.1. NCBI lineage: Eukaryota > Metazoa > Chordata > Actinopteri > Centrarchiformes > Percichthyidae > Maccullochella > Maccullochella peelii. The sequence goes on from LKNJ01000768.1 coordinate 167,093, forward strand.
GATGGCCAGTTAGTGGGAAGGGCCATGATGGATAAATCTGATCCTTTGTAGAGGCAGTATTGATCCAGTCAAAGCTCAATACATGAATCAAGTATGAGCTCTGTGCTGTTAGTTCCTTCACTCTGTGGGATGGACGTGCTTCAGTGCAATAGAAACACACGTTTTCTCATGTAACCCAAACTGGACAAGCTGATCATTAAACCCAATCAGGCTGCTGGCACTATAGTGGGACTTGAATTTCATCAGTTAAAGTGTCATTGTTAACCCAAAATGTGAGTTTAAAGTAAACTGAGCGAAATACAGCAACATACATTGCCATAATTTAACCTTCATTTCCAATTCTCAAATGATCATCATTAAGGTTAGACCAACAATGTCACCCAATGAAACTTGCACGAAAACCTGCCTTAAGAGTCTGTTAGCCCACCTCTGTACAACAATTTGTTTTGTATGGTTTTTAGTTGAGAGGTTTACTGTCCCATGATAGTCTAAATCGTGTTTCAAAGAGTTTTGAAGTCCAAAAAGAAAAGTAATATACTTATAATCCTTGTTTTTGAATATTTATAAAAACAACTTTGAGCAACAGAGCTTATATTCAAGTATTTTTGTGTTATTCGTTTTCCAAAAGTTATATGACTCCTCTCATTTCAAGCATCCACTATGCAGTTATGGTGGGAAAATGAACTTCACAGTCATGGTCCAATTCTGCCTATGTCTCTTCTCTACTAATTGCTATGCCAGTCAATGACGAGTCATTTACACTTCACCCCTGTCCTTAGCAACAGCGAATTTCTCTCTTCTTCCTCTTGTCTTTCTCTCTTGTTGTCCAGGATGGTCAGATGAACCTGCGTCCGTGTCTGTTTTATCTCTTACTCTATTTCACAGGGACAACCTGTTCTGGTCCTTCTGGATTTAACAGACTGCTGAGCACAGGGTATTTACAACACGCACTCACATACACAAATCTCCAGAGGATAGGATCTCAGAGAAGCAACACAGCCTATTTGACTGCAAATTAGGTTAATCACGCTCCAGAGAGGCCCAGTTAATAACCCTCATAGAGGCTATTAAGATGGCACCTAAATCACAGGAATATCTGAATATCTGATGGCCCCTTACAAGTAATGCCATGTTTAGCCCTGCGAGGACGACGACTTGTCATAAACACCCTACAAGAAAACACTTCAGTGTAGAGTATAATATATTAGGAATCCTGGTTCATTAATATTAATCAAAATTATACTATTTCTAAGATACAAAACCGTTTTCTTTCTTAAACAGGGATAAAACACAGAATACCAAGTACATGATCACCAGGGATATCAATATGAGGACATTCCTGAGCTCTTGTAGCTCAAGATTCATTAAAGCCACCTTCTCTCTTTTTCTTACTGTATATTATATTAGAGTATAAGAGTGTTTTTGAATTCAAATCACTTGACCTTGACTTGACTTGATCACAGATACCCTATCCCCATTTATTACAAGAATTTATCTAGGCCACAAAAAGCTAGACACGTGCAGGAACAGTCAGCTGTACTTAACAATCCTGTTGCAGGCAAGTGGAAACTGACAAATGAAGCCCTCCTGAAAGGCAAATGGTGTCTCTGCCAGTAATGTTTTGCAGCTGCAGTGTGCCGAGGTCTGATAGCATCTCCAATGCCTCAGCGGTATGAGAGCTCACCATGGGGAACCTAAAACTGTGTGACGTCCATGAAGGACTGAGCTCGGAGATGCCCAGCCTGGGCGAGATGAATCCCTGGTGGTTAACCCTCAAGTGAGACCCTCTCTGGTTCGAGCTTGTTATAATTCTGTACCATTAGAGGCACTCGCATCTTGGATCAAAACTAAATGTATCTTCTTTGAGATACATATACATGTATGAAACTTGAGAAACCCATTACTTAGACTGAAAAGTGTCACATTTAAGTGGGAATGCAGTGTGTGCTTTTACTCAAACTATCAGGACATGCTGGCGTGCTGTATCTTCCTGTTTTATTTCTTATAATAGTAGATGACGCTATAGGGAGAATTTTTCAACATTTTTATAGTTGGTGCGGAAAACCATAACTTGATATATCAATCAGTCAATTGACAGAAAACTATTCAACCACAATTTTGATGATTATCATTTATCAAGCAAAACTGCAATACATCCATTAATTACAGCTTCACAAATGTGAGGTTTTGCACCTTTTCTCTTTTTTATATTATTGCAAAGTGAATATCTTTGGGGTTTAGACTGTTGGTCAGACAAAAGAAACAATTTGAAGACGTCAACTTGGGCTGTGGGAAGTTATGATGGCCATTTTTTATACTATCTTTTAACATTTAAAAACAAAACAATTAATCACATATTCCAACTTAATTGCAGCCCTAAAAATAGAAAAAAATGTGGACACGCCATCACAGCAGAAGAGGCCCCTGCCCTTACTCTACAGTGGGAGAGGGCAATATAGTTGAAAGCTGGGCAATACAGTTAAAATAGTAGTTCACACTATGGAATATGTTTCAATATCAATATAAATTACATTATGGCAAATGTAAGACAAATCACTCATTAAATAACTAATCTGATCTGATCTTCAATTAACTGTTAGCATCAGAGAAAATCTCACATATTTTAAACAAAACTTAAATAACTTATCCTGTCATTTTTTAAATCACTATTTGCTTGGAGTGATTAGTTTAAATGACACAATTTTATGAAATCATAACGTTATATGATCATATCACCATCTATACCATTACACTGAAAGTCTATAAATGATACTGAATTATCACCCAGCCCTAGTCCACAGGGTGTCTTAATGAGACAGCTTGCCCGGATTAAGTGAAGACTAATTACAGTGGTCTTCCTCAAAATTCTTGGTTTTAATATATTTAGGTATCTATCATCCATCCTTCTCTCCAGGTTTGCTAAAGTCAGTGCTGTTGCATTTACGCCCACATGTCAAGTTTCTGTAGGTGGTCTGTTCTTTGTCTGTTCCAACAGGTACAATAGCTTTCTCTGCACATGCTCACTGCCTATTTCTGTTCGTGGTTATTCCAAAAAAAAAAAAAACTAACAATGTTAAAAACGACCTGTACTGGAAAGCAAGCCCTTATCCCAAACATTAAATCAAACCAAATATTGCCATCACTGTCTGATAATAAATGGCAGTCACAAACAATACAAGCTTTTAGCCTGTGATGGCAAACACAGTCTGGAACATGGTTAATTACTACAAAGAAGAAGCAGCTTCAGTCTAAAACAGCAGTTTCCATTCATCCCACATCACCATTTTGACATTCCACCATGTCAGCAAGTGCCAGGGAAATTCCTGAAGATGAAAATTGGTTTCTCTGTGCCTGAGATATGAGACCTAAATGCATTGCATTTCATCATCTTATGCAACTGCTCTGTCTTACAGCGTGTATTGCCATTACCCTGCGAGGTCAGCCCTAAGATGTACAGTGTGTGTCATGCATAATAAATGTACGGCTGCAAATGGGCAGGAATTAGAGCTACCAGTGGGAATGAGATCCAGCAGGTGGCAAGAGAATCTTACCACTGGCAGGTTTGGTCTCATTTCACAGCGTGTCCAATCCTATTTTACAGCAAATGAATGAGCTCAATTTTAGCTTTTGTTTGCAGACTTCCTAAGTCAAAGTCAGTAGACTGGTCTCCATACTGCTTCAGTTTAGGGATATCGTTTTATTATCATAAAAATTCAGAAAGTTTCCATTTATTATTTTGCTCTATGACTAGACTGAATATTTTTTTCTTTTTTTATTGTAATATAAGAACAGAAGGAGACAAGGAGTAAATTGTGAGTGGATGTTGTGGGGATGAATGAGGTAAAGCTTACCTCTCCATCAGTCTGCATGCCATCCTCTCCTCTATCTTAAGCTTTATAAGCACTACTCTACTTCCATATTTACTGGGGGGAAGCTAGACTTTTAATTGAATCATAATACCACAAAGAAATGTATTTATAAATGTATAATTTATCACTTATTTCACCTACAATTTCACCTACTAAATAGTCCTTATTTATTGCGTGTTTCTATAAGGGCGCGTGCATGCCTTTGTCCTCACAAGTGGGGAGGAGCTGACAGAACTAACCTTGAGGCTGTGTGTGCGCGTGCGTTTGTACACGTGTGTTTTGAGCGCGCGCGTCTGTCTCTGAGTGTATGTGTGTTGCTTGCGCCGTACTGTTGGCGACCCCCAGCGTACAGGATGTGAAATTTTCGATCATATTCCTTCCTTTAAACATCACAAAACATATCCATTTGAAGCCTCTGCCTGAACATTCCTCCTTGTCAACACTTCAACGCAAAATAGTCGGTGTATTTGAAGAACTTTGGTACAAGAGAACCTACGTTTTTTACAGACCTATACTGATACATATAATTCAATCATCAATTCCAGCAGACTCTCACAACTTGCCGTGGCGTAGATAAAAAAAAAAAAAACATGACATGTTGTCTTCGTCAGATGTGAAACAACATAAAACATCTACATATTTCGGTTTCCCCCACGCATTTGCCAATCACAATGTAATTGCTGTAAATAAAATTGTTCGTGTCTTACCTGCGCGCAACACTCCGTTTTATCCACATTTTTCTCGACTGCCGAATCCGACTCAGTCCTCCAGGTAACCTCCCATTTAGATGGGTTTCCACCAAAGTCGACTATAGCTGATAAAAACACTCAAGTGACGGACCTTACTCCAGCTGTCAGGAACGCAACCATTATTTAAGCCATATCCTTCAACGTTGCGCACATCAAATTCCTCCAATAGTGCTGCCAAATCCCACTAAAAATACCAGAGCAATAGTCAGGTCTCTTTTAAGTTGCTCGTCAATTGTTCTATTGGCGATAATGTTCCTCGTTAACACTTAAAAGAAGAGGGGTACACGCGTGCAGGCAGACAGGTGAGCGGGAAACGAACAGAGGTACCCTCAAACTTTGCCTTCACGCAAATTTTTCATACCTCCCCCGGCTGGAAATATAAAGATGTAAGCTGCGGAGAGCAAAAACAAGGCATGTAGTTGGCATCCTCGTCGCTGAAATGACAGCGCACCTTCTCCTACATTGTTGAAAGGCAGATGAACGTCCAAAAAAAATTGGAAGGTGGAAGATGAGGATACTCGGTTCTCTGAAGCACGGAGGAGACAAGTCACCGCTGGCAGGGGGTCCTCATCATCTAGGCTACTCACATCTCTGGAGGTGTTGTGTTGAGAGGTGCGGAGGGGTTAGACAAAGTAAAAAAAATAAATAGGTGCAACTGAAAAAAGGAACAGGGGAAGCGACGGAGGAGAATCCTGGAGGTTGAGAGTTCTTTCAGAGGAGTTGGAGAGAGGGGGAATGAGAGTCTGTCATCAGAGCCTGCTGCTCCTCTTCTCTCAGACTGACGAACGACCTGCCTGCTGAGCCCCACGCTGCCGTGACGTCATTTTAAAGCCAAATATGTCATGTGCCTGAGTGTCTCACGTCATGTGGGTGCACACTCATGAGTGTCAGATTGGGTATGACAAGGGGCAGCACCGTCCAGTACAGTACAGAGCTGCATAGCAGTGTAGGGCTGAGGCACGAATGTGTCATCTGAGTGGAGAGAGAATTGCATAGAAATGGCTGGAAATACATTTGGAAAACATGTAGCATTATGTCAAATGCATATAGTCACATCAGCTGGCAATAAGGACCAGCTGAGTGATCCAGTGTATCAAATAAAGTATGATGTTACCTTTTGTTTTAGGCATCCAAGGCTCCTGATGATTTGGGCACTCCCCCACTCCTAAAAATGTAAGTGGAAACAGCTAAATTATTATTGTAATTATTGTTATAATTGATACTGGCAGATAATACAGCTGGCATTAGCAACGGTGGCAAAACAAAATCCAGCATAAAAGGAATTTAAAATTGGTTGCCACATGCAGAACAGGAATCAATTAAAATTACTGAAAGAAACAAAGTAAATTAAAGCCACAATTAGTTGATTTTTTTAAGTGATTTAATGGTGTTTCAAATTCTTCTGATGGCAAAATTGGCAATCCCCATGAATACTGGTGCAGTCTATGTGTTGCTTTCAGCCCATTTATCTCAATGGGGGTTGGGGGTAGAGGGTGCGACAGATTTTTTTATATTGGGGGGGTGCCACTGGGGGGCGCCAAAATCTAATATTTTCAAATATGTTACCAATCCATTTAATGGTTGTCATCTCATTGGAGACATTTCACGCAAAAACAAAAATGTCACCTTCACGATGGCACTAGAGGGAAAGTCAGAGGCAGAAATTCATGCCCTGCCAAGAGTTGTGAACATAACATTTGCTATGGAATGGAAAAAAGAGAATACTGTATATACAGTGTATATTCAGTATACTATATGTATAGATGGATGTGTAGTGAGAATTCAGGAAGTCTTAGATGTCAGTATCCATCACATCACCCTGAGCTTCAGAGTGATAACTCCGTAAACTGAGGTTAACTGTGTTTTCTTGTAATATTTACCAGCTGAATGCTTAAGTGAAAGGTACTTTCTAGTGGGTGGGCTTATATATACCATCTTTCCCATATGACATGAATGCAGCATTAAACTGTCATCGTGGAGGATGTCATCCTGGACCTGTACTACAAGACCTGTACTACAAGATATCAGCAGTAGGCAAAATCCCATTACATTACAATCAATGCTGATGTGACCACACAACGAGATGGGTGAAAATATTACCTATGACATGATCAACTCTTGCTTGAGAAAAATAGAGAATGTGGCAGCCTTTCTGGTACATCTCGGGGGCAAAGTGTCAAACCGGTTTTAGCCTTTGCGACTGCTCTAGCCTTTCCTGGAAATTTTTTTACAGGGCTGAACTGTTTATGCTTGCTGTATTTGAACTTGTTTTGTGCACAAATTTTCAATGTGTACTAGAGAGATTCATATTTTGAACCTGCAAAAATTAGCCAACCTTTTGCTTCAGGTATGGTTGTGTAGCTCTGTCGGGCTTTTGTTTACATTCTTCAGGATTGATGAACACAGTCGCTCTCCTCCCAATCAGATGAATTGCAGCTGTTTATATAATTTGACTGCTCCATACGTGATGAGGCAACTTTCCTCCCCTACTAATTGTTGCCATAAAGCACACTTCTGTCAAATACCCTCATTACTGCATTAGTGTGTTACATACTGATCCAAGTGGGTACCTCTGTCTGAGGAAACCATCAGTAGCTCGCCAGCAGATGGATGCTGTCATCACTCTCTTTTCTCTCTGTCACTTCCTCCATCTTTCTCTCCCTTCGTATTCACACTCTCTCTCCCACACTCACTGTTTTGCATGTTATCTTCCCATTTTGCATGTTTGTGTATGTACTGTAATCGCACATGCTTCTTTCTGCTGGTTCATTCAGGCAACGTAAGTTTGATGCAGTGTGAACAGGCTTCTTTTGCCTCAGCGACAGAGTCACAGGTTGTCATGCATGTCTAAGACTGCGGGTGGCTTCAGCTCACATGGACCTAAACGCAGCATACTAAACATCTGTTGTGTAAGCCATTAACACCCCACCACGAGAGTGCGAATTAAAAGGAAGAGGGATTTGAGTATTGCTGTGTATCTGCTAAGCTGGATTGAGTCATTCTGATAGCATTGTGGGTACAGTTTAAGTATGCAGGGTGAATTGGAAGCTGCAGAGGGGGTTTATGGCTGTGGTCGTTGTGGTCGGCTGTGGCTGTGTGGGGTTATAGATGAAGAGTATAGTGACTTGTTCTCACTCAGTCTGCTATTTCCAGTGCAGAGGTTGTTATGAAACTATCCTTCCTGCCTTTCTTTTAAAACCCATTTTTCTTACCTCAGGAAACAGTTGGAGATGCATGCTGCAGCTATCTGACGCTTTAATCTGAACTGAAATCTAAAGTATGAAACTCAGAAAACTTTGTACAACTGCTCATTTAGAGTGGCTTTGTTAAACTGTAGCATTCTTGTATCGGTATTAGTATTTTTCACCTTCTCAATTATCATATATTATTATTTTTAATAACATTAATAGTAGATTTATTTATACCAATAATACATTTATTTATAATTATAAATAAATCATTAAGCCAAAATGCTGATTGTCAACTATGTTCATCCATTGTTAGGTTGATAATAACATTTTTTAGCAATATTATTTTATATTTAATTTCCAAATGTATTTTAGTGTGCTTATTTTAACCAATGGGTCAGAGTGTAGTTGCCAGGGCTTTACTGTCTTAAAGGCTTTTTAAGAGAAATGAACAGAAACACTGACAGCATTAAAGCTGCGTAATCTTTTCCCACTTTTTTTGGCTAACTATTATGAAAAATGTTGGGCCCTTCAGCTGCTAAATATTCCATATATTAACTGACTAGTCGCTAATGTGCTGGGCAGGTAGTGGATTCATCAGTGACCTGCTGCGGCTGGAAACGAGGTTGAACTGGAGGTCTGTGGAGCTTTGGGGCCTTTAAATCGAAACAATGAGCAAAAACAGGCTAAAAAGCTCTGTAGAACTGAGGGAATCTCAGTCAAGTGATAACCGTCTTAGGGTTTGTCATTATGAGTGACCTCTATCACATTACACATAATAATTTAAATCCCTTGTTGTTAAAAAAATATTGGTCAGTGCAGCTTTAAGGAACAGGGGCTCACTTAGGATAGACAAACAGAAAAACAAACTGTTGTTGTTGTTGATATCTCTGCTGCTTATGCTTCTATTTTTTCTTCCTTTTTTTAGATTCACATTCAGGGGCACGAAGACAAGACAACCTTTTATTTATTTAGTCAACAGTAACTTTAATGAATGCAAATTGAATTACAATGCTTGATTTTATTACTATTGACGCTGGAAGGACTTCTCTTTAAATTGAATAAGTCTATGACAATGTAAAAGAGAAGAAAAACTGCAGGAACAGTGGGCTACAGTGGGTATTCTGTTGCTGACTACCAAACAGAAAATAAATACTTCCTAAATAGAGACAGCGTTTACCATTTTGCATAGACATACATTAACACACAGAGCATGACAGAGCATCAGGACAATGATATTCAAACTTTACCAAACAGCTCCATAATTAACAGATTGTGTACAGTACATTAGGAGATATATATGTTGAAAATGAAAATGTTTTTCTAATTTCCAGTTATAGACCTGCTGCAGCACTATTATAGTGTGGGGTGTTATTATACTGTAAACATATCAATTATTAACAGAAGCAGCTCCAGGTTTCAATCACAGATTAGAGAAATGGAACCTTTTGACTTTTGACTCATGAAGCAAAGCAATCCCTACTTAGATCATGTCACATACTGTAAGCAAAGTGGTAGAACAAAAGAACTTTCATGGTTCGCATTATTTTATTAGATTAATTATCAGCAGGCTTTTCTTTTATAAGAAAAAAACAAGAGAAAAATATACAAGAAATAACTACATGCAGCATATCCCACAAATCCTCTCGCAGCGCACCAAAATTATTCTGTCCTCCTGTGATGGGTCCCTTGCCAAAAGTTATAAAGCACTGACTCAGAGAATTTATTCTCAGGTTTCCAGCTTTCAAAGTCATTGCTAGTGGGAATTTCAAACTGAAATCACAAGCACAGATAAAATATATTGCAAAGACTGCAATTTGGGCATTTGTTAGTCTTTCAACCCCTGGTCTAACTCTACTTTTTGTGATTTAAAAAGATCAGTAAAACTTCTGATGTAAAAAGTTGCTTGCAGAAATGCAGAGATCCCATGATAGTAACTATTTTCGCCACATTATTTTTGGGCTTCAGGGAGACATGTCTGCCAGCCGGTTCTGACTGGCACTACTTTACCTACTAGTAGCATGAAGCGGTAACAAAGATATCCTATTCAGGTAGATTTACTATTACTTTCCTAAAACGTTTCTTATAGTCAAAGTTGCATTATGGAGTGAACATTTACAACAGTAGAGTTGCATTTAGCCTTGTAGACCACTACGCCCACAATTGTCAATGATGGGATAAATGCTACAAACATAGTCTAACAGCCGCACAAATAGAGAACAGTCATAAGAAAATTCAGCGAAATGACTCAGTAATCAGTCAGTTACACTGTGATATCTACCTAAAGTTAGCTAACATTAGCCACCATAAGCTTTTTATATGAAAAGAAAGAATGTGCTATTTCGTCTTTGCATAGTAGCTCCTTGTTTTGGTTGGCAACGTTGGTAACTCCCTTTTGTGGGTGGGAGTTCAAATTCAGCCAACAACCATAATCAGACCAACAAGGTCCTGTCACAAAATGCATTGCGTTTGTTGGTAAATGTGTTCTGTGTAAGGATGTATTCTACAGCTACTGTACTTGTAGAAACAGGTGAGTTTAAAAGTATGTATGTAAGTATGTGGGTCTGTTGTGTGTTATTGTGTTTCTAGTGGAGGCTGACTTGTATAATTCCTTAGAAATGTATGCTCACCACTCGATTTCTCCAAAGTGCTGATCAAAACAAATACATCAAGAAAAAAAGTTGGTGCAAGTGTAATAGATGACCTTTCTAGGTTTCCATTTAATTTGATTTACTATATTTTTTTGAAGGAGGTGTCACAATGAATAATGGCCACCTACTGATTTGTGTTGAGTTGCACACCTCCTGTGTTTAAGGGGGAGGATAAGCAGGGCTGCAGCCATAGTTCAGGCCTGTTTTGATAAAAGAGTCCTTAACTTAGACTGATAGACTGGTAATACCCACTTCTACACTCTTGATACTGTCATTTACCATGGCAACCATACAGCATGTCTAGGAAATCTCATATTTTCACTATATCTCATGTGCCAAAAAGTGTGAGACTGAGGAAGCTGATGTGTTACTATGGAAACATCATTTGGGTGAACATTTCAGTGGCAGCTGGGAAGAACATGCTAACTTTCTGTTTCTGTTTGTGATAGAAATATAACCAAGAAAGAAAATATCTGTGAGAAAATATTTTACAGGTGTGCAACTCTCATTGCATGAATTCACATACTGATTTGTGGATGTGCAAAATTTGTTCATGACTTCACATTTTTTTATACAGGTGTGTGAATGTGTTTTGCACCATATTCACTGCAGCAACTGTAAGTGTATGACTTTCTTAATTTATGGTTCATAGCATAGGATTTGTGCACCTGCAGCAAAGAATTTGAGAAGGTGTAACTGCTGCGTTGTGTTTGTGGGAGAGAAAACTACACAGAATTCTACAGGTTTGCTGCTTTGTAAAGCATTTTTCTCTGTAACTTCAAATTTACTGATACGCATGTGTGACTATTTTCTAGAACTACAAATTCCACTGTCACAGGTGCTCGGTTGTTTTACTCCAATAATACCTTCATATGTTTGGACCAAAAGCAGACTTAACAGACTGAGCAGGTCAAGTTACGTAAAAGGCTCTTTACTCGCTGGTCTCACATGGGTTATAATGGGGAGTCAACAGGGCAAAAAAGGTGCAGGATGATTGGCGGGCAGTAAGTCTAATGTGATAAACAGGGATAGCTGAAACACTACATCAGTAACTCAACATACACAATCAGGCCAGTGCAGGTGGGATACTGCCTATAGAGCTACTGCAAATGAGGAACAGCTGTGGAGGGAGTTGGCTGATGACAAGTGCAGTCAGGTGAATCTGTAGTGGATAGCTGTGGTACAGCAGGATCTGGAAAACATACAGTAAAGACAGAGAAGGAGAAGCAGAAGAATGGGCAAAGGGACAACATACAGGCTTCTTCATTAAAAGTTGATGATTATAAGTGAAGATCCGTTCACTAGTCATGGGGAGTACTACACAGCCTTTAAAAACAGTGGCTATGGAGGAGCTTTCTCAATTTTGAGAAAATTTGAGAGGTTTTAACAGAAAGTCTGCATTACAAACTGGGGCGTAGAGTATGAAGGATGTGGGATTTTACCAGGCACGAGGGGGCTAACGAAAGCATGGATGTATTAAGAGAACTGGATGTGTTCTAAGATGATGCCAAATTCATTCCAATGAAAATTGCTCACTAGGTGTATACTGGGCTTCCTCAGGCTCACGTTTTTGATAGAGCATAGAGCATGCTTACGAGATTCTTTCTCTGGCTGAATGGGTTGGCTCCCTGCTTGCTCCCATCACAAATAAACTAAATGAAAATAATTTACAGATACTGTTCTTCAAGACTTTTTCAAATGTTATTGGACTGATGGATCAAATTCTGATTATACAAAGATTTGTTTGACAAAGAGTTGTTAAACTGTAGCCACGACATCAAAATCGCCTCACAGTCCACAGTCCAAGTTCCTGGGGGCTTGAATGAAAGTTACATTATGGGAATTGTATGATCCCATAATGATCCTGCCTCTGATGCATTGATTTTGTAATTCTTCCAACCTTATGGAAGTGCGATAGTAAATTGCTGTAATAGCCCTTTAATGTAAAATAACTGCCCACACAGTCCATTTTACACAGTTATAATGATGAAAAGATGACTGATTTTCTTACAAATTGTAATCATTTCCAATGATTACACGGCTAAACTTCAAGCAGAAAATTACATCTACTACTTATTTTTAACTTTAATTTAAAATGTTATTGAATGCTTCTACCTCACAAATAAACTTCTTGGGTGTCTGTCTTTGTTTAGGCTTTTTAAGCTTGACATTATTTCTGTGACATTTGCTCACAGGGTCTGTGAATGAGGAGATAAAAGTATGAACAAGTGTGAGCAGGGCGGCTGTTAGTGTGTGCATGAGCCACCTCCACTGATCTCTTGCCATCCAGGGCTGTGATACTCGACACTCCCCCAGCAAGACTCTGGCGTCAAGCTGGACATGCACTTATTCTGTCTCTTCTTAAATACAGGCCCACGCACACACACAAACAGACACACGCACAAACAGACAAAGGCTCCCTGTCAGCATACTGGGCTGTTGGCCAGGGCCGCTCAACTGTTTTCAGGGAAATGTCATATCCTCTCAGTTCAAAGACAAGTAACCGATTTTTTCAATGAAGTTTCAATTCACATTCACCTTAGTTTACATGTAGTATTTGGTGTGGAAAGGAAAACAAAATGTATTTTTACTTTGCTGCACAAGAGTGCAGGAGGAGACGTCTGAAAGAGAGCTGGCAGTTTATGTCTTGACAGAGGGAAGGAGTTGCACACTTACAAGATGTACCTATTCGACTGCTCCGTCTGCCTGTAACATCTAGTATCTACTTGATACATTACTTTCAACTCTCTTGTCTGCTTTCACACAGCTGTAGTGAAGTCACACACATTTTCCTTATGGTTGACACCCTCGTGTTGCAACTTTGATGCTGCAAGCAAAAGTTTTTGTAAGGTGGCTCCTCAGATGGAATTAAACCATTTTAATGAGGGCAAAAAAAAAAAAGACAAATCAGGGAAAGAGAAAAGTTGAGAATGAGGAGACTGTGAAACTGTATGCAATGATGAACAATTTTTGTCTTTGAGCCACTAGCATATGTTTTCCCAAGAGAGCAGACTGAGGTTTTTTCATTTGGCGTCTATGGATGGCCACAGACATATGCCTGGATAAGCGAAGAAACGAAACAACAAAGTGACGCGATCCATTTCACACACTGTGCAGTCCACGCTGGAAGTGGGAAAGATTGGCATGTGATAAATCACCACAGAGCTTGAGTGTTTTGCATGATTAGATGGTGGAGAGAACATTAAATCAAGCTCGATTTGCTAACTGACTAGCTGCAAGACCTTTATCATTCTGGCTGCAAGAATTTTCCATGCATAGCCTAAATGAAAATGATTGTCCAAAAAAATGAGGCACATTGCCAAAAAAAAATCACCCTTCATCCCACAAACCTTATCAAGAGCTTATTGTTGTAATGCATGGCTTTAGAGGCTGTTATGTGTCGCAACGCATCGCTCCTGCTCCAGCTCTGTGCTGCCTCTTATATTTTGTCATTTTGTTGAATCATACAAAGGCAGCCAGATAAATCAGTTAGAATTTGAGCAACGTCAGCAGAGCCAGCGGAAGGGGGTGCAGTGATGTGAAATGTGCGGAGCTGACCTTGAAGAAATGTTCAATTTGTGTTAGTGGTGGGGGCTAAACTCTGGCTAAACAACATATTCTCCAAGCCCAGATGATCCCAAAATATCCAGTGGTTAAGCATTAATTTCAAATTTGGGACATAAGAATGAAATAATTTGAAATGACTTAATCATGAAACAAAAGCATTACTATGTATAGAAAAGTAATGCTGTGCTCGATAAGATCTTTCCTATTTCCACTTGATATTTATCATGTGTAGGGTAATTAAGCCATCCCAGTCTTTTTCCTCTACCTCGATCCTTTTTATTCAGCTTAAAACACAGAGATATAAGTATAAAGCCACTCTAGTATGTCGAATGTTAACGCTGGATCCTTCCAACAAGATATCAATAGGAATTTATGGGAGCACACTCAAGGACAATTGACATACTGCTAGTATATGTCTCTCTAGCAGAGGAGCTATAATGATGAGAAATTCCTCAGTGAAACATTGTCGCCCCAGCATTCATTGCTATGGAAACAAGCACAACACTGACATAAAAGAGGCATACACAGGGCATAACTTAAAGCAGAAACTGCGCCGCGGAAGAAAGAATGCTCTAATTGATTGGTTGATAGCGCTGATGGAGGTGCAGAGAAATACCTTGTTCCAATTTTCCCAGGTCACACATGTGCAGCACATTTTTCCACATGTCTAGGCGGAAAAAAAGTTGTTGTAACAAATGGAAACACTACTGTACAGAGACGATTGATAAAAAGCCTGAAGGGAGGAGCACTATCTCTGCACTGTAGCTTCAAGCTGGAGTCTGGATGCCCAAAGCAATTCAGCATATTTGGCCCAGACAGAATCACTTGAATGATCCTGTTATGTTTCCTGGAGGAATATAAAACACTTCTAAGCATGTAACGTCAACCTTTATTGGGGAACTTGAGTTTGAATTCCTTATTGCACCTTATTTACAAATTATTAAAAAGTCATATCTTTCTTCTTTAATAAAGAACAGCAGGATCCACAGACATCTAGACTGTTTCTAGAGAATTTGGAGAGACAGAGTACGGGTCAGGAAGACAAGCTCCTCACCTCCATCTTGAGAAACAAAGCCTGATGACCAGCATGACTACGAGGGTAATTTGATTTATTTTAAGTCACTTGTGTGCCCCTGCACCTAGAAAAATGCTGTCCTCTTGTAAGAAAATTTGAGCCACAATAACCACAGTTTCCTGACTATTGGTGAAGCAAAATACTGCTAGAGTGCAGTGGGTGGATTGCGGTCATTGGAAAGCACAGCACAGCCAATATCACACATGGTTGGCTTTGGTATTAAGTAGGATGAGATATCTATGGCGAGAGAGGGAGGGAGCAAAAGTGTACAGACCACAGAGTACCAGTTGTTGGCATTCTGGGAAGAAAACCGATAAAGGACTGGCTTTAACTTACAGAAAACGGTCCAGACTATATAGAGATATTACCAACATTAAGAAAAATACATTTGTAGCTACTAAAGCTTTAAGAAGTTGTTGAAGGAAATAGTTGCGTATCTTGTAAATGGATCTTTAAAGCTGCACTGGGAACAATTTGTATGTAAAAAGGTACTTGGGCATCTTCGTAGACAAGTAGTCACATTGTAACTGCAACGTCCTTGGTTTTGATTTTGGCTGAGGACAGTAATCACATCACTGTCTACTAACCACTTATAGTAGAAAGTGTAATTTCACCTTTATTCAGATTCCACTGTTGTGTATGGTCACTGGCTCACCCAGCATTGACATTATCTAAAACCAGGTTAAATTTGAATAGTTAATTGGAAAGAACAATCTCACCACAAGGTCCATTTAGTAGCTGTTCCAGACCTTTCTCTCATCACATGATCTTCATCAGCAGATGTAGTTTGCCCAGGTGTCATGGAATTTAAGATGTTCACATTTCTAATTTTAAGCACTTCTCATCCATTTCTAACTGCTGATGAGGATCATGTGATATGATCGAAAGCTCCAGGACAGCTACTAAATTAACCTTGTGGTGAGGTTGTTTTCTCAGCTGCTGTTTCTGAGGTCAAGAATATCAGTTACAAGATTCCATAGTTCTGGCCATCTAATGGAGCCACTATGTGATTGTTCAGGTTTGGACAGTAATCTGACTTCAAAAATTGTTGTCATGTTGCTACTTTGGGACACTGGTCTTTGTCCTACAAACCCACACTCTTAACTGTTGGCCACTTAAGCAGTGAGGTGATCAGAGGGAATGGGTTTACCCAGTGTGAGAGGTTTGCCACTGAAACTGAATTAGGGCAAATTGATGGAATTACTCCTCAGGCTGCACTACTGGGATGGTGTAAATCACTTTGCTGCTGAGCAATAAAAAATTGTCAGCCAGTGGATTAAAGACACTCTGGCTATGAACTTTTCTTTTCTCTTCTCAAGCTACGCAAATATGACATTTGGGAAGAACAGGACCCTTGAAGCAAAAGTAGCAATCATCCTTGTAACATATCCGGCCATACCATACCACTACTATTGTCTGCCTGGGGCTGTATTATAGTGTTTTGATAAGAGCTTGTGTGCCACCAGTGTATTATGAGGCAGTTAATAGGTTTTACTTGCTTTCATCTGCAATTGAAAGGATTTGCTGTACGAATATAATAATTTTCTTTTTCTGTCCTAATGCCCCTATTCTGTCTCGTGGGTAAGTGCAGATTTAGCGCACATTTAGTCATTCTGGATTTCGAGGAGGGCATTTAAGGTTGTAAGGTGTTATTTGTTTGATCTCGTCTTGCCCCTCATCTCATCTTTAGTACTCCCCCGCCAAGTGGGTTTTGCCACTGAAATGCGGGTCACAAATCCAATAAGATTTATCAGAGGCCCAAATCAGATTAGTTTAATCCAACAGGAGCCAAACGTACTTCCTCTCAAAATGGAGCCAAGAACAATGACAGCACTTCATAACAACTTGTTATGGTTAAGACTGTGTAATATTAGCATTGGAGTATATACAGTATACATGCGTAGAAGCAATATATGCTCTGCTTTTAGGCACCGTTTAGCATTAATACTCATTTCACTCATCACAAAGCTCTGTGTACTACTTGTCAAGGAGCTGGAAAATTTGGATAGATGCCGAAAAAGTGTCAGAGTATGTTCAAAAAGGAAGCAGTTAGTCATGATTGTGCTGATGATGATTACCAGACGCTTTACAAATGCAAAAATGTAAAAGCTGAAATTTGCACATTCTGAAAAAAAAAGAGCTTCCTCAACAAGTCAGGGCTAAAAGATAGCCTACTGCCTTTTTCTTTTACACCCCTGTTCCTCATTGTGCGCCAGACTCCCAGCGTAGCAATTCACTGGGACACTGTTTTAATCATCTTGTAATATTGCCTCAGTTCAGTTCCTTCTTTGTCCGTTTGCTCCTTTCCCTCTCTGTGGCATTTAATTTATCCTCAATGCATCGATTTAAGATCAAGAGTGCGGGCCGCTCCTAACGACTCTCTCAAAATTATTCATATGTTTATTGAGAGGCTTGCAAAGCGCACTCAAACACCCCCGCTGCCGCTGCCACTGCCACACTGCCGCCACCACCTTCCTATTCCACACTCGGCGATAAATTCCCTCAAGGTTTCAAGACAGGTGATTTGAATGATTTATATCTCCCCTTACTTACACATTGCTTTAGTTTTCTTGTTAATGTAAAGCACTGTGGTGTACCCATGGCACTTTGCTGATTGGAGATCCACTTCTGCTGAATACCTTTGCTGTGACTGGGTGTGGGCTATATTTTACCATTTGCTAATTGGCAACTGAATATCTGCAAACTTTAAGAGGTGACTCTGCTGGTGTCCTGTTTGCATCATAATGGCATTTGATCATCTATACAGGGAAAAAAGGACATGTTATTAGGAAAAGCCTTTGGTTATGACTTAAATGTCATGCTGTATGTATGTACTGATGATGTTATGGCATGCTAGTACACTTACATCACCACAGTAGTGCGGTAGCAGTGAACGTGGTACACAGTAACATTTGTCCTTTTCCTCTCTGGTAATTCCACTCATGGATGACCTCAGGGCTCCCTTTGTATTTGTCTCACATAGGGTCCACTTGTCGGAAGGACGGCGAACATACGGTAATGATGCCCAGACAGGGTTTGGTAAGTGGTCAGACAGCTGCAAACTGCAAAGCAGATGGACTGATGTACCCTTTACTGAGCTGAATGTCATTGGCTGACATTTCCCACCATGCCTCATGGTTAAGACTGCTGAAAATGGCCTGGAGCAAGAAGGAAGGCCCAACTCAGTCTAACAATGTACAGGGAAAGAAATGCTTGGGGTTGTGATCAGATGCTTCATATTTATATTAGTTCCAGTAGACACTGATCATGCATATCTATGGAACACCGTTGGAACATACTGTCGGACATATTTGAGAAGAAGGCTGTATGTGCTGTCTTTTCTGCTTGCTACAGTGTAGAACATAGTCCTGATGGTTATTGCGAGAATCATTGTCACTTTTAGCTTCATTGGAAGTATGTTTCATGGTTTGTTTATTTGATCACAGTCAGCCGTGGTGGTTGTTGCTAGCCGCAAATACACAGAGGCTTCCTCGAGTGAATCCAAATGTGCAGACTTGTACCGCATTTGCAGATTTATGGACTAGAAGGGAGCATATCCATGAAGTCCATAGTGCCAAGGGCCTAAAAAAAGTGGCTTCATGTAGACTTCCTGCAAGCTTTCTGAGAGTCTGCTCCGGGTGCAGACTTCACCACATTTTTTGAGGAAGGTGACCCATAATTCATAGCTATATGACTGTGACAATGAAACATTGCTCTTAAGAATAATATAAACTACCAATGAGTTTAGCATGAAAATTAATTCACCTTGGAAATAGTTGACAGACAAGCAAGACTAAGAGTCTACAGCCATGCTAGTGGCTCTGTGAGGCTGTAATTTAGGTAAATGCTAACGTCAGCATGCTAGCATGCTCACAATGACAATGTTAACATGCTGATGTTTAGCATGTTCACCATCTTTAGCGTGTTAGCATGCTAACATTTGTTAATTAGCAACAAAGTACACCTGAGACTGATGGGAAAAGTCATTAGTTTGGCAAGTATTTAGTCATAAAACAAAGTATTGGACAAATTAAAATTTGACCTGGTGATGGCGCAGAAGGAAAAGTCAAGGGATCACCAAAGTCAGTAGGTTACATCATCTGGGATGGATGAATGTCTGTACAAAATTTTATGCCAATGCATCTAGTAGATGTTGAAATATTTCACAGGATTAGTGAAAATTTTGACCTGTTGGTGGTGGTAAAGGAAAAGTCCATCACCAACATCAGTAGCATTCAGGGTTCCCTCAGGTCTCTACCAAGTTTCATCCAATCCAGTCCATCTAATAATTGTTGAGATATTTCAATCTGGATCGAAGTGGTGGGCCGACTGACACCCTGACATTGCCATCCATAGAGCCATGCCATTAGTATGGCTCTATGGATGGCAATGTCAATATCCCAAGGTCCATTTACTTTGGTCATGTGATAACAGGTGGTGGTGTACAGTGGTGTATGGGGGGAAGTTGTAACTCTTGTCTCTGTAAAACAGTGAACTGCTGATGAAGATCATGAGATGCGGTTGAAAGACCCCAGAAAAACCTAGCTTTGTTAAACTACAATTCAGATACATATAACTCCAATGTACCATATTTATTTTACATTTTTAATTACATTATTTTCTTTTATTTTTCATGTTTATCTTTGTAGGGAAGCAAATTCCAATGTGCTAGTTTCCACTCTGAAAAAATACTCTGAGATGGATTACAGGGTCAAGATGTTGGCATCGATTGTATCCTTGCCAACAATTGAGGTCTGAAGTCTTTATAATGCCCAGTGCTCTTGTAGACTAAATGACTAAACTCTGTAAGGGACAAGTCTGAAAGTCCTGTGGGTGGACATTTGAAATTCAGAACTTCTCTTTGCCCATATACTTTCTCAGAATCTGGGCCATTAAGCTCTAGCTTTTCTCATTCAGAAATCTTAAGCCAATTATGAGCCAAATAACGCCACCTGCAAGTATCTCTGAAACATAGAAAAAGAAAAGTGTTTATAACAACGAGTAGTGGAGAAACGATAAGGTCTAAGTGTTTTTTATCCCCCTCCCCCCTTTAATTTGGAGACTGCCGTCGGCAGTAGCAATAACTGTAGATTAGCAGTAGGGGGATTTCTCTGGGGAGAGAGGCTACAGAGGAAATTGTTCCAGGCCATTCCTCTGCAAATGTTTTTCTTTCCAAAGGCCAGATCTCTCTGCTTCATTGTCTTTCCAGCCCCCGTATTTCCCCCAGTTTTACGGCTCTTCTGAGGGACAATTTGTGTGTTGGGCCCTGGTTTTATTTGTTGGTGCTCGGCGAAGGGTAGGAGAGGACGTCAAATGAAACCCATTAATCACCTCACAGGCTATAAGAGATAATTGTAAAGGGAGAGCGAGGAAGACATTGAAAGAGGGAGAATGAGTGAGCGGGAAAGGAGAGGTAAGTGAGGGAAAAGAGTCGAGGGAGAGCAAACAAAATAAATCAGGAAGTGTGGTGTGGGGATTCTTACATATAACAGCCTTTGCCTTCAATTTCCTCACTCACACTTTCTCCCACAGCGCTGGGAGAGGGCTGATTGAGTCCAGCAGAAAAGTGATATATTAGTGTAAATACATGATTTTTCAAGCCCCCATGATGCTCAATTGATGGTGCCTTGTACTATTTGTTTAAATTACACAGCTGCCTTGAACCTACATTTAGAGTCAACTGACATGGCACAGAAATGTACTTTATGAATGAATTGTGAATCTGTGGACCCTGAAACAAAGCAACAATAAACATGTTACCTGTTGTGAATGATACTGTTACTCTTTGGGACTATCAATCACAATTACTATCAAATACCAATAACTCCCTAGATGATGATATACTGTACATGTAACATATATGTTGTACATGTATCTGTGTCCAGTTGACAATTTTGGACTTTGGTGTCGTAGGGTAAATTGGCTTTTTTTTAAATAGATTTATATATTTATTTATAAATGTGGAAATCGAATAATGTCATACATTGTACACACATTATAGACAAAGTAAAAATAGCTAATTATGGCCTTCGTATGTCTGATGAAGATTATTTTGCTCAAATTTTCTGCAATATAGAAAATAACAAACAAAAATCAAACAAATGAGAAGATGGATGGATTCAAGGCTGATCTGACATCAGGGGAATTTCTACTGGAATCATGAATGAATCATGTTTCATCCCAGTGATGGGGAAGTGAATAGGTCATGTTGGAGACCTTAAATGAAATGCAAATGGATGATAAAAAGAATGATTTCTCGAATTATCTCATCCTCCCCTGCCAACACTCCCTGAACTTCTGATGAACTAAAAATTTAATTTACATAATTAGTCAACACAGCAGACAGGCACATCCTGTGCAAGTCCACGCAGTTCACTAGATTAGTTACAAAAACATTTCAATATGCACCACAAAAACAGTTTTCATTGTTTCTTCATATTCAAATGAGGCACATTTACGGTGGACTGTGATTATTTGCAGGAGGCATTAACGTTTAAATGATGCAATGCAGACCATCAATCAGTTCAGTTCAATTCTATAAACTTTAATAATGAAATGGCTGGCTTATAGTCACACAGTACATATGAGTTAATGAGTTTTTAGCATTTAGTTTTTGATTTAAGTACACATAAGTACAAAGTGACGCAGGTGAGGCAATGCCACACTGTTTATTTAATTCCTGTATGTCTGAACATAGCAACATCAGTATGGTGCTTTTTCCCTATCTTTAATCAAGAGCGTGGTCTTTCACTTTGAGGGCATGAATTATTGATTTCATGTTCAGATTTTGTAATACTCTCTCTCAACACCCTGCTCTCGCACTCAAATAGCCCCTGCTTGCGCTTGGATTTGCGGTCCATGTTGTCCAGTGATCCGCTAGACTCCCGCTCCTGAGTCATGAAGGTGACGTCGTTTTCCTCTCACCGGCCTCCCGTTGGTGTGCTACACGGCTACCATTACATGTCTCTATTACAGTAGGCTAAACTAAAAAAGTATGGGCGCTGGTATAAGGTATATATATTAAGTATTATAGTAAAGGAAAAGTAAAAGAAAAAGTACGGTTGTTGGTATATATATTAACTGTACATATAATACAGTTGGGTGGATGAACCCGGTTAGAGAGTAACCGCCCTTACGGGGCGTGGAACATGAAATCAATAAATCATGCTCTCAAAGCCTGTTGATTAAAGATAGAGATAAAGCACCATACACTAGCAGTAGAAAACACAATGCGAGCCCCACTGGATGTTTGTCAAATCTTTGTAAATACAATTCTGTGACAAACTGTGTCAACAAAACTAGCTAATGTGAGTGAGCTACATTGTTTGGTGACCTGTGCAATGGATATACTATAGTACCAACTCCACATCACAAAAATCTGGAGCTCCCTCCATCTTTCAAAAGCTTAAAGGATGTTCACTCTTTCCTTGGAGAAATTTAAACAGGTGCATAGCACACGATGGATAGTTTAAGGGGCCTGAGATTGTGGACCATTTCCAGAAAAAAACACAGAGCCAGGCCAGGCCAGCACTGCCTGTTTAGAAAGGTAATCAGCAATTGAGGTATTCAGAAACACCTTCTGAGCAGCACTTGCGAGAGCAGCCACTGATAAATTATGTCCACTTTGTGCAAAGAGCCAGTAAAATATGACTAATTGCACCTTTAATAATTGTACTGAATTTATTGAGTCAGTCTTTTTGTGTGTCAGAACTGAAAATCCAGCCTCTTTATTCTAATCTGCTCTCTTAATGAGGACAAGCTCTTCTATTGACCACTTGCAAACTGCTTGCTTTCTACAAGACACTGTATTCAATACATTGTCATTCTGTTTTAATCTTCAGAATGCTTGACTGGCATTGATCATTCTGCATATGAGTCAATGGCAGTGTTATTTGGTGATATAAGAGTCAGTCTCCCACTTACTGTGCGTTGTGCCAGGCCTCCGCACAGAGAAAACACACATTTGATTCAGACAGAGATGTTTCACAACAGAATTAGAAGGCTGTCAGTGGCTGCCAAACTTTTGCAATAGGATATGCAAATGTGCTGATGAACTGAAGGGAGAGAGGTGGAAATTATCTTGAAATACAACACTCTGAAGCAAAATAAGTGTGAACTGTCACGACTGTTCTCATGTTACTTCCATCATTCAAATTGGCTAGAGCCTCACAGTTTTCTGCCACTTTTATGGCGTCTATTTATTGTTGGCTGTTGAGTCATTTTACTTATCCACCCTCTAGATATGTAGCTTTATTCACTGTAAGGCCTTTGATTTAAGGCCCAATTAACAAAAAAGCACCATAGTTGCTTGTTTATAACTCTGTGCGTCAATGATGCATTGACTTTAGGCTCCATAGGATTTTTACTGTTTCCTCAGTACAGAAGCACATTGCATTCTGCAAATTGGGCCAAATTAGAGACCATATCTCATAATTATGGCTTCAATCTATCTTGTAATTTTAACGTATCATCTCATACATAAAGTGAAATGTGAAATGCATGACAAAATAGACCATAATTATGGTTAAGAAAAAACAGTTTCATAGCTACGAGTTCTGTATTATCTACACAAATCTCATAATTATGAGATAAGGTCTCCAATTGTTTTCTTTAGTGAGTACAATGGACATCTGTAGTAATACAGTGCGACTGTGTATTTCTACAACATTTAGCCTACTGCAGTATATGTTTCTAATAGACTTCTCTTGACTATTAGCATGCACAGCTTCTAAATCCTGATTTTACATTTGTGTAACCTTGATTGTTGTGATTATTTAATTACATAACATAAATGAGCACAGTAAATTTATACAATATTGAAAGATGTGTCCGGTTTATTACAATTTTGGTCTTACTTTTGTAGTTTTGGACATCATGATAACATTGTTCTCACCAAAGTAAATGCTGAGATCTGTGAAGACAACATCACACAACGCAGTCTGATGGGAAGAAACACGAACAGTCAGATGATCAGCTAACCTGGAGATTTATTTACAACCTGTCTGATCATCTGACTGTTCGTATTTCTTGACCTGTCTTACTTTTTAGTGACATGGCCATGTTTCCAAATTCCAGCACTTACTTTGGTAAATACAATGTCACGATTACTGATAGGAATGATGGCAAAACTACGAAAATAAGACCTAAGTTGTAATAAACCAGAATTATTCTTAAATGTTATTATAGATGTGTAATATTTAGATTGTCCATTCATGTTACCTTACCTCAGGTCAGTTGTAGCTCCTACCTGCTGTTGTTAGATGGGAGACAGCTGTGAGTGTAACACAAGCCTGCTGTGAACCCAGGCTGTCCAAAATCACTCCCCATGTACTATATAATGCACTACATTTACCCTTCGTGGGTGTCCGAAATCTAAGTAGGACTTTTTTGTTCTATATTGTGCCCTCAAAAACTCCCACAATGCAACATAAAGTACTGTGCATGCCATGGACACTATTTTTTTTCTGCTAACAATCCCACAATGCATCGACTCTACACCTGTCAGCAATGACGCAAAATAATGATGACTGATAAGTGTCAGAAATGTCAATTTGCCGCTCTCTAGTAAACTACTGAGTGTCTGTTATATAGGGAGAAGTCAGGTGTGTTGTTCTGTCTTGGTGTGTTGGTGATTGATTCAAGAGGATTACCCAAAGAGAAACTGTAGCCCGCTTATTACCCACAGACCAAACTGGAATAAGTTGACCTTCAAGAATGTGGGGTTACATTTGCATAAACTGGCAACTAAAACCAGAAAAATACTGACTCCTAGCTTTTTAATATGTAAATCTGTATTTATTGTTTGCATAGTAGCACCAGACTGTACATTAGCATGATACATCTCAGAGATTTGTTTCTATATTTTCTCGCTCCGGGGAAGTTGTTGGAGTCATGCTTACAAATACTGATTGGGCATCCAGAGGCCATCAGAATATGATTTCTTTATTTCAGTTTTGTGGTATTCTACTTAAAGTTCTTATGCCTCCTCCAAGGCTATGGCACTGCTCATTTTAAAATTTACATCACGCGTTTTGTGAAAGGCCGAAAGCAGTGATTAAATTCGCTCATTACCATCACTCAATGACTGAGCACCACAGCGTTATTTTGCACAGGTCAGGCAACCTAAGAGCAATATTCATAAGAGAATAATGACTGTGGTGCGCTCTTAAGAGGAGGACAGACATCACCATTTGCCCACTTTTAGAATTGTAAAGACTTTCTTGAGGGGCGCAGGATCAAAAGCATGTTGAAAGAACACTCTGCCAGTGCCAACCTTTTAAGTAATGGCCAGGATTTTTAAGGAAGCCAGCTGCCAGGCTCAACAAGGACGTTACTGGACTGCAGTTAGGCGTACCAGCTGCTTTTTATGGATGTTAGTTGATTTATTTTCACTGGGGCACACTGAAGCATTTGTCATCTATGTTTGGCTTTTGATTTGATATGCTCTCTTCCTATGAGACGAACATAGAATACAGAAGTGAGCTTTCCACAATGTCAGCTACATCATCTATAGCTGCGACCCGCTTTAATTGTGAAACTGGGATAACTGTCTTTTGAGTGTCAATTAACTGGACTTAACTTATGTTCACAACTTGTCTAATTGTCTCACTGTTTGTGGTACCTCATATAACATTTGCATCTATGTTTGTTGCTAGCAGTCTTCTTCTTCCTTCTCTTGTTGGTGCAAATGTGTTCCTCCAACTGTCAATTGGTGAAATAGTCTGAAAGCCAAATATCTCGACAACCACTGTCAAGATCGAGATGAAACGTGGTTGTGGTGCCTAGTGGATGATTACAAATGATTTTGCTGATCCCCTGACCTTTAATTTTTACAAAATTTACACTAACCATGAAATATCAACATCTAATGGGCATATCAGATTTTGCTTTCCAGAGGGAGGGCATCATAGTTTAAGTTTTGGAAAACATCTGTCCTTCTTCAGATGTCAGCTATATCACTCTCATTTTGACCACAAAGACAGGAAACATCAGGTTTATCACCCTATCTGTCTTACAACCACTTTGCAGTTCAACCTCTGAATGATGCTGTGGACAAGAACCTGTTGGCAGTAAACGAGTAAAGCTGGCTGGCAGATATATCACCACCATGACCTTGTGGTGTCACAAATCATGGGTGTGGAGGTTTTGGAGACGACACCAGATATTTAATTTTGACAAGAGGTCATCAGATTTATCACGTGCTGTACGATTCAGACCTCATCTAAAAGTAGGAGGGAATCCCCACTTTTACTGCCACTGCACGTTTCACTCAAGTCTCGACCATATACAGTAATCAGTCACTTCAATCCATGTCTCTATTTAACTCTAGCTCGTTTTCTCACTTCTCCATTGACACTGAGGTTAAAGCTCTCAGCTGGAAATGTATGACCCACCATCGAGCGAGGTATGTGGCATGAGCTTGGTTCAATAATCAATCTCCTGTGTTATCAGAGTAAGAGTTGCATTGGTCTTGGGTGGAATAAGTTGGCATGCTCTCTATATGCTGGCAGTATAAATGAGTGTGGTACAGAGCTCAGCGGCTTGGAAGAAAACGTTCAGCCTCACTGTATAATATCAGGTTTCTGGTCAGAGCAGCCAGATATTCCCACACGTTGAGACACCATTGATTGTTCAACCAATGCTGCTTTCTGTTTCCATCCACAGAATGGAAAACAAAAACTACCAAAATCTTCTCTCAATCAATCAAAAATGGCTTTCTTTTTCAGTTCAGTTCTACAGCTTTGATGCTTTTGTGCACCTTGAGCCCAAACTAAATGCCACTTGACTTCAAAATCATCTCATAAAGCCTTATTGGATGTTGAATTTCTTGTCTCAGACCTTTGAGCTGTGATTTTGTTCACTTATTTGAAAAAAATCAGGCCAGTTAGTGAAACTTGCTGAGGTCACCAGCATGAATTGTGCTATTCTTAGACACACTGTATAGTAGCACAATAGTATGAAGTGACTCTTCATTTTGTTCCTTCAACACATATTTAATTGAATACCGAAATCTACATGGGCTGAATACCAATGGTGATCAGCTTTATATCCAGGCCTCTCAGCTTTGGGGGCTTGAGAGGAAAATGCAGCCTAGGAAGGGGGGTCTTTTATTTTATCCAGCTGATTCCAGATGTGCATTCATATGAGCATTCTTCGTTCATTCTTCATTCAAATCCTGACAGATGGTGAATTGTAGAGAATTTGCACACTAAATATACGAGATAAGGTCCTTGTGTAGCAGGATGTAATTTAGCCCCATTGGCGCCACAACTTGGTACACAGCAGATCATTCAAGACCCTGGCTAAAATGACTTACAAAATATCTTTAGTCACTCATAAGAGACTATAGTCTCACACTGGACTGACAGGGATTAACACCTGTTAGGTGAGACAGAAAGTCACTTTGCCAAGAAAGGTTACATTTTCTGTATGTCATGATGAGTGGCTTTGATTTACAACAAGTACAATATGTTCAAAAAGACAATGCTAACACTCTGATATTGAGCAGGTTTAATGGTAACCATGTTCGCCATCTTAGTTTGCCGTGTTAGCATTTGCTAGTTAGCACTAAACACAAAGTACAGCTGAGGCTGACGGGAATGTCATTAGTTTTGCAGGTATTTGGTTTATAAACCAAAGTACTGGACAAATTAAAATTTTTAAAAAGAAGGGATCACCAAAGTTGATGAATGTCTTACCACGTTTCGTAGCAATCCAATATTTTCGAGACATATCACTCAAAACCACAAATGTGATATTCATGGTGGTGTGACCGACTGACAGACAGACATTGCCATATAGCATTGCTGAAAACCTGCTTTATTTCAAATTTGGACAATAAGCTACCAATAAACTAACATCCATAAAAATACATTTTGATAGATGTTTCCAAAAACAACTCTGTGTTCCTCTTTGTGCAAAAATGTGATCTTTGTGTACACAAGTGCAGGTGCAATTTCATGATAAAATGGATAGAAAAAAAACTGTGCCATTGGCTGTGCACACATTCCTCGCTACTCTACACATCTGGTTGCAGATATACCAAAAGTTGCCCTGTACCAGGCAAAGTGGAAATATAAAATAGAACTGTGTGCATTCCTTTTCAGTTAACAAGCTGATTGTACTTACCCAACAAAAAAAGGCGAGAGTCCAAGTAAAATAGTTTTTAGTTAATTTAGCAGATAGCGCAAGTTGTTTTTCTCAGTAGTTGGTGAAGACAGAGCAGAGCTAATATGCTTTATAAGCCTTTACAGTATATTACATGATAATTCTCAGTGTGCTGTCACTACAAGCTACACCTTTCACATACATGTAGTCATTTTATCAATTGTTAATAAAAAATGTGATTATTGCCACTAATGTTCTCACTTTAATTACTTTACATCACTGTGTTTTATTGTGATATCTTGATTGTTATTTTCATAGATGTCATTTTATTGCATATTGTTTATGGTACTGCCATTTATTTATGGTCGGTGAAGTACCATCTATCGTTAGATATAATTTTATGGTACCTTCTGACAAGTGCATTTATGCTATATTATGTATTTGTTGATGTTAACATGTGTTTGAATCAACAATCAACAAAAGGCAGCAATTTTATCTGATTTCCGTCAGAACTCTGTCAGTCTGCCTCTCTCCAAGTCTGTCTGAAGTAGCTTCAGCTTGTTTTGTGTTGGCTACAATGAAGGCGTCTATGCATTTAGGAAAGTGAATGCAGAGAGCTTTCAAACATTTCACACATTGTTGACATCCCTAGCTGACAGAAAGATTGCAACAACTCTCTCTGAAGTTGCTTTTCTGTCTTTCACTTCTTTGATCCAGAGCAAGTGATGTTGTGTATAATCTTTGCAGAGAGATTGGCTGAGGAGAGCAGTCAGATCTGTGATAGGATAGCTCCAAAACCCCAGTGCAAAATACCTCTAAATAGCCTATATGGGCCTAATGACTCAAACTTACACAGACCTATGAGGGTGAATGGATTATGACTCTGTATAGCTTGTTTGTATCTTTTCCCTCTTTGTGAATGTTTTGGCCTGCTAACAGTGAGAATTAAGAATTATGATGTCTGTCTGTCCATCCATCTGTCAGAAACCACTGTGTCTCAGATTACTTTTAACTTTGCTGTGGATGTTCATGGTCCCCAGAGGATGATTACGTTTGCAAACATTTGCAAAGCCAAAGTATTTTAAATCCTGTATTGTTTGCATCCGTGTTTGTTTGGCAGAAGTCTTCTTCTTCCATGCCTTTTGATGTTCCATTACTGCATTTCTTTGCACGTTACTGTGGCCAGGGGCAGACTGGGATAATAATTCAGGCCGGGAATCTTAACGTCAGCCCAGGCCAATCTCCACACATTACTAACAGACCATGTATAGCTAAGCTACTGTATGTTTTGTTGAAATATTTTCTCTGCTTATTGTTGTTGCTGCTGTTATTGCCATATTTTTTGTTTCATTATGACACACAAAAACTGCTTCATAATACTTCCAAAATAGTTGAAAACAGCCAAGTGTCCTCAGTTTCAAGAGTTCCAGTCCAGTTTGTTTTGCACCTGGTATTCCCTCAGAGCTCTGACTGGACTGGTGTTGATCATTAAGAAGCTGTGGTAGCTCTGAGTAACTGGATCACTTTCATATGACAGAACAGAGTATTAGGTTTTTATTTTCCTGCTTTCGTACATGATTAAGTGTTGATACCATTTATTAGTTTTTTAGGGGAAGCTGTAGCTGGCCCATGTTGTTTGTACTTCGATTTACTCATTTCATATGTATTTTTAACATTCCAACAAACATTTTCATGTTAAATAGTTAAATTAAGATGTTTTAAAATGTGTCTATTGTAGTATAGTTGAGACAGCATGTACTGATGACACCTGTCTAACATATCCTCAAACCTGAACTCTACTTTCTTATTTAACGTTCTTTTTTTTCCCCATTTAGATTTTATTATAGATTTTACATAACAGACAAACACACAAGAAAGACAATAAAACAATACAGTTACACAGACAAGCCAAACCAAGGGAGGAGAGAGGGTGTCATGATGTGGACTCTTATTATCATGATGTGGACTCTTTGTTGGTTCCTGTTTTATTTTGAAGTTTGGTCTGTCTTGGTTCCTGTGTGTTCCTGCCCTAGTGTCTCCCTTTGTCTTGATTGTCTGTTGATTTGCTTCACCTGTGGTTTGTTGCGCACCTGCCTCTGTTTCCCTTGTCTGCTCTCCTCCTATTTATACTGGTCCTTTCCCTTTGTTCCCTGTCGTGTCATTACGCCATGTTACTTCTTGCTACCCTAAGTTGCGTGACCGCTGTATGTCTGTGTTTCTGGTAACCTACCCTTTGAGTTTAGTTTGTTCAGTTTCTGTTTTGCTCTGTGATTTTCTGGTTATCCTGAGTCGTGAGTACTGTATGTACTGCCTCTTTTGGTTGGATATCGGTTCCTGTGTATGGACCTTATCACTTGTGCTTCTGGCTACCCGAGCTGAACCCGGACCCATATGTAGGTTCAACAAGTTGCCTGCCTACCTGTCTGTGTGTATATATAGTTAAATAAACCTGTGAAATCCTGCTACAAGCTTCCTCCTCTGTCTGCGATTGGGCCCTCTCCCTAAGATGCCCCGTAACAGAGGGGGAAGGTTAGAGTGATAAATAAATAGTTTTTCTATTTAACACAGTGTGTGTTCATAGTAACACATGCATGTACATGATGTTACATCCAACACATGCTTTGCTCCAACATATACATATACTTTTATTTATTAATATTATTTTTTTTAAATAAACAATGACTTTACAGGGACAGACAAGAGACCAGGAGTGAATAGTGTGAGTCCAGCAATGACTTTATTGTGTCCCATGGTCCATTCCCTCCCCTATCCAGATATAACAGACGATGATGCAGCTTCTTCCATGCTTATAAGGTTCAGAATTCCCTCCAACCATTTATCTAAGTTCAAACAATTGGCTTTTCTAACTTTCCAATTCATAAGAATTATGTGCTTTGTTGCAAGGTATGCTAATGCTACCATTTTTTGTGCAGATGTACAATGAATGTCTTTGGGACTAATTTAATATTCTATAAAAACCATACATGTAGCCCTATTTTTTTTAATCAAAAACATTGTTAATAGAAATTGGTTTGTCACATTTTCTTGTTCCCAATAGAAAAATGTATGGTTTTTACTTAATATTCTATAAAAAAAAACAACATACATTTTTGTGTCATGAACAACAAAACGTGACAGACCAATTTCTAATAACAATGTTTTTGATTAAAAAAAATTAGCATCTCACC
This sequence comes from Maccullochella peelii, assembly GCA_002120245.1. Lineage (NCBI taxonomy): Eukaryota > Metazoa > Chordata > Actinopteri > Centrarchiformes > Percichthyidae > Maccullochella > Maccullochella peelii. The sequence continues at coordinate 198,487 of LKNJ01000768.1, forward strand.
TGTTTGGGTACATTTTGGCCCAGTTTTTGTCGATTTAAAATTTGCAGCAAAATCAATTCAGCTGTGTATCAACTGTTCCTTAGTAGAGATGCCACATTGATTTTTGCCATCAAATATGTCTCTTAAGATATTGAAGTTAAACAAGCTAGCCAGCCACGTAAGTAGCCAAGTCAGACTGTGGCTTTACATCAGACTTATAGATGTATACTTAAGGGGTTGATATTAGCCTCTGTACTCACTACACTTATGCAACTTATGCTGAGTTTCTTCTAATGTGTCTTCTAATGCAGAAGTACATAAAAAGTTAAAGAAACTTTTTGTGACTGAGTGCTCCTAAAATAGTGCTCCTACTTCTGGGTTTGTCTGCTGGCCCTCGCCACCCATCATATAGCTTGCACAATAGTAATTCCACCGACTTATTGGTGTTGGCTGTTCTGTCCACGTTGATTTGGTCCAGAAAGATAAATTATTTGACTATCTTAGCAATGGCACAAGCAGCATTTTAATGGACACCTTCTTCATCCGCGGCTTTGTCAATAGTCCACGTAAACACTCAGACATCAAATCTCTGTGTACACTCTGTTTCCTCTGCCAGCTGAGCGCTGAAAACAGACCAAAGAGAAGGTCGAGATAATATACCTCCAGTCTTATCCCTCATTTTCTGCTGACTTGATGCTCATTGTTGTTTGCAGAAACGTCTCAGGCAAGTCGGCGTGTTGACAGGCCCTGAAATTACTTTTGACAAGTTTGTGGCTGCTCTCTGCTTGTTTAGATGATTTCTCTTTTTTTATCACAAAAAATAGGGATCAGTAATAGAATGCCTGGGAGAAATTTCACAGGAGAGAGAGCGGACACCCTGTATATGTGTTAACAACTTCCCTGTGTTTGGGGGGAGGCATAAAATCTAATTAGCCAATACAAATCCACAGTAAATGTACATGCTGTAGTAGCGCTACCTGCTTCTAAGAGAACAAGAGTGATCAAACAAAGACAGCCACAGCGCACTGAAGCCCACATTTCTTGTCTGGTTAATTAGGAAATGTGTTTTCCTTTTAAATAATCTCTACTAACAAGATCAGTTGACACAGTAATACAGAGAGCCAAAGACTACAGATGGGGATTTTGCTATAACAGTAATTGGTGATTGCAACTGGGTCATATTTCATTGTATTCATTAGTTTGCTAAAGTTGCAGAAAAAGTTTATTTTAAAAAACTTTAATATATTCTCTGTGTATCGCCACTGTAGAATAATGGCAATTGTAGTTTTTGGTCCGTTTTTCTGCAGTGGTGGATCATAATAAAGTATAATTACTAAAGGACTGGACTTAAGTACAATTTTAAAGAACTTAGTACTAGATATTGTTCTTTTTATTCCACTACATTTATTTTACAGCTAGAGTTGCAAAGTGGGAGGGATCAATGGTGTTTTCCCCGTTCTGTATTCCATTTAAAATTTTTCTTTAAAACAATATCCTCAATGTTACTTAACAGAGACACACAGGACTCTCCCGGATAATCTAAGAATCTTATAGGTTTATGTAATGGCCACCAGTTTGAATTATTTTAACTTAGTTTCTGAGAAACTAATTCATAACTCATGTTTTGCCTGTCATTTGGGCATGGTGGACAGCTCTAAATACTTTAATGGTTGCCATGGAGAAGCCAGTCAGAGGCACCAGTCAGATTGGTAGCAAATTCAAAACTCTTTGTCATAGCAGTTGTTAACAAATTTCAAGCTCTGTAATTGGATGTTTCTTGCATAAATGCACCTTGGGAGTTGTAGTTTAGTTTTTCCCCAAAATGTATACGTACACAAGCTTGTACCTTAGACTGTTTATCAAACAACAAGACATTTTATAACACCATTGTTAATCTTTTGGGCTGATGAGAGATTTATGTCGATCCAGCTGTGAGTCACGTAACATTATCTATGGGAAAAATGAATGGGACTTTCACTTCCGGAACAGGAGGCACTCAAAATAGCTCCTCCCACTTTGCAACTCTATAGTTACTAGTTACTGTAGAGATTACGATTTTCCATATGAAACATTTTATATTAAGAGATTAAATTACCCACCCTATGCTAAATGTTGCTTACATGTTAATGCATCAGTAATAATAACCAAACATTAGGATATATAATAATATTAGCAGTGACTGGGGCCAGTCTGCCTGCATGAGTGTTTTTATGCAGTACATTTTGCTGATAATACTTTTAGTAAAGTAACATTTTGAATGCCAGAGTTTTAATGGAGTATTTTACAGTACGTTGCTACTTTTACTTGCCTAAGTAAGGGATCTGCATACCTTTGCCACCACTGATTTTTATTTTTTTATTTCTTTTATTTATAATTTTCAAAGAACAAACTGATTTTCTGTGTTTCCCCATCTTATGGTCTTTATGGTATTTTCCAGGATTTAGGTGAAATCCGTCGCTGTGTGTTGTTTCACTGCATGCCAACAGATGTATCTTATGTGTTAGGAGTACAATGGCTCCTGTATTTTCTGCATTAAATCCCATCAAACCGACAGCTCAAGGTTTATACCAGCGAAAGGGGCACATGTTTAAAACTATGCATTTAATAATGAACAAATAAAACTATTGTGACAGAGGAATACAAATACCCTTATTAGCTGAAGATTATCTTCAAGCAGACAACATTCAAATAATTTCCCAGACTGTGTTCAAAGTGATGCAACAACAACCACAGGCAAGCCATTAAAACACTGATACCCTTTTTAGCTGCACGAATGCTACCAGGCGAGGGACACAGGAAATTCATTTTCTTGTTATTGCAAAATTATTCAAATGAGAAAACCGTCAATAATAAGATTCCCACAGAGAAAATCCCCCATAACAGGTCCAATGGGATGAGCGATTTGATAAGAGGCTGTGTCCCGCTGGCACAACATAATAAAAGAATTTTTGGAGCCCAACGGGTTCAATGTCATAGATGCTCAAGTCCATGATGGATGCAAAGTAGCTAACCCTTCTTTCTATGCACAGCCTTGATTTTAATGATGGTTTTAACAACAACACAGCACCAATGGGTGATTCGCTAACACGTAGTAATTTTTTCTTCACCTCTTGCAGCCGCTGCAGTTTCAACCCAATTTCCATTAAATATAATCTGGCAGTTTAACACTCACTATAAAACCCAATGGGGCAGAGACAGGTATTGTGAGGGTTTTAATTATCTCACGATAGCCTTCAACAGATGCTGTGTGTTTATTCTCTTCGCACTTAAAGGAATGCGCTCTATTCTTCTGAAATCCCCCCTCCCCAGACTGCTTTTTCCCTATAGACACCCCACTGTCATGTAGTGTGGATTTTCTTAATATCATTCCCTCCCATTTTGTTACTTTATCCTGTGAAAAAAAATAGACAGGCCCATTATGATCACCATGCTCAGTTTGTGACTGACCTCATTGTATCACACAGTGTCAGGCCTGCAGGCAGGATTGAAGGGGTCTGCAATACCGGATTGCGGATTCTGTTGTTGCAGCTTTTTAATTGGTGTGAAATTACTTTTTTAGTGGAGGCATAAGTATCTGACTTCACTGGGAATAATTGAGTTTGATATGGTTGACAGACACACCCATGAAAGTTGTGCGCAGTTTGGTAGCGCCATCGGCCCGACATACACAAAGGCATGTCAATGGACTCTAGCAGAGGCTCTGTGAGGAAATGGAGAGATTGTTGCTCAGCCAGATGGGCAGTCACAGCCTAGTGTGTCCCATTACATGTGTAGGTAATCCGCAAGACTGGACAGCCGGTCGATGCAGTCATAAACTTGATTACATGTTCACTTTTTGTGTACAATAGCATGTCTAACTGCAGGATGAGAGAAGAAAGGTTGCTTTGATTAATCTGTCTTGTAAAAATCTGGCCTTTTAGTAGTTAGATAATGGCATCAGTCAGATGTCTAAAGATGGCTATCTTTTGTTAGGAATGAATACAAGAGAATATGGCCATATGTGACCCTCGCTGCACATGAATTGAGCTGTACATAAACCCAGTCTCACTTGCTGTTTTAGCGCATGTCATCTTTCACTGGATTATGGGAGGTTCTTGGCCTACAGTTTTGAATCAGTCTGAACATTTGTTTGACAGGGCACTGTCTGCTCAGAGAATCACTCCTGCTGGGAGTTTAACAATAACAAGAGTAACATTTCCTGCTTATGGAAAAGTATACAGTATACATCTTGTACATTCTTGAGCAGAAGTAAGGTATGTACATTAAATATTATTTTGCTGTCAGGTGTTGACATTCCTGGCTTTCAAAACTCCTCAAGCTCAGATCTTTGTTGATGTCCTTGGAATTTAAAATGTAGCCTTGGAGAGCTCTCATACAGAAAAGAAAATCCACAAGCGCATCTTTCATGTTCGCAATAGTAGGCAAGTAAAGCTTATGTTGGATTTTTGTTTTTTACTTTTTTCAGTTTTTGGAGCATAAAATTGAGACACTGTTGTTGTATCGGAAACAGAAAGTGAGGCGGTGTATCCCCGTGATGGCGTTAGCATAGATTTCCGTTGTCAGAGAACATTGGAGTAGACTGTGGAGACTGAAATAGAGCGAGGCATTGAGGGAAGCCACCTGGAGGTCTGCTGGGCTAGTAAGGAAAGAAACACTGCCGCTGCATATCACAATTCTAACTAGAAGAGAAAACACCAAGCCACTAATCAAACACCTGGTCCAGGTGGCCAAATGTAGGTTACATTTACAATCCTTTATATCCTTTGACACCTTTAAATAGCAATAGGTGTAGTGAGATATAGTGTAAAACCACGGAACTCCTTCATGGGCCTATACTTGAGCTTATTTTTTATGTGTTGTTTTCACAGTGGGATTAATGTCTTAAATATTAATGCCTTTTAACTTTCCTATCAAGACAACACAGAAATAGTGACCCCTACAGGCTGAAATATTAATTACAATACACAGTACAACATTTTTTAAAAGAACCAACATGATGATTTTAATGACTGGTGATTTTGAGAGCCTTGGGGATAAAGCTTTATATTAAAATCAAAATGGTTCTTCCCAACGAGTCCTCCAAACTAAACGACGACCTTGATCCTCTTTTGTCCATCGAGACTCCAATGATTTTATAGAAGTGCAATGCTAAACCCGCGGGGTACTCGTTTAAGGTTAGGGAAAGATTGTGGTCATGCTTATAACAAATCAATGATGACTGTTCCATTGCAACTGTTCATATGAAACAGAATGTTTTATGCATTTGAACAAAAGACCAATGCTTTCATTTTTCTCCCGAAAAAAATCTTGCTCTTAAATTATATTTTTGGGGGGCTTTTAATGCCTTTATTAGATTGCAGACAGTTTCATTGCAATTTTATAAGATTTTCTGTGTGGAATTTGACTTTTTGGCCTGAGCATGGAGTAAGAAAGCTTAGGGCATGTCCAAGATTGAAGAGGTTCATCCTCTGGACAGCAGGAAAATCCTGACAATCTGTCTATTGGATTTATCAACATTTCTTGTGTTTATATAACAATTATGGCCTCATAGCACTAGTTGAAAGGTTAGAAGATAAAAAGAGATAGCAAACTTAAACTTATACTGTTAAAAATGTTGCTGCTATTTTGGCACATATTGGAGCTTGAAAACCTAAATTTGGGCAAAGAGATGGAGCCTGTGTGAAGTTAAGGCAGGACAAGCAAACAGGAACCACCACAGCTGAATATGATAGGCTGGGACACTTGCCGTTCAGGCCCTTAAACATGCCCGTGTTTTAACTTGAATACTTTCTTAATAAAACTAAGAATGTTCAAAATTGCCACAGAGACGCACACCTGTCACTTCATGCAGTGTGAGCCTTTGTGGTGCCAGCATTCAATGGTCGTTAGCAGGACTACATCTGAGCCATGGTGGCTGTCACTTGGTTGAACCATGTCACACATATTTGACATTTACGTATTTATCTCCTATATAACTGGTCTGTTATCTAAAGTCCTGCCATCATTTTAATCTAGTATTGATGCTACTGAGCCACCAGCTACAGTGCAGAACAGACCTGGCACATACCCATTAAGCAAAGCCTTCCAATCAAAAATAATTGCCTCCTCCTTCCAGATCAAGCCACCTATACAGAGGGAAGAGCCTTAAAACACCCCAGTAGTTGGAAGCACATATCTGAATATGAATATATCGATGTTAAATAACTGCCAGAGATTAAACACAAAGCACACACACATACACAAAGAGGTCCACCTCCTCACACCCACTCCTGCATGGATTCCTTTATAAACAACATGAGTCAGTCAGGTTGGCTTTTTATTACTGCTGTAGCTCTCAACATCCCCGTCCTTGGAACAGGCTCAGCCAATCATGACTGCGGTAAGGAGGAAGATGGAAGCAAGCCATAGTCATCAACAGCTGACCAGGAATGGGCCGAGGACCAGGGGCCATGTTTCTCTCTGGTAATTGGCTCAGTTTGAGATCTTAATACATTCAACAGATGTTTGCCTGAGCCTTGAGTCATGGAACAGCCAACTGTGGAGGTATTTGCCCTCTGTGCTGTGGTGTCCTTGTTTTCAGCTGCTCATGATGCCTGTCTCTCTACTTGACTTGATTGCAGTGCACTAAATGTACTATACGTCACGGTCCAATTCAGCTGCATTTAAGTTGGAGCAAACCAAAAACAACATAAACAACTTTGGCATCATACGCTCGCAACAAAAATAAATTGTAACAGTGGTTCTCAAAGTGGGATCCTGGGACTTGCCAGAGGTTCCTCCTGCAAAATATTTATTTCTCACAGGGTTTTAATTCAGTGACAATAATACCTAGTAATGCATTTAATATCTCAGTTTCACAATTAAATCATATTACTAATAATGCAACTACTAAAACCTTTTTATACACAAATAATCTTAGCAAATGGGGGTCAATGGTTGTCATTCACTGTAGTGTATTTGGTCAACCATGACATATTTTATAACATACTTTTTATGATAGGCAATGTTTTTTTTAAAGGTGCTGGAAAGAGGCATCAAATATCCATCAGTATTAAAGTAACCTTGCACAAACAATCTATCAAATACTTAGCCCCTGTAAGCTTGAGAGGTGGCTGTGAAAAGTTTGTAGCTTGCTCTTTCTTGGAGAACAGCAGCTGTAGTCAGCTTGGATCAGTTACACTGGATTACAATAGAGACCCACTGCCAGAAAAAAAGTGTCATTACTTATCAAGATGTTCCTAGAAACTACTCAAACCACTCATGCAGCACAATCCATTTCTCTGCTGTTAATCTGTATGTTCAATGTGTTCTTAACAATCAGTGCTTCACCAATGAATTGCTAAATATGCCACTGCTGGCAAAGCTTCAGAACTACACTATATTGCCAAAACTATGTGCACATACTTTTGTATACTTTTAGTATGGAGTTGTTTTTCGTGCCGTTGGCTAGACCCCCAAGTACCAATTGAGGGAAATCTCAATGCTATAGCAACAGTGTGCTTCCAGCTTTGTGGCAACAGTGTGCGGAATGTCCTGTTCCAATATGCCAACGTTCTGTTGTTTTTCTTGGGAGGACAGTCTTGAACATACAGATCAACAGTGGAGATGAGGATTATGCTGCAGGAGTGGTTTGAGAAGTTTCTATGGACATTTTGATACATTTTTTCCTCCATGGCTCTTATCCAAGCTGATGGCAAGTGCCATCCTCTGCAAAAGAACAGGATGCAAACTCTCCTATTTTATACTATGAGTGATCTTTTAAAAACATTTTTAAGAAAACCACTAGGGTACTTCATATATATTGCCAGGTTTCTATAAATGATTGCTGCTCAATGCTGCTCTTTTTCTGTGTGCAGGGTGGCTGGTAATGAAGTGACAAACTCTTGATAAGAGAAGCCCTATAAACACTCTCCTACCATCAAAAGACAGTTGTTTGGTAGCTTTTTTTCTAACATGGCCTTCTCAGATGTGGATGGTAATTAATTCTTCAACACACATTTTTTTATCAGTGCCACAAGATACATTTAATAAGGGCACACAAATGGAGTTCAGTTATCCACAGCGCTTGCTTATTTCTTGCCTGTAATGGCTATTTTAATGACAAGCAATTACATCTCACTCATCTCACAAGGACTCACCTTAATAATCTTTGATTTCTTTGAAGTCTACTTGGTTACATTCTCCTTTCATTCTCTCCTCAGGCTTTTGCCTAATATTCTCTTGTAACCTTGAAACTTATTTTTCATCATATAAGCATATTTCACATCTCCTTATCGCATTATGATGTTTAGGTATGACCGCTGCAGTTGTGTTTCTTTATAATTGCTTTACGAATGCTAACCTCCTCTATTAATGGTGACTCCAATTTCACTGAGGCCAGTCTCCGAGGGTCAGTTTTATTGAATCGTCTGTTTGAATCTCTGTCTGCTGGAAATGGAAATGCAGTCAGCTTATTTCATTTATCATAAGCCTATAGTCTCTGGTAGTCTCTGCTTTCCCTCCCATAGCTCATAAAGTATTGAACAAATCATTTTATCTACAATGGAGGGTTATGTTAGCTGGCACAAGAGCAGGCAGCAGTTTAACTGCATTATTTAAGACACAATTAAAAACTTAAATTTGATTGCACACAATATATGGGACATCGTTAGAGCAAAGAGAGCTGTTTTAGATGCTACCATTTATGTCCAGAAATCCAAGTCTATGACCATAATGTCATGCACAAATTTTTTACTTCTGTATGCATTGTCTAGGTTTCAACTAATTTGAGCTATTAAATATTCGAAGAGCTCTTTTGGGGGGTAATATAAAACTTTTTATATTTTGATTGTGCATACTGAAGCAGAGCACTTTCACGTTTTTGTGTTGGAAATTCATTTCTTCCACAGATGCCAATTTTATCATGGAGGCCCCTAAGGCTGCAACAAGAGTGAAGTGAAACTGAGAGGGTCCCATTCTCCCAATTTAGATGTTGTAGATTTTTCCTCATTATTATTATGTTGGTAACAGATATGGTAACTGGAGGGGATTTTTCTTGGCTCTCAGGAAACCATGAATTGGAACTTCAGTGTGAAATCCAAAAGAGACTTCAGAAGTGCTAGGAGTTAAGCTGATCACCAGCCAATAAGGAGCAGATGTTATGTCTGAAAATTGCATAGTTAAGTCATGTCTTTTCTCTTGATTTCTAGATACTGATGTCACCAAAATTCAAACATTACCTTTTGCTGCCGTTTGTGGCGGCCAACATGCAAAAGCAGCACATCAGCAGCTTTAGTGTCCACACTGGACTCGTTCAGCAACAGTACTGCTGAGCACTCAGAAGCATGTGACAGTACTCACAGCTCAATACACAATCACAAAGAGTCTACAGCCATACTAGAATCTCTGTGAGCCTGTACAAAGGCACAGCGGTGCTTTGAGCTAAGTGCTAATGGCAACATGCTAACAATCTCAACACTAACATGATTTCTCCTGATTTAGTAGGTATTATATTTACCATGCTCATCATCTTAGTTAAGTGTGTTAGCATGCTAACGTTAGCTATTTGCATGTATTTGATCATAAACCAAAGTACTGTAAAACCTTTAGTTTTGATCTGATGAGGGTGCTAGATGAAAAGTTAAGATGTCACCAAAATTTATTACAATTACAATTCATCCTGAGGGGGATATGAATGTGTGTACCAAATTTCATGACAACCCATTTAATAGTTGTAGATACATTTCACTCCACCACAAATGTCACCTTCATGGTGTCACTACAGGAAAAGTAAGGGGATCACCAAAGTCAGTAGGATACATCGTTTGCAAACCATGAATGTTTGTACCAAAGTGTAACATGCTGTGACAGACAGCTGCGTTGGTTGCGATAGAATAGCGTCTGTTCCATCAGATGGCTTAGAAACATGGATGAAACACATCTGTGTAGACAGTCTGTGAACTGAACAAACATTGTCAATTTTGCTGTTTTTTTTAGCCTTACCAATAGTGGGGCAAAGAGTGTAAAGTTTGAACTCCAGATGACGCTAGAGGAACACCATGGAGTCATTAATATCAGTGGGAGGCATAGATGTGCTCGGCATATTCTCTACTCGAATATGCAACTACAGTATAATAATGGCTGTGTAATAGACATTTTGTCATGGGGATCACCAAAAACACTAGGATTTATCCTCTGGGGTACACTGATTAAAACAAATTTCATGGAAATCCAGCTGTTAGTTTTCAACATAAGTTTTCAGTATTTGTCCCGATGATGCCACTACTGGGAAGCTCACAGACCTGGAAATGGTTCATCTTCTGGGGAGCATGAATGCGCATATAAAATTTCATGGCAAGATTTTTAATTGTTTTGTGTGGTGGATATTTTGACCTGCAGGCAATGCAAGAGCATCAGGGGGTCATCAAACATTTGGATTAATCTCCATGGGGCCATAAATATAATTTTATGGAAATCACATGTTTAGTTTTCAGGATAACTTGTCATAGACCAAAGTGTTGGTTAAGGGAAAGGAGTCTGTTCAGCAGATGTCAAGACGTCTTGGCTTGGATGAAAGTGCTGGACAAACAGACAGACTGACTGACCAACCAACAGACAGACATCCCCATCCATAGGTCGTGCCACTAGCAAAGCAAAAAGGATAACAAAACAACTACATTAGACTCTCTGTCCTCATAGAAAAGGGGAGCATACTGACTCTGTTAAACATCCGTGAATGTGTCCAGTGAACCAATCTCATACACATGTTGCAGTCCGGTCAGCGGGAAAATAGAATTGGGGAGAGTATGATCCTTTTTATAGCAAATCAGTGTTCCCCACTTAGGTGCAGGTTAAATAGAGGTTAATGTTTCCCAGCTGACTTGTGGCCTAGGATTTATCATAGTACTTCTATAATCTGTATTTAACAATCCATTTCTCATTGTGACCATTATGGCATTAAGATCAGAGAATGACTCTGCAAACCTCTTCGCAAGAATGAAACTTTGACATTATGAAGGAGTGAAACCATTCAGCCATGATTATGTGAAACTTCTAATGGTATCAAGACTTCTCCAGAGACCGATTTTCATTTTACCTTTAAAGTCTTTCAAATCTTTAAGTGATTCATAGTCAAGTTTTAAGTCCATTCTCAAATATTACACGGGGGCATGTAATCAGTGTTTCTGAGTAATAAAAATGATACATTTGAAAACTTTCCACACCAGGCTTTCAGTTTAACTCTGATTGTGCCAATCAGCCTGATTTCACACTGGAAAATCTTTTGTTCAAGTGTGTGTCAGTAAAAAAATAAACTCAATTATCATGCACGGCGGACATGGAAAACTGTAGGTGTATTCAAATTTGAAACCTCTTGGGGTGAAGTTAAATATACAGTATGTTGCCTGTAGCAGCTCAACTCAGTCTGTGAAAAGAAGGAAACAGCCTTGTGGCTAGCCCATGTGCCTGGCACCACAGTTGGAGGAAAACTAAACATAAATCGGCCTACTACTCCACCAGTACTTGCTTTAATTAATGTCCGCCCTCCTGGGGAGAAGTCCAACAGTCTTAGTTTAACCTTGACATGTTGTTTCTGTGTAGGCGTTTGGTGGAGTATTGGCTGTCTGAAGGTCAGTCCAGAGGCTCACCCACCATCACTTGCTGTGAAAAAAACATGTGATGTACAGTGGGGCAAAAAAGTATTTAGTCAGCCACCAATTGTGCAAGTTCTCCCACTTAAAAAGATGAGGGAG
>LKNJ01000769.1:3061-131906 GCA_002120245.1 Maccullochella peelii
ACAAACTGGTTTTTCTATCTTTGTGGGGATATTTACTACTTCTGCCTTTTTCTGCTACTTCTACTTCTGCTTCAGCCTTTACTACTACTACTGCTACTTCAGCCTTTTTCTACAGCTTCTACTAATACTTCAGCCTGTTTCTACTACTTCTAATACTTCTCCTTCAGCCTTTAACGTACTTTTTCACATATCTGCATTTTCAGCAGTGTTTTGCAAATAAATTTCAGCTTTCAGCATTCCCACGCATTTTCTGCAGGAAATGCAGTTTTTCTAGTTTCTTATTACCATACTTACAATGGCATCTGTTGCCTTGTGCTTTTATGTGTCTGTTTATGTCTCAGTGATCTGTATCTGCTCATATGTGTTCTGTGTACCTCTTGAGGGATTTTATGTGCTTCCCTCAAAATCTTGTCGCTTGGATTCATTTGGAGAGAAACCAAGGAGTAACCACCCACATTGGGTGCAATTTAAATGGTATTAAACCCGTTAACATGAAGTGGAACTTTTACTGAATTTGATATAAGATACGTGAAATATGAGTCACGTGCTAGAGTAAAAATGCCACTAGAGAAGAGAGGCAAAGAGACGGGGAAAGCAAAGGGAGACTCACTATCACTCTCATTTGTCATTATGTGCCTTCAGGCTGAAATTATCATTTTCTTTTAAAAGAACTAAACATGCACATTGCTCCATTACAAGTGAAGCAACAGCAGGCAATCCCATTACCAATGAACTCATCACCATTCTAGAAATGGTTATGGTTGACCATGCTGATGTGTCACACATCATCACATGAAGAGGTGTCATTTCCCTCTGCAACCACAACTCAATTTATAAGCATTTGCAATGGCCAAATTCTTATCTGAGCAGCGCAATATACAGTCCATCACCATGAAATACTCAAGGCCACATACTCTGTGTGCAGGACGTTGACAGTATGCAAAGTAAAATGGAGAAAGTCATGTCAGTTGAGTAGTATTGCATTGAGTAGTACAACATATACCATTTTAGACAGTATCTGCCCTCATGTACTCTGTGTACAGTCAATATGAAGTTCTCTACATCCCACAGCCAGTCAACCCTCGCTTAGTTGATGTTAGAGCCTCTGAAGAAGAAACAAGACCTGGTGGGCAGAGCAACACCCTGTTTCTTCAGCCAAAAGTCTCATTACAAGAGCACCCCCCCCACAACACACGCACACACACCAAAAAGAAAAAAGAAAATCTGCCAAGCTGAGTGAAAGGCTCATAAAAGAAATTGAGTGGAAAATTTAATCCTAACTATAAAATTACTGATTATTGAGCTTGTTCATAGAGTAAATATACATTAAGACTGATTCTCATTAGGAAACCTGACCAATTCAATGAAAGAAAACCAACATTAACTTAATTTAGACTAAATTCATGTTGATTATACTGAACAGTGTGAGGTTAAACCCTAATTATCATTGTGGCTATTTTTAAAGTGATGTTGCTACAGTTGTAAGGCAATTAACTTATATTACATGAAAATGAACAAGACAGTGTTTTGAATGTGAAATGTTTAAAATGTTAAATGAACTTGTTTGAAGTGAGGGGCATGGCTCTGGCAATATCAGTCTGTCGGTTGGTCCACTGCTTTGGTCCAGACTCAAATATCTGAACATCTGTTGGCTGGATTGGTGTGGATATCCATGGTGCCGTGAAATTTGGTACACATATTCACATGAGCCCCTGACTTTTCATCTAGCGCCATCATCAGGTCAAAATCTTAACTGGTCCAATGATAATAAACTAAGAAAGTGACCATGGTAATCATTATACCTATTTAACTGCGTCATTTGTCCATGCCTTCAAGAACGGTACAAAATAAGCATTTTTTGTTTCAAAAGTGTAACTCTTTTCATTTTATTCAATTTCATGTATTTATAAGGACAATGCACATTAATAAACATTTCTGTAAATGTACCAGTGTTAGCCAACTGGCTAATTATGATCTTTTATCACTATTGTTAAGGTTTGGTTAGGGTTAGGAACAAAAACAACTTGGTTATGGTTAGGGACCATGGTTAGGTTTGGGAACCACCATGGATAAAAGAAACCAATGTGGACTGTTGGTAGGAAATGGGAAACGAACAGCAGTCTCCCCTGTTAAAGTCCGACATTTTGTTGCTCCATCCATCCACCTCCTCCTCCCTCTGTGGACTTTGTAGCTCCATAACAACGTCACCTGACTGCCTGCTTTGTTCCTGATGGACATGAGTCATAATTAGTACGGCCGCTGGAGGTCTTTGTAACTTGAACGTAGAACGGCATTTGCTGAAACGGCTGATGCTGCCACCTCCATTGTGAGCATGTTAGCATGCTGACTTTAGCATTTAGCTCAAAGCACCGCTGTGCCAAAGTGCAGCCTCTCAGAGCTGCGTGTGTTCACTGTTAGTCTTGTTAAAGTGATGTTGCTGTAGTTATATGCACTTAATGTTTTTCAGTGTTTTTTTAAATATTTTTATAGTTTCACTGATTTGAGTTTGTGTCATCAAAATCCACTCAATGTTAGTTATTGAACCATTAGATGAACAACAACAACATGTGCATAAATTAACAGCTTACATTTCTACCAGGTGTTTACCACTGCACTTGCGTTTTATAAGACATCTTACACAGATACATGATGTAACAAGAAACAAGACAAGTTAAGGGTACTGAAAATTTAAAATTCAAAGCTCCAGGCCTTAAAACCTTCCAAAAGTCAGATGAAACCTTATAATTCTTCTGCCGTGATATTAATATGCCCAGACAGCCTCTGTGATTGAAGCAGCAACTCACTGCTTCTCTGGTGGTTGTCAAAAGTCATTCATTGAAAAGCAGGGCATCGCTGACTGAAGAAGTGCTGTAGATGAGACAAGTTGAGGGGAAGTGGGTATGAACAAAAGAAGTAAATTAAAACACTTCATCACAAAATAACTCCAGGAATACATTAAACATTAGATATTGATGATATATAACGGATGATCTTAGGTGGATTTTAATTTCAATTTTAATAACTTAATTTTAATAACTAGCAAAGGTCTTCCTTTTTTTTTTTCAACAATTTCCTCTACTGTGTTGATCTATCTTGGTTAAGTATTTATGAGAGGAAGGTGATAATAAGGTAGCTAAATTCAAGGCTGCAGGTATGCAAAGACAGATCTTAATAACGTGATATTAGTGGTAAGTAGCATTTTGGATGGTTATTGTGTCTTAAGAAAAATGTGCTGTGTAATAAGTGGAGATCTGTAAATGTCGAGTTCTGTCACTCTAAACCAATTCCCTCCTTTTTATTTAGACTCACAAGTCATAACAGCGTATCTGGATAAGCAGTATTTGCGTAATACTAATTTACAGGCTGTGAATGTAAATCTATGTGACATTAAAGTAGGTATGTAACATTGTTCCACTTAGTGTGACAACAGAAGGCAGCTCTGTCATCCCTGATAAGAATGATGAATGTAAAAGATGTATTTCTTGTATTTACAGGGTATAACAGTTTGACAGTGTTTCCTCTCCTACAGTATATTTAAAGATTATCTCTTTTTCACAATGTCAATTTAAAGTCAACTGACAGGAGAGCATGGCCAACATGGCACTCACCTAATCAAAAGTTTGCATTGTGCAAAAGTTATTTTTCCCTCTCCTTTGTCTGAAGCCCATCAGGAGATTTGGCACAGTCAAACACCTCTGCATATCTGCAGTCACCATTGGTTTGTTGAGCATTAAAAATGTTAATTGGAATTTTTAAAAAGGAAAGAAAATATCGCATTACCATCCCACCTCCTCCAGTCACAGGCTGTCAAAACGCAATATTCCAAATTAGATTGTATTTGGATAATCTTTTGAACTGTAATAGGTTTCCAGCCAGCAGGCATATTACTATTGGCACATCATTATTAAACAAAAGTGACACCAAACCATCACTTTGCAGGCGGCGCCAGATAAACGTTCGACACCGTGCAAATAATATTAGTTCTGCTTCCAGAGTCACTGGCTTATCTTTGGGATGCTATATTGGGTTCATATCCCTGTCGGCTGGCGAGGGCCTTCTGACGGAAGTGTCTAAATTTATGAGTAGCCCATATGTGTGAGGTGCATGTATGAATAGGCTGCTGTGTGTGTGTACTATGTAACGTGTGTGTTGCACATTAACGCTTTTAAATGTAAATGCTGTGTTTGTGTGTGTGTGGGTGGATAGATGAGTGTGAGCCTGCTTGTGGGTGTGTGTGCAAAACTGAGTACATTCATATGTAAATAGGCAGTGTATGCGTGCCTGTATATGCAGACGCGACCCATATCATGGCATAATGAGATCCGCCACTGTTGGTTACCCTCAGACAGTGGTAATTATGGCTGCAGTGAAAAGGACTGATGCTGAAGGCAGGATGTACACTAACACACTAACATATTCAACCACACACAGACCTCAGTCCCACTGACAGCCTGCTGCAGGCCAAATAAAGACCTGTCCATTTAGCACCGGGATGGGAATAGGATGCCGTTAACTGGATCTGATGAATTAGACCTGCATCCGCTTTCTAATCAGCTTTACAAAACCTGCATACCTGTTACAATGTTCAATACCAGAAAGATACAGGGCATTTACAGTGGTGTCAAGTCATTACAAAACTGATAAAGAACCACAATATAAGATAGCATGATGCAAAGAGCTACCAACAAAAACAAGAAATCTAAAAAAAGAAAAGCTTCTTCATTCAACCATCTCATGTAACTCACTCAGTCTGGTAATGTTTCCAGGAGTGCCAAATTGAACATCGCATCACCTAACAGCTAGTAAAGTGGTCTATAGGTTGTGTTAAATGGACCAAAAAGATTGTCCTTTATTCAGATGGGAGGGAAACCTGGCTTGTAAAACATGTGTGATGTATTCTTGAAAAAATTAATTCAACACCATAGTTTCTGTGGAAGCATGAAATTTTACTCTACTGATAAAAAGTTAGTCAATTTAATGTAATGGATACGTCTGGTAATATTCCTTATTTTTTTTCTTATTGTCAGCAAAATCCCAATGAATTGATTCTACCAACAAGTATTTTCTGTGTAGCCAAAGCCTGATACACCTTATTTCTCTGTGCCATAGAGCTCCATTGTTGTCTAAAGACAAAAAAATCTTTAAAACACATCAATGAGCTGTCTGTGACATGTTCCTTCATTACCATGAACACCAGAGTTTAATCCCACAGACACCACCCTGCCGCTGTAAAGAATCACTAAAGCACCAAATGTGTAACAATTCGCAGGTGAAAATAGTCCCCAACAAATGCACTATTTACTATGGTTTGAGTAATGTTTGCTAAAATCTACAGTGCCCAGTTTTTTAAGGAAACTACTTACACTTGTTAAAAATGAGAAGTACAGTATACAGTATATTTGTGACTGATTCGTAAAGATTTACGTCTTCAGTAGGAACCAATGAGCTTGGGGCAGGGTGCTACAAACAGAGAAGGGAAGTCGGAATTTAAGTATTGAGACACACATGGTTATGGTCTGGTATTTGCTGATGATAACAAAAATATAGACTATCACTTTTATCGTTTAAAAGAACAAGTCAGCGTGGACCTTAAAGCCCCTACATATAGATTTTTTTCTTTCAAAATTTCTGATGGCATAAGTTTTGGTTCAACGAAAAATTAGACAATTCAGGTGGAAATTAGGTTGGATTGCAACTTGCACTGCTGTTCACCCTGTGGAAGTATCTTTTTTTTAAAATTATTATTCTAAACAGCTTAACTACAGGTCATTACGTGACGTACATTTTATTATTGCTGACAATTTCCAAAAAATGCTGTAAAATTTCAAATGTATTTTCTGTACTGTTCCAGGTTTTCTTCATTCCATACAGTGTGAAAACCAATTAGCAGACTCTTGAAACTCTTGAAACATTAGATTTTTTTTAACTCTTAACTCAAGGCCCATTTACTAGTTTTTTCCCCAAAGGTGTCAACAACACAGCAGATGGAGTTTGCTCAGTAAAGTGAAGGTGAGCAAACTCCATCTGCTGAGGAGGACTATGAGATGCAGTTGAAAGCTCAGAAAAAAATAAAAGCTCACTGTGAACATTAAATGTGAGGGTTGTTTTTTTCATTGCTATTTTTTACAAAGTTAATGCAGTTTAAATTCACTAAGTCTTACAGCAAAATGATGATATATTTAAAAATGAAACTTCCATGGGTCACACAACTCAAGCAAATTTCTTCTGGAAATGCTTATTCAAAAATCTGAAACACTAAAGCATGGTAGTAACAAAACAGTCAGCAGTAATGTATAGGATTCATGATTTGTAGTAAATGGATGAAAACATGAATAAAGGTACGCTTTTTAAACAACCTCACTCAGGGTTTGTATCCAGGCCTGGAGATAGTGTCCCATCTCCATTTATAACATTTGTCATCACTGTAATTGTCCTTGTCCTGGTGTTTCTCCTCTATAGAAAGCCCAGCCTGCTCTCTGATGTTGCTCACAGCCTGTTCTACCTGACCTGATCTACATCCTGTTTGCACACTGACAATTGCATCAGCAAATTTCTGATTTATTTTCTTGGTACTCGCCTTGAACTTTTCAGCCACAATCGCGCTCTCTTTGCATCTCTCCATCTCTGAACACAAGTGTTGCCTCCCTGCTTGTCTCAATGGAGACAATGAAGGTGAATGAAGGGCATGTTTCAATGTCATAAACATGCAACATAGGGGAAATACATAAAGAATGAATTATACTTGCATGGCAATATTCTATGGGTTCAACCCATCAACTATCCATATGCAGCAATCAGAGAGCAGGCGCATGCACATATACATTTTCAACAGCCTTATACTTGGATACTTTTTTAAATG
Source organism: Maccullochella peelii (assembly GCA_002120245.1). Lineage (NCBI taxonomy): Eukaryota > Metazoa > Chordata > Actinopteri > Centrarchiformes > Percichthyidae > Maccullochella > Maccullochella peelii. The sequence goes on from LKNJ01000769.1 coordinate 9,921, forward strand.
GCTGAGTTGAAAGGCTTGCTTGTCAACATAGACCATTTTTTAAAATTCCAAACCCACTCATTGAGGACATTAATACTGCTAGCTTAGTGTGTTCCAAGTCAAAATCACATCTAGTTATCACAGCTGTAATGTAAATGGGAATGGAAAAAGCAACATGAAGTTCTCTAAAAAGCAGCATTGCCTCTGGTGATTGCTTCTTGGCATAATTTTAGTAGAATCACTGTGACTCAAACAGCAGGGTGCCTGTTCCCTTTTTCCAAGAAATTTTTTTTTTAGTGTCTTGCTTCTGACATTTGATGTATCAAAAAAAACAACATGTTTGGATATAACATGGAGGAGGGATGTTCAAAAGTGAGCAGGTTGGACTATGAAAACATGGACGTGACTCAGAAGAATTTGATACAAGCATGCATCCCTCCTTCAACACCTACAGCACTCTGTTTTTGGAGCAGGAATTGCATGAAACCCTCATGAGGGAAAAGAGGAGTATTAGTCTGTGGTGTGAGGCCAATCGCCCAAACAAGAATACAGTAAGAGTGTAAAACCTCCACAGGCAGCCCACAGATGTCGTGCTGCTCTTTACACCCAACCAGAATAAAGTGAGTTGAATCGACATCCAATCACATAAAAGCCACAATGTTGACTACTTTTATTAAATGTACAGTATACCATTGACAAAAGAGGAGATGGAGATAAAGATAAACAGATGAGGAGGAGTGCCATCCTACTTCTTGAGTAGAGTCAGCAGGCTGCACCTCTTCTGGGTGAAAGGTACTTTTTAGCCATGCTAGCAGTGTAATTACAGGCATGGCAATGCCATCCTGTCAGCTCATCAGTCTGTTCTCAACAACTGTAAGATGGATTGCCATGAAATTGCATATAGACATTCATGGTCCCCAGAGGATTCAGGCTGACATGACCTGCTAATCCCCGTTATTGAGAACTGGACTCAAATGACTGACTTATTTCCTGAACAGGGAGACTGGCTGTAAAGTAGTGCTACCATAGTAAAAAATGAATTTCTCTGGTGATGATTTAATGTAGTTTTTTGTCAATGAACTCAGTGGGCTGATGAGATGAACCACAACGTGAAGCTGAGTGGCAGGAGACATGTTTGCTCAGATGTGTCATCAATCACTTCCCACAAAATACATTTCACAGTAGCAATGAATAGTTAAGGAGAATCAGGTCACAGCTAGAACCCACTGAAGTGCAGTTTGACTGAATAACGCCAGCCGAACAGGAATTAAACAGTGAAAGGAAAAAAATAGCTACAATTACTGGGTCAATTAAAGGGGAGATTATCCTAATTTAAGACAAGGATACCCATCATTTTTCAAGGTCTCTCGGATCAGTGGTTCCCACCTGTTTTTGTCACAACCGTGTCAGATGAAGTTCCCATTTATCCATTACTTTTAGCTATTTCAACCACGTATCCACTTTAAGCTAACTATTTCAACCATTTAACATTACTTTTAGCTTACCATTTCAACTGTTTATCCATTCGTTTTAGCTAACTGTTAAGACGTCTCTGGTTGCTTGCTACTAGCAGTCATGCACTCACTTAATATGTGGAATTATTTTTTTAATGAAATCATAATTTATATTTTTTCTAAATAATTCAGCTAACTACTCCATAATCCACGTAGGCTACCCCATGGGATACAAGTACCCTTGGATGGGAATAAAAAAGGTAGATGTTTCAGACTACAGGTCCCATTTGATTGTTATCACATTATCCCGTATTAAACATTGATTCAAAGTATTTTAACTGCCAGTGCAGACCTCCACAACCTGACTCAGAAAAAACAAACAGGCTCATTTTCAGGTATAGGCTATCAAGAGGCTCATCCACTTGCCTGTACAACAAAAATAAACATGAGAATTGTTAGTGGAGCTGGATCTTTGACCCTGCAAAGTACAGTAAGCACAAGGGATCTCCAGTGGATGTACTGTGATGTTTCCTCAACTATAGTCACTGGGATTAGATCCAGGCTGTGTTTACTGTAGGGGGGGATTTTGCTTGGCCGAGATGATGGCTGGAGATGGATCCCCGTATACTGTGACCAGATTCCAGCCCTCCTTTGTGGTGGGCTGTGGGCTGCAGCTGCTGTCTTTTATGGCAGATTCCTTTGAGGCAGGAGTATCTGAGAGACACTGCAGAGAGGCAGTGCTCAATGAGCAATTTATATGTTCTCAACAAAACTTCTTCTTTAGACCCTGAAGGCAGGTCTTAATTGTTAGACATGATATCTCCACTCCCCCTCTCCCTCTACTCTTTCTTTGACTGTTTTCTTCTCCCTCCTCCCACCCACCCTCCCTCCAGCTATTAGGAATTGGATTTGGAGCAGAACGATCCATTTAGTCTCTCTCCTCCATCTTCATCCCTCTCTCCCTGCTTCCACACCTCCTCTGTAGGTTTCTCTCATCAAAGCCCTGGCTTAATCTGTCTATTTTTACCTGAAGGAATGAAAGGAAGGGATGAGGTAATGCTTTTCCTGTCCATCAGGTGGGCAGTGGTGCATGGGCTCTCTGGTGTGTATAGCTTAGGGAGCTAGCACCACCATGTGGACTCAGAAAAGATGAACCAATATGAAAGCAATGGCAGGGAGGAGCAGTCTGAAAAGACTTACTGGATGATCGCCAAAAGTTATCAAAGGGAAACACAAAGAACCTGAGTATAGATAGTAAGTAAATAAAGCTATAAACCTTCAACAATTTCAGAACCACTGACTCGATTCATGTCAGTACTGCCTGTCAGTTTGAGGGTGTCATAAAGTCAAACTACCTTGAGGTGAATGTGTGAAAGCAGAGTGCCACCTAGTGGATAAAGACAGTAAGTGACAACAACACAAAACTGAAAGCATTTTATTTGGAAAATTTGGAAAAAGTAAGGTCGCTTTCATTTCTGTATTTAATTGAGAAATTAAACATTACAGGAATGTTGCAGCCTTAAGGTACAAAATGTGCCAGTCCAGCTTAAACCATCTGAGATCAACATTTAAACCAGCAGAGAAATGCAGAGTTAGAAAAAAGAAGATACAGTATGTGTAATATCTCTGTCAGAGGTTAAAAGAATGATTTGCTGCTCTTTTTTCTAAGAAAAACTAGACCATTTTAAAATAATTTTCTTTGAAGGTGGAGAAAACTATTAGTGGAAAACAGTATGGATATTAAAATTGAGCAAAATAGCCATAACATTACTCATCATATTACCAAATAAAACTGTCAACCTTTCTCTTTTGGAAGGGTTCTTGCTTTGTATATTTATGGCAGTGACACAGCTGCTTGAAGTAAGGAATGATTTCTCTTTGTTGGTGCTTTTGCTGAGTATTTCTTACATAGTTTGGCATAAGAACATCCCAGTCTTATCATAGAATGGCAGCATGGTGTATATCCTGATCCTTTTTACCTGAAAGTAAAGTTTCTATGTACGCTGTGTAAATGAAGAGCAGCAGGACCCCTCATTTCATCAACTAAGATTCTGAAGTATCCGTAATTCATACATAAGAAAATAAATGTAAAATAAATAATATATTTGCAGAGCAGAGATTCTTTATACCATAATGAGGACAAAAAACAAAGAAAGTTCAGAAGAGAACTGAGAGCAATGAAGGAGTAGAGACTCATTTCATCACCTGTGCTGCACTGATGCATCCTTATTGCTCTGAACAACTCTGTTATTCTCCTTCTATTCCTCTTTCTCTACCTGTACTTAAAGGCACAGTGGTGGTAGACAGGCTGCAGCGTTCGGAGACTCTGTTACACCAGATAGAGAAGGTAAACAGAGTGGTTGGATTAAAGTCCCTTCTTCAGTCATCTTTGTTGTGGTTCTGCCCGTTGCAGCTCTTAGGTTGGCCAAGGGAGAATTTGCTCGGGTGGTTTTTAAAATCAAGGTAATCCTGGACGAAGTGTGGGTGCTGCTCTATAAAATGATGAAGTTCATCTGGAAAAGGGGGTAAAACATAGAAAATGTTATTAAATGTTGGTACTACTGTCAGTTAATGTTAGGGCTTTACATTATTAAATTAACATGTCTGACATCTTTTTCATTTCTTTGGTAAAGAGGGGACTGGACTAAAGCTGTTATTTAACGTGTAGCGTTTTAACATCAATATGTTATTCGTTGTTTTTTTTTCGTTTAGAGGCATTAGTATAATTACTATGATGATTCCAGACCATTACAGAGAAGATTAACAGCTTCCATTTGTCTGTACACTGAATTTGCATTATGTGCAGATGGGAAATCTGCTGGATTGTTTTAAGTTAAAAGGAGAAATTTCTTTATAGGACGATAGAAAAAAGAAAGAGTGTACAAAAAGCTTTGACAGTTTCTAGAAAAGGCAGATGGTGGAGTTGAAGGACCCTGGAAAACCAACAACAGACGGTACTTATCCTCATCAGTGAAGCCAAAAAGAAATCAAATGTGATGGTGACAGCACAGAGGAAACGGGGACACACTGATAGATGCTGTCAATCATCGCTGCAATGGTCTAATTTTGTACTGAAGTTGAAAAACGACAAACAAACATTGGGTCTTACCGTATGTGATCTTTGCTGTGTCAGGTCTGCCAAGCGCTGAAAACAGACCTGAAACCTCCACCTCTGTCACTCCCAACATTATTTCCAAGATGGTGGCCAGCTCCTCCTCTAGGACTTCCCCGTTCTCCTCGCTCTCATACATCTGCACAACAACATTATATTCTCAGTGCAATGAGTTAAAACCTACGTCACACCAGATTCAGGGGAAAATGCGCTCACCTTGAAGGCCAATTTGAGGGTCTCCATTGACTTTGATGGTCGATGAACAGTAGACAGAGCAATAACATAGTGTCTGATGTCTATCTGTTCGTCCCCATGCTGGAAACAAAATGTATCTTAGTGAGTGGAAGTAGCAAAGAAGCTAATACAATCCTATCATCACACAAAAGAATCGTCACCACTTTTTAAATTTGTAATTCACTTTCAAAGAATTTAGTTTTCTCAACTGGTTTCACTACTAATGACCTGATTTCAGATCTGCTAAATTCTCTCATGCCATCACTTCTGAGAGAATTGTATTGAAATTAGCTTAGTCATTTGTAAATGGAAAGTCACAATCACACAACTGTACACTTATTGACATTTCGCAGACTGCAGATTCTCCACAAGGGAGAGCTGATAAGTCATTGTCAGACCAGTTCTACACATGAAACCTACAGCATGTCACCTATGAAACAGGAAAGTAACAGCAGTGGTTTAAAACGTTGGGTGCTTTGAATCAGTGACACTGTGTTCCTGTTAAACACTAAAGCTCTTTTAAGAAGGAGTTCATCTGAAACCCTGCTCTGTCTAAATGATCAAGCAACAGACTTAAAATGAATAAATGACAGTGTGAACACTTTCAATGATAACATGTTAAGGTCTTAGGAACCTGTCAAGTAGCAAACTTCTCAGGTTTAACTGGGATAACTGTTGCAGGAAGTCATTGATACCAAACGTTTTAGCTATTATGAATGTCTTCTTACTGCTATATTCCCCTCAAATTATAACCATGCCCCACTTCAAATCGCCCATCCCCGTTGTTAGCAAAAATATATGCCCTTGTTAACCCTAATCCCCCCTCTCCATCCCCTAGTAGCAGAGAGAGTGCAGGGGCAGAGGGGTTGTTTGGTTGAATATGTTACTCTAGTCTGCCTGACTCATTGATCCTTTATCTGACTGAGGTTTGTGCATGTTAGAATATACATCAATAGCCTAACTGTGACAAGTATTGATAAATCCATGGCACTGTCTGTGGTGCTGAAGTAGCAGACGGATTTGTAATTGAGCCTTTTTCTCTCAGTCCCGCCCTTCTGTCAGTTTCGTCTTGGATCTATAATATTCTCCAAACTAAATACTATAAATACTCAATTCTATACTACATTGTAGCATATATACTCTATAGAGTAAACTAGTGTCGCCTTTATGATCAAAGTGACAAGTAGCAACGTGTAGTTACAGATCATAGAGACACGCTGCTGCCTGTAGTATTCCTACAGCCCTCAGTGCAAAGGTACAGAGTCCCCTGTGCAAAGAAAAACATCTATGGAAAATAATTTGTCCCCGTTTCCATAAATATATATATATATATATATATATATATTTTTTTCTTTTCTTTTCTTTCTTAACCCTGATTCAGTCCTCACCGTCAAGTACTTCTATTGTTTTTATGTAAATGTGTTTTAATGTGTCCTGTCTGGATGTGATATGTTTCTGCCCATGCAAGCAAAGACAAACTTCTGCCTTTTGCAAGCAAAAGGTAGACAAAGTATTTCTAATAATATTCCTATAATATTTATATGATCATTTAGTATCGTATTGAGTGCTGCTCAAAATACATCCCCAGACCAAGTCACCACTGCAACAAAATATTTAAGGGGAGACATGACTACAGATATGGTTTTTACTATAGATGATTGGTGTAACCTGCGAGTGGAGCAGGTAATGTGACTGAGGAAATTAACCTGCACTGACCGTATCGCACGCACTCAGCTTCCACAGTTACATAATTCGAGGTAAAGTTTAATCTCAATCACCTGCACAGGCCACCATCCCTTGATAAAATTTCACAAATCAACCACGGATTGTGACTCAACGAGGTTTAACCTCGGCCTTTGAGATTGTTAACTATATTAACTAAATTGTATATAAATTACAATTTAGTAGAAATTAAATAAAATCATTGATTCACAGATTTTACTGCTAAATTGTACGGCACAACAAGGCCTGACCTCTAGCTTCATATAAAGGTCTTTTAACCCATAAAAAATGTGTCTCATGGCTCTTGACTGAGTCTTTCCTATTAGAGCTTTCAAGGTGTGGAACATCTTCCTATACAGTTTAGCTCGATCACCATCTCTACTTGTATACTCTTTTACCAGTTTGTAATCTCATTGTCTGCTATTATACATACCTGCCTGTATTCATTTGAAAATGATTTAAAACAAGTCTCTATTGGACCTTGGGTCTCTGTGTTTACCTGATCAAAGAGGCTGTGGACTTGTGTGAGTGTGTCTGTAACTGGCAGGTTGAGGAACTGGGCAAAGTCCTCCAAACCCAGCCTGCCTCCCTGCAGCTTTCTGGCTCTTCTGGCCTGCTCCTCCAGCACTTTGTTTTTAGTTCCTGCTCGCAGCCTGTTAACACACAGCGGACCAGAGGAAATACAAAGAAATCACATCACACAACAATGCATTAGTTAATCATACTGTTAACCACATGTGTGACATATACAGAAACAAGGTTTGTTATCTTCACTTTGGTTGGCCTGCAAAAATCCCACACACCTATCCACAACCTCTTCTAGATTAAAGCAGATAAAAGCGTGAGTAATGTATTCATATTCTATCGTCTATTCAGGGCTTAGAGCCCTCACACACTGGTCTGTCAGTTTTACATCTACAGTATTTTGGCTTGGAATTGTCTCAGTTTGGCCTCCTATTGCACTGAACTTTCTTATATATTCTACATGATCAAAGATTTATCTGCAAGACTTTATTTTCCTCCGATCAAGATGTTTTCAATACTCAATAGATTCCTTGATTGGCTGTTGTAATTATTATAAAAGCCTAATGAACTGGCTTTTTACATACAATAATACTAATGATAAAGAGTTACTTATAATAATACTACTAATGATGAGCAGTAGTATTATTGTGAGAAGCCGAATCCAGAACAAAGATCAAGTCTTACTTTGACATCATTAAAATGGCACGTTTTTATTCTGATTTAAGCTTTTTAGCTAGAACAAACCACAGACTATGAATACAATCACGAGTAGTTTGACACAATAGCTTATTTTTAGGAGCAACTCAAACTTTCTGCATACAATGTTTCAATTAAAAAGCATTACATAAATGTGGAACAGAGATCTATGTATTCATAAACATGGTGAAGAGGGTCATATGACGCTCTATAAAGTTTCCCTCATACTCAGTATATGATCAAAAGAATGTTATTATTGGTTGTGCATACTTACCCAGCTAGTACTAAACACATTATTTTAATCAGATAATGGCTCTCATATTGGAGCTATTTAGCAAAGAAGGTGAAAAAAAGATTCCTCCTAGGTATCTTTAACATTTATGTGCTCAAATGAGAAAAACACATGTTGATGACAGATGATTTTATAAACACTCTTTAATTAAGAAACCTGTAGGATTATCTATTCATATCACTCATATTATCTTCTCTAATTAACCAAATAATCGCATGATATGCTTACAGATATCTGACAATTTTCCTATTTTAATGTATCACCTGAGTATAAAGCCTGATTGCAGAGAACTAAAATCTGTGGCAAATTTAAAAATATTCAGTCTTGGCAGAATATTTGTGCTATATAAACATATATTTCCCCATTTGATTTGAATTGATCGAATCATTATTCTTGAGAAGGACACGTCTCCCTGTGTGTGTTTCTGTCCTGCCACCAGTAGGTGGCAGTGTTTCTTCACCTTCAGTGCCCAAAAGTCTTTGCTTGGGCACCCACCCTCTCACCCTCTCACCCAGTCCGACCAGTCAATCCAGCCTCCCTCCACTCACCCCAAGCGGCACACCAGCAGGTTGAACTCAAGCAGGCTGCTGTGGTCATATATGCACAGTGGGCCCTGTGACAGGCTGATCTCATGGTCGTCAAAGGACAGGTCTGTGAGTGGCACTTGCAGCGCCCTATCAGGACGGAGGGAAAGGTATATGAGGCCCTTCACATGTGTCTGTGTGTTATAGATGTCCAAAACAAGCATGTGCAGACAATCTGACACTGATCAAAGACACTTATGCAAACACACACTTACTTGGCCATGAGCTTTCTGACATTACTGGCAAACAGGGCAGGGTTTTCCTTCTCCTCGTCTGATGGAGTGTAAACAGGCAAATACTAACGGAAGAGAGACAATGTCAACTTAATCTTGTCACGATCTGCTATATAATAAATATGGATTTACACATATCACATTCATTACATTAGATGGACAGTATCTTTTTAATTTTAAGCTAATATTTCTCTCAATTATGGAAGAAGACTGACTATACCGTTACAAAAAATGACAAAGTTTTACTGACTTCTGGCTGACTAAAGCACTCACTTCTATCTCCATGGGATTATGAGGTTGGCACAGAGTGAGCCATAGGATCTTGAACCTGGAAGATAGAGCAAAGAGTAACTCGGCTTTGTCTATACATGACGAGATAGTATCAGGAAGAGAAAAATAATGACAAGACTGAACACACAGCATCTTACCATGTTCATTCTTAATGGAAAACATACTTTACATACTTAGCAGAGTTGTTTGAGCTGTGTGTGTGTGTGTGTGTGTGTGTGTGTGTGTGTGTGTGTGTGTGTTATGGTTTGTGGTGTGTGTCAGAGAAAGACAGGAACACTCACGCTCCGGGACCTTGCCACGTCCAAGTAACAGTATCCTGTGAGGAGAAGGGAGAAAGAGGAAATGGCTCAGGACAAACACACAAACACTGAAGCCTCACATGAAGTCAATTTCATACAACTTCCTGGAACTGCTGTTTGCTATTATTTCTCAGTGGTGTGTGTCTGTGGGATCTGATGATGGCTGTAGACACAGTCACTTTATACATTACTCATTACTGTAGATTAATGCCTAAATACTGTGATACTCAGGTGTACTGATAATGTTGCAGCATCTCAAATTACACTCCCATTGTTAATGCTGCAGTGCTACATTACTTAAAGTCCCCCTCCACCCAAAACAGTGTTACTCCACTCTATTGTTTGAGTTTCAGTGTGCAGAGTGATGTTTGTGCATAGTTTCACACTAGAAGGCTGTTTTCACATAATTTGCTGAAGGGGGAAAGTTTGTATGCACTGATCTTAAATCTCAGTTATACAGGCGTTATGAGCGCGACTTAGTGCCAACACAACTAGCTTGTAAGCCAATCATGATCGAGTATGCAACATACACAAGTGCGATGTGGAAACTTGATGCGTTCAGCGCACAGGAGGATGAACTTTACAGTCAAGTAGGAGACACTGGAACCAATTTGCTATTAGATGTTAATATTTTCATAATTGCATCAAAGATCTGTGCTGACTTTTCTGATCAATTTGTACTTATAACTGCATCATTTAAAGGAGAACTCCACCAAATTCACACATCAAAGTCTGTTTAAAGGTCTCGGAGAGTACTACTGCAACTGTAACTTGCAGTTTTCTTCACATAATGGTTGACTGTAATGGAAAGTATATGCCATTTAAATTAAGAGCATAAAAATGCATAAAAATCCCTTCAATGCAGCATGATTTGCTGTCAGTCTTTTGATTTCCCACTATGGGTGCCGGACACAGGACGACCAACCTGTCATCAGTGACCTGTCAGTACGTATTTACCTACATCCAATTTTTCATGTGACCAGAGTGAACAGAACACTAAATAGTGTAAACAACAAACATCTGCGCACTTTTAACTGATGCTATCGGCTTCTCTTCAGGCTTGTTGGGGTTGTTGTACTTTTATTTCAATGTTTGTGGTTGGGTGTAGATATTGTTGTTTCCATTTCCAGATGCAAAGTTTCTCTGAAGCCAAATGAACAGATGGAATGGAAACACTTGCGGTGGAGTCCGGTGGACAGGAATATACTAACCATGGACCGTGGACCCTGTTAGGTTTATTCAGGTGGTCTTTGCCTCACTTAACTGCCTTGTACTGCCACGTTGTCACTAAAGTCAGCACAGTGACTAAACTCAGCAGAAAGGGAAACAGTGATAAAAGCTTTCTACAGAAACAGACAAGAAAAACTATGTAATAAGAACTGCATTATTCATGAGAGAGAGGAGAGGTGCAGAGAGAGAGAGACATGACACGTGTGTGTGTGTGTGTGTGTGTGTGTGTGTGTGTGTGTCTGGATGAAATATCACCCTACTAGAACATGAAGTCATTCAACACAAGAGGAACACATACTAACGTGAGGGAAAGAAACCATTACATCACAGGTGTGTGTGGGTGTGTGTGTGTGTGTGTGTGTGTGTGTGTGTGTGTGTGTGTGTCAGGTTTGTGTACTTGGTGTCTTTTTGGGTGGAGCTTTAACTATGCCCAAGGTTACAGGTATGGAGCATGTATCGAAAGGATTCAAAGAAAGTGTGTTTACCAGTTTGTTTGGGTAGCGTAGCACCACAGGCTGCACTGGAAGTCCTGGTATGAAAGCACCTGAGAAAGACAAGAGAGGAGGGAGGTGGTGAGAGGACAAGAGAAGAGAAAAAGAAAACATAAACTGCATCAAGACCAGTATTTATAATAATCATTTATGCCAATAAAGTAAATTCAACTGTATTAACCAGTATTTGATTTTTATTCAATTACTACATGCATATATTATTAGCAGAAATGTAATTACTATAAATAAAAGTACTGCATTGTTTTGGCAACAGGGTTTTCTACTGATTTATACTGACTTGAACACAGCAGAGAGACAGAATAATGTATTGGGCTGAGTTGTGTACTGGTTTAGATGAGCTCACAACCTCAGGATAACCTCCAGCCCTGGCCAACAAGCTCTCTATTGAGATTCTATAATATCCTGCTGATGACTGACGAGCTGATAGAGGCTACATACAGTATTTATTACTGGACAAAAGCCCTATTCAAGCTACTGTGTGAGCGTTGAATAAGTGATAATGGGATAACATAATTACTAATGAGAGAAAAGCATAAACCTTAAAGGCTTAATTGTTTTTGGCCACTTGGGGGCAGCGCACCAAGCTGTAAACGTGGCTAACATGTCAGCAAACGGTTGCCTATATTTACACATCCAGCAGACACAGAGCGACATTATCATTCATTTGGAGTCGTGTTTGTGCCCATGTGATGAATGCAACTCCAATATTCACTCTTATTCTAGCTTTGTTACGGTCTCCACAAATCCCTGAGGGAAATATCTGGCTCTTTAGCTGCTAAATGCTCCACTATGTTTACTAGCTAGTCACTAACTTTGGCTGTCTGGCTTTTGGTACGAGCAGAGAGCATACAGTGGGTTTATCAAAGCTTTTTGGCCAAACACAGGTGCCTGCAGCAGCTGGAAAGACGGTTGATGACAGCGGTGAACCAAAACAGTAAAGTTGCAGACTGTAAAACCAAAACAATGAGCTGAAAGACACTAAAATGCTCCATAGAGCTGAGGGAACTACAGAGACACATAATAATTCTCTGTGGTTTTGTCATCTTCGAAACATCGTCAGCTTCAATTGATGTAGGTTTTTAAGGCCAAAACTACTTTTTCAAATTGTGCGTAACGTAAAAAACTAGAACATAAACATAAAACTAGATAAAATGTATTCACAATATAAATTGGTTCAGTCTTCCCTAGAAACAAAATATACCGTTGTGAAATCGTGAACACAACAAATTGTGTAAAAGTAAAATAAAATAAAAAAGATGCATATGATTGTATTTTTTAAATGGACAGCCAGAATGCTGCTGCAAGATATATTTAAACATTTAGCTTAAATATGTCAAAATATGTATATAATTAATAGGCCCTTAGGCTAGTTTCACTACCGCTTTAACATGACACCTACATGAGAACATCTTGTGTCGAATCAAATCAAAATACTTTGATAGAAAAGAGAACTAACATAGTTAACTCTGAGCAGCTGTAATCAACAAGGAACCTCCATCATCAAACATGGATGACTGGCTGACATGATTTTCAATAGAACAATATTGGTCTACCTGCACATGAGACTGTGAAAGAACATGATGGAGCATAAGAGTGATCACTGTCTACACCCTCTGAGTAATAATGTGACTACAGTGAGGGGACAGACAGGTAAGGAGGGGTGAACATGAAGGGGACGGCTCTATTAAAAGACCTTTTGAAGACTGGAGGTATCTGCAGAGCACGTCATGCACAGGTGGAACCATTCACATTAAAACACAGACACACACACGCGCACACACACACAGTCGCTCTGTTGTGCTGGGAGCCAGCAAAGAGATATAACAAGAGGAGACACATCCAGACAGGACTGGTAACACACAACAGACAGATCAAGCGCGCGCGCGCACACACGCACACACACGCACGCACGCACGCACGCACGCACGCACGCACGCACGCACGCACGCACGCACGCACGCACGCACGCACGCANCACACACACACACACACACACACACACGACCAGAGTGTGACCAACAGGGCTTACTGGGAATGACAGAATTACAGACTGGAAGAAAGGGGATTAGACAGAGCAGGCAGGGAACAATGGCTGACAGCACGCACGCACGCGCGCACACACACGGGACGTGAGCAGAAAAACAAGCCCAAATCAGATTGAGTGCAACAGTTATATGTCCTGTTGAAGTGTCCTTAAGCAAGACAGTGAACCCAAATCTGCTGGGCCAGCATAAAATTACCCAGACATCTACACCTGGAGTTGGCAGCTATGCAGTCAACCCCATGCATAAATAATAATTTACAAGTCCAGGCACACTAAATGAAATGAATACTGAACAAAGTAATCACACGCAGTCTCTCTATTAACACACAGACACACCTCTGGCTGGAAACGACCAAGAACAACAACCAAGTACTTCTATGGATAATACCAACCCTCATTTGGACTTCAGGTAGCTCACAATCTTTCTAATTTACTAACTTATATACTAACAACTTTAGCCACTAGACAAAAAAGATGACCTAAACACACATAAAAAGGAACACTGTAGTATTGAATACTGGTAATTGCCACAGTGCCCACGTGCCCGTTATATTAGTTTATCACTAAGACTTGACAGACTTGATTAATGAGGACAAATGCAAATACTGTACATGGCTCAGTTGAGCTCAGATGTTTTGTTGGAACAAATAAGTAGGATCAAGCATACAGTAATGTCTGTACAAATATAGTATGAATCTATCTAGTAGATGTCAAGCTGTTTCTCTGACTACATGAAAACTTTGACCGGCTGATGTTGAGATATAGAGATGTGTTGTTGGACCAAAGTGGTGGACTGATCAACCGACCGAAAAACAAATATGCAAGGGCTAACTTTATTATTAAGTTTCTTAAACCTGTTTTTGGAAATTTATGAAATGATATGTGATTATGGCCCCACACGTTAATGTTTTTTGGTTTAAAGTTAAGAGGAAATTACATTTTTCAATCTACAAGGAATAAATATCTGTATGTTTTTAATACAATTTCACCGCAATAGGGTCTCTCACACTCACTCACACACACACACACACACACACACACACACACACACACACACACAGCTACCTTCCACCTGGTTTCATGATGCCTAAAGCAAGAAGGGGGCTGAACACATACCAGCCTTGAACAAGATGAGACCCGACCTGTTGGTGCACGTCCCCTCTGGGAATATCATGATCTGGAACAAACAAACACACATTAAAGTGCACATACACACACAAACAGATGCATGCTTACTCATTGTTTAAACTGTCCTGTGTGACTCCCTGCATTCATGCTATCACCTTTCAATTCCCACGCGGCGCGAGCTGAAGTTAGATCACGGTTTCTCTGTATGTATGTACGGCTTTATGTGCATTTTCATGCATGTTACCTGCGGCCACTCCCCTCCAGACCAGGCTCTGCGCTTGATTTCCTCAACAGTTTTTCTTCTGGAGTCCTGATCCGAACGAAACACAAACACTGGCCTGATGTAGCTGATCAGAGCTGGGGGGGCGGTGATGAAGAGAGAGATTTTGAATGTATGCCAGAACAAGAGAGAAAACACAAAGTAGAGGTACTACAACTAGAAGAAAAGCTAATAAAGTGGGAGCATTAGCATTACACAAATTTTCCCCCTGATGTTACAGCCCAATCCCAATAAAAGTTGATGTTTCCTGCTGCAGGAAGACACTGTTCACTGTAGTTTACTGTCAACGAGCTCAGATATTGCTTGCAGTAATAGAAATTGAAGAGAATTGGCGATATGTTCCAGAATAATTAAAAAATATATAAAAAGTTAAACTACAGAGTGCGTGTGCTGCAAAATGTTTTTTTAAATCTGATATATAGTCTATATAGTATATATTTTTCTATTGCAGATCCTCTTTAATCAGATTTCAACCCATTTTTTATTATTGAAAATAATGGATTTTTAACATTTAAATCTATGACTGTATTATTTAAACAGCTGTGTGTTAAATGGATTAATTGATTTTGAATTTTCTTAATTCAGCCCTCATAGACCATAATTATGAGGACAGACCGAGCACATAGAACTCATTCTCTACCATTCTGGTAGCCAATGGTAGTCCCAAAGTTATCTGCAGAACCCACATGTTTAAATTCTAGCAAGGATGATCATTTTTTAGCCTAAGCTGTTTAGCAAACTATAACCAATGTTCTACCTAATGCCTGGGTGTACTGTCTGTTTCAGCTAAATCTAAATTAAGCGAAATTAATTTTAATTTGTAAAACTGGATTAGAAATTACTTTTATTCCACATTTAATTCCATAAACCCCCAAAACATTTTAAGCCAGACCATTTCACTTTTGGCCAAATTCACTGATTGAATCTATTTATTCAACATATTGCAGTAATCAGGAAATTAATATGAGCAAAAAAAAGTTAGAATGAATGTAGTTCAAATACAAGTTTATTAAGTTCTTTTCATAATACAGTGCAGTAACTTCTACACAGCATTTTGCATTGTGTGCCAGCAGTTTGAATTAAATGGAAAATATCTTTTATGTAGGGCTGCAACTAACGATTATATTCATTACTGATTAATCTGCTGATTATTTTCAAGATTTATTGATTAATCGTTTAGTCTATAAAATGTCAAAAAATTGTGAAAAATGATCACAATTTCCCAGAGCCCAAAGTCACGTCTTGAAATAGCTTCTTTTGTCCGACCAACATTAATTGTCAAAATAGTAATTAATTTTCTTTCGACTAATTAATTAAACGTTGCAGCTCTAGTTTTATGTTATTATGGCACATACTGTAACTGTAAATCTACGGGTCTGAGAGGTGATAAAAATGTGTATTACTCACTGCCCCAGACGGGAATGCTCCTGCTCTCCAGTTTGGTGACTATGGAGCACATGGTCATAGTGACTGGGATGGCATCAAAGTAGGAGGAGTGTGGTGCCACGGTGAGGATGGGAACTTCGGAGGGCGGCGCCCGTTCCCCTTTGACCTTAATCCAATGGAAACCTCCGCAAAACCACATGGCTCGCATGATCACTCGTAGACACAGGTCTATAAACCTGAGAAAGGACACACAAGATGGTTGATGCAAAGTGTGTGTTTTGCTTGTCAAAATGTTTTATGTCCAGGGACTGACCAAATCTGTTTCTTTCTAGCAACGGTCACCTTCAACTTCAGTCTTCCACATCTGACCTTTCATTAATGTTTATGCTACTACTCTGTGTGTATATTACATGTACATTACTGTAATGAAAGTTAACAATCTAAAAAGTCCATTTCTGTTTAATTTAATATCCACAAAAATGACATGTTAATCCAGTTTCAGGAAACATATGAATCACTTACACCAATAAACAATCAGCAGATACAAGCAAGTTTAGCTCTGTTTATCATATCCCATATGTTCTAGTAGCACATACACACTTTAAACACTTTCCTACGCACACACAAATATTCACCGCGCACACACCTCCTCCACGACGACTGTGGCTCAATGACAAAAACAGAACGTCCCAGGGAGGCTGTGAAGGCGAAGGGCCATGCCAGCAGCATGAGGAAG
Organism: Maccullochella peelii; assembly: GCA_002120245.1. Taxonomy (NCBI): domain Eukaryota; kingdom Metazoa; phylum Chordata; class Actinopteri; order Centrarchiformes; family Percichthyidae; genus Maccullochella; species Maccullochella peelii. The sequence continues at coordinate 26,658 of LKNJ01000769.1, forward strand.
GACACCAGCAGCAGCCGCACTGGGAACACTGTGACAGACATCAATCCAATCTGAGGAGAGGAAAGCGATATGAACAGTCACATTGTTACCATTCCACTGCACAACTCACTGTACCATTGTTTGACATTCCTATTCCGAAATAGCAGAAAAATATGCCTGCACATCCTACCGAGTCAAGAGGAGGAGCGGCACATTCCATCTGTGCCTTCAGGCAGGAACAAACAACCATCTATCAATCACACTGACAGTCAAGCTCTAATCACACTTTCCCGGTCTGCTTACAGGCTTATCTGTCCAATATGTACACATTTATATATCAATACTAGTTACCTACTGTTAGAAAATACTGGGGAAATATAGATTAGACTGTGTTTGAATCTAAAAATTAAAAGAAATAAACTGAAAATCAAACACTGTTTCTCTTTTCATTTCAGGGGAAAAAAAAATTGTCACCAATTCCTTGCTACCTATTTTGGATTATGCTGATATCGTGTATCTTAGGTCCCATCTCTTACCTTTGATGTCATTTACAATAATTTTTTTGTTGTGATCAACTCTTGGACACAAACACTTTCACCCTATCCCCTACCCATGTATGTAGCCACCCACTAAAACTCTCATCTCTTATTTCAAGATTAAGGGGTTAACGTTTGAGGGAAACCTTCATAAACAAGCCAGGATGTATCCCAGATATGCAGGTACTGTACATACATGGATATATCACTGGTATACGTATATCTACATGTGTTTATATAGGATCATCTTATATACAATATATTTCAAAGAAAGCCAGACAATTTTTCCTAGGAACTCTACCCAACGAGTAATGTTCTGGGGTTTTGCTGCACAGGAGAGCTCTAGTTAATATCTGTGTCTGACGAGAGCCATTCTTTTATTGATCAAGAGTGTGGTGGATTCCAGCGGCAGACCACCATCCTTTTAGCTGCAGTGAGAGCAGACAGACGAAGACGTCTGCAGTATATGTTCAACTCCAGTGCTGAGGTATCATCGAGAGGTAGCACTGCTTGCGATACTGGGATCAGTCAGACACACTTTCCAAGAAATGTTTAACCTCCAAGCAGCCCAAGCCATGTCAATAAATGTGCCAATTCACAAAGATTTTGAAATACCTGTTTCATACCCATCACTGTGATATGAGGCTCTTAACATTCTGTATGTAAATGCCAGAAGAAAATTGATTTGGTTCATGTGTATTTTTAAATGCATTCATTTAAATTACACATTATCACAAATCGCCGTTTTTACAGCCCTATATCTCATTGTACTTATTTAGACACTAAGCATAGCCTCTCTGTTCCTTTAGTCTCTAGAGAAACAGGTAAACAAGATTAATAGTCTACAGCCATGCTAGCGGCTATATGAGGCTGTTCTTAGGCACAGAGGTGCTTTGAGCTAAATGCTAATATGCTCACAATATGAACGTCTATGCCAAATTTTATACCAATCCATCTAGTAGATAAGATGAGTTGAGATATTTCACAGGAAGTGTGAAAACCTGCTGGTGGCGCTAAATGAAAAGTCAGGGGATCACAAAAGTTATTAGGATTCATCCTCTGGGGACCATGAAATTCATCCACTAGTGTAGAGATATTAGAGTCTGGACCAAAGTGATAGAACGACTGGCCGACCAACAGACAATGTCCCTAGAACAGCTAAAAATCTTTCTGTTTCAAAGGCTCCCTTTGACTGCAATGATTTTCCATTACAAATTAAATCCATAACACCTTTTGTATTATTCAAAACAGGCCTTTTTTTCTTACTTTAAATCTTGCTTCTTTATAATTCTACATTAATGTCATGACAATGATTTTATTATAGTTTTTGTTTGTTTATATGTTTTTTTCTGTGTGTAGCACCGCTAAATAGTTGGTAAAATGTAATGACTTGTCAGAAACCTTTGGAAACCTTCAGAAACAGACTTATCCTGGAAACAACACATTTGTTGGGAAATGTAGGGGTTTGCTGACAGTCTATTATCAGACAAGGCCTTTTGCTTTTGCATAACTCCAGTGAGGTTTTACTGTATAACTAGTAAGGTTGAAAATAAGATAAGGCAACTCTGCAAACAGTGCATGAGGCTCAGGCTCAGGTTTAGGTCTCTGCACTGGGGGGGTGAGGGGGTACTAACAGGCTCACAAAGTCACGGCCTCCAGTGTAAATTCAGACTGACATTTTAAGCCCCTTCCTCCCCCTTGTCCGACCTCTGTTCGATCTTTTCATCCCGCACTTTCATCGCGCTCCCTCGTTCCCCTCTCATCAACCTTCCGGCCAGCCATACAGTAATCGCCAATCCCGGAGGAATTCCTCTCTTCAACTATCCATCCATCCATCAATCAATCTCTCACTCCCCGTGTCTATTTGCTCAGCTGCACTTTCATTTATCATGCTGCTCTCCCGTCAACTGTTTTCCTCCTACTTTGCATTGATGTGCTTTTTGTCACCACTCTGGGGAATCATATCTAACCACCTCCCAACTCCCCACCCCCTCCCCCTCACCCCCGCCCTGTCTTTCCTTTCTTTCCTTTCTTTCCTGTGTGTTTCTCTCTCCAGAGGAGCCCAGGTGCACACTGCAGGGCTGTATTAATAAATAAACAGTAATGGGGGTGATTTATGATGCTCTAACGCCTCTCCCTGCATCACCACCCCCACGCCTGACGCACAGTGCACTCATCATCAGAGTTTAACGAATCCATCTGGGAGGATCCACTGCCATTTTCTCAGGAGGTGTCATGAGAATGAGCTGGGGCGGGGCCGAGGGGAGCAATTTCTAGTGTTTTATGAGAGTACCAGCCCAGCCACCCCTGGTGAATTTGCTGTAAAAATGCACTCACTTGTACCACACATCTTTACTCTAATATAAAAGTTGCGTTATTCTAGTGTTATTCTCTGAGTACAATAATTTGTTACTGTACTCCTTATATTTCTGTTACTTATCCAAATATAGCAATGAGCCCTCGAAAGCCTCCTCTTATGTGCAAGATTGTACAAAACACGGTGTGCTAAAGGGGCACTCCACTGATTTTTACATATCAAGATCCATTTGCTTGTCAGGAGGAGTACTTCAACTACTACTACTCCTACTACTACTAAACAGTTTTATATTGTTTTTGGTGTGGAGTTTGAAAGATGTAGGTATTCACCAGGCAGGGAGGGTCTAACAAATGACACTATTGAGTTGCATTTTGGGAATTACCCAAATACAAATAACAGGGAGAAAAAAATACTTAAAACACGCAAGAATACTTCTACCCAGAGTCAATGAAACTGTCTGAAGATTTTTTTGTATTTTCCAAAGTCTGTCACTTTTCCTTTTTTTCATCACAAAGTCTTTGTCTGTCCATCAAGACAAACAAGTTGTCCTAAAAGTTATAAAAGTCATTAACAGCCGAATCCAGAGTTGTAGAGTCACTGCCATTCATGTGAGTGTGAGACTGAGCAGTTGGGAGGCGGGCTTAAAGGAAACGCTAATGCGCTTGCTCTATGGACCGCACAATGCAGAAGATCCATGGAAGATCCGTCCGGGTAATTTTATACAAACTTTTTTGGCTTCATGTACCACTGAGCAACTTTCATAGGAATGAACGCCGCTGTATCCAGTTCTCTATACACATCCGTGGTTGGCAGCCATGTATGCATGATGTTCACTATTCAACAATGTGTGGCTCTGTTGGAATGAGCGCTACTGTGCGTTTGTCTGGTTCACTTCATGGCCTAGTTGGTCTACAGTGCTGCTGATCATGTTTGCTGGAAGTTTGAAAAAAAATTCCAGGACGATCTAATGCCAGGGGGAGGGATGTGCTTCTGCATCAAGTAGCACCTGTCGTCTCATTATGACAAACCCACAGATTCCAAAGGAGACACATATACCTAGAAAAACACACACGGCATGCAGTCATATAGATCTAAAGCCTGTGGCATGTAGGAAGTAAAGCTTTTGTTCAGGCGGAGCTCATGTGTGTTTATATGGGACTGTGTGTATGTGTGTGTGTGTGTGTGTCCATGTGTGAAGTGGAAAAACACACCTCACTGCCACATTAGAAGCAGGCAGTGGGAGGTGTGAACCAGATACGGAGACACACATGGTCGAGCTTACATTCACCGGACTTCTGCTGTCATCTGGCGCAGACACACAACTGTTTACAATCTACTGCAAACCCAGGCATGTACTAATAAAGACATTCTACCAGCAAGAACAACACTGGGAAAAGAGTAATTACAGCATTCAGCAAGCTAAACTGAAGTGGTTAGAAGGCCTTCACGAAGCCAAGCATAAAGGTTTACTGCAGCAGTGAAAGCATGCAAAACCAAAAAGGCAAAGGGGGCAGGGGTTTACCACTTTTCTCAGTGGAACTTAATTGTTGGGAAACGACGGTGCAAACATAAAGGCCGATTTCCTGAGCCTTGTGCTTTGTATGTTTTGCTCTAAATGGAAGCAAGCACCTCTGGGCCCTGGAGCTACGGAGAAACAGATAAACCTGATGGGGCAGAGCAGAGGAAGTGTACTTCCTCCTCTTGTCTGATTGTCGGACTCCAAAAAAATACAGAAAATAACATTTTTGGTAATTGTTTTCAGTGCAACTTGTTTCAGGGGATTGCTTTAGAAAAAACGACAAGAGGGTAATTGAAAATAAACCCTCAATAAAAAAGTTACTAGTTTAATATTTGCACAAAACTAAATTAAATTACTCATGTAGTTGGTCAGTGGGGCCACAGTCATTTTGTCAGCAGACCCTACCAATGACTAAGCATGAGAGCCCATTGATCCATTAGTTGATTGATGAGGAGGCATTTCAACCAAACTGCCCTCCTCCAGTAGTGAGAACCCATCGATTTCAATGGTTGATTTAGGATGTAGCCACAGCTGTACAATTGTAGCAGAGTATCTCACGTCCCACTTCCACATTCATGTTTGGCCTAGAGCACACACCTTGCTTTAAACATCTTCTTTATATGTGCTACCACTGTATTTGAGAATCAGTCTTCCCACCTAGAAGAGCCCAAACTGGAGAGACCCTAACCTTGACTTTAACCTAAGCCAAACCATTAGTCATTCTTGCTATGCCATCCTGGAAACGGAACCACTCTAATGAGGACTATCTGAGTACACATGAAACTTGGTTAGCAGTCAGCTTGTTTACCCCTGTGCTAACACCCGTGTGAACACTGTGTGCCTGTATGTGTGTGTGTGTGTGTACATTCAATTGGATGAGTCAAAGCAAACAAAAATAGAGAAGTGTAAAAAGAAGAGAGGAAGTCAAGTGCATGTTAGCCTGTTCAGCATGTCAGTATGACAGGGGAACAGTATAATGATGTAAAAAAAATAAAAATGAATGGCTTTCAACTGTTTTGAGTGCATTTTGTGCTTCCCATTGTCGCCAGGTGCGTAGTTCAAAATCTAATGCAAAACTCTGACATGCAAATTTGGGCAATCAGGATTCAACTCTGGCTTGGCAGATCCATACAGGACAAATGTGGGATATGTGTGAAATCAAAAACATTTAGCTATTTGTTTCTTTCCTAAATCTGGGCTAAATGGAAGATGGCATGTGTTGCTCTTATCTAAACAGTTAATTGCTCAAAACTAAAAAAAATGTTTTTCCAGTAGGGGTTCCTTCTGACAATAAAATCTGAAGTCAGTCTATGATTTACCATTGATCTTCTGTATATGGTTGTTTTCCCTTGACACTCAAGAATACAGAGGACAATATAAACCCCTAAAAAGACTGACATACATCCTAATGAAGTAAACTCATAGCATGCATTATAGTTAGCATGCATGTTTGAACAGGTTTGTTCTCTTTAACTTGTTTGCTGTCAAGGATGAGCCTTGCTGTCCATTATCACTGTCACATTAACCAGGAAAACATCTAGGAACCACATTTCCTAGATAGTCAGAAGATTACCTCACTCCCTCTAACTGTGAAGAAGTTCTTTCCTATGTTTTGTTTTGTTTTTTGTAACACAAAGTTTACATATTATATCACCAGAGTGTAAACTTGCCCACAAAACAGGACATCATAAAAGTGTCTGTCAGCCCCTATGGTGGCTCAAGTTTACGTATTGCAAATTCACTAAACACACAAGGCACTTAGCAGTAGCTTTAGATGAAGGATGATATTTACCTATAGATAATTATAGAAAATAACTACAGATTTTTCATTCGTTGTCTTATAATTGTCTTACCTTTATTTTCTCTGTCATTGTGAATTTCAGCTCGTGCACGAAGGGGTTTCTGCCCATTGCGGAGGGACGACTGTTTGATGTCTTCATTGCTGACGACCTGACTGACACCCCCCAAAAAAAGACAAGTCGTGTCCAAAATGTCCAGTAACGTTAGTTGAGTTCGTTGTTTTGTGGTGTAGGAGAGTGCCTCCTTCAGTTTTCAGTCCACCCTCCTCTGACTAGAGGAGAGGAGTGATGCTGGGCGGGGAGGCGCGGTCTGGCTTGCAACAAGCTAGCCAGATGAAACCACGTGACTTCCGGTTGTAAGATTCAAAATAAAGTCCCTCTGGCTGTGGCAGGCATTAAGAAAATGCAGCCGATTTTTAATGTTATAATGAGTAGTGTTTGCACGCCCAAATATGTACCACATGGGGTAAATTAAAAAGGCAAAAACCATTCTTTGAAAAGGTGCATGCAAGTGTGTGTGAGTGCGTCTAGTCTGTGGTCAGTGCTCTAAAATATCGTTGGGCATGTTTACAAATGTGAAATGCCATTGAATAGTGGCAATTATTGGATCAATACCATCCCGCTGTGCTCTCTGGAAATTAATTCTAAAGATATTAAGATGAAATCAGGTGTTTGTCATTCCTCCACCAGTAAGAAAACTATTCACAGCCGTAGTGTTTGTTGCCAAACACCTTTCAAAACAGTCAGGTTTCCATGGCTGCACAGTTTGCATGTTACAGTCTGTCAACACTGTTGTGTACATTGTGCTTTCTCCGTCTTTCAGTAATAATAGAATGATACAAAGGTGACTATAGATTTTAGGATGAACTGCTGGTTTCTTACATGGCTGCAAAACTACGTAAGCCTGATACCAGACAACTTTCAACACAAGATCCTGTACAGTTTTTGAGTCAATATTGTAAAGACACAGATAAAGACTGATCTGTAGGAACCACAGGGTGATAGGGACAACAATAAGCTACAGTGGTAAGGAAAAGGGAGTCAGAGACAAAGCGTATTACATGGCAGGTTGGATCCTGTGTTCACGTAGCATAAACTGTGGCTCCCTCATGTGGAAGAACGATGGAAAGGAATCTGACATAAAGCAGGCTACAAAACAATTGCTCTAATAATTTTAGATAACTGAGGATGCAATTTGCAGAATGTTTGTGGCTTTAATCAGATGACTGCTGCATAACGTGTTGCTGGGTATGAAAAGTAAGATAGTTTCAATTAAAATGACTAATAATTGAACCATGCAATGGTCCATAGAGAAACAGATAAATGCATTTTTTCCATTTCATGTCAAACTTAATATTTGCACATTCACCTATAATTTACATTATATTTTCAAAGCATTACTGACTAGGCCTTTGTCTACTTACTAAGAGAAAGGTATTATGATCATTTTGGAAGCTTAATCTAAACTAATCTCATATAAACAATGTTTACTATATAAAGTGTCGTGGAAGTTTAAGAAAATGATGGTTAACAGAACACTTTCTTCAACAGTTTTTTCACTGTGAAAAATCATGTATTTTGGGCCATTGTTGATAAGAGGGAAACAGAAGAGGTGTGCACATTATTAAGCCAAACAATTTATTTTTGCAGCACAGTTCTTCTAAGTATCCACATACTCAAAACAATCTTCCCAATACTCCAACAATATGTTAGCACTGCCTCTGTTTGTGTCTCGGATTTGTCTTGCAGAACACAAACAAATGCCCCCTCCTTCGAACAAAGAAACAGTCTTTGCAGCGCTTCTTCAGGGCAGACTTGGTTTTCATCCCTGCAGAGGGCTGGATGCAGGGAAGGTGCTGACACTGTCCCGACAGAGATGGCCCACACTGAGCAGAGGAGTCAGACAAGGGGGGCTGGATGGAGCCAATTCTGGTTGATGACAGGAGCAGAGTGCGGGGAGCTGTGGTAAGGGTGCAGAGGCATCTGTAAGCACTAGCTACTGGGGAGGAGAAGGTGAGATTTAACCGGCTCATCTGAGCCATTTGGCAGGTCAGGGAGGTAGCCAGGTGCTTCAAGAGGAGGAACGCCATGCTGTCAAAGGCTGCGGNNNGGGGGGCAGAGAGAAATAATTCACATTCAATTACAGTTGCAAAATGTAGATATCTTTATGGCATTGGGTTTGGTTAACGTCATATTGTGATGGGAAGTGTTGCATTTTTCTAAGCTTATATGGGAGAAATTAACACCCGATTCCCCATCACATTAAAAGTATTATATTTTGCTCAGATACCATTAAATAATTCATCCCGAGATTAACTATTGCATGAAAGCCAATACCCAACATAGTTTTCCATTATCAGAATAAATATCACAGGTGTCAATAAACTGTAGAGTCAATATTGCACAGCTTTTCTATGAATCATTCAAATGTACATCATATGAACTAATGTATAGCCAGATACCTGAAACATTGAGCAACCTAACACAAAGGCACATGGAGCCTTGCAAGGGCCTTTTTTGTGTCTCATTTTTTAAAAGCTGTTCCACATGTAAGTACTACAGCCCGGCGCCACTGCAGGACAGCTATGCAACATGCCAAGGAGACGAGCATGTCGGGGTTGACCTGCTGTATGCGCCAAAGCCAGACATTAAAATCGTCCGAGATATTAGTCCCCGACATGACACGCTCGTATCACAAAATCAAAGAACGTAGACAAACCTTTCAGTAATCCTTTGAAGGTTTATAACAGGGGATATACCCTTGAATATTGCGTTTTAATCGCCACAATACGACGGTCGGGGTGTTCTTGCTTGCAAGGACACAACTGCTTCCGTTTTATATATTGTTGTGCTGCCCTCAGTTTGGCCTTTCAGCCAGTTTCCCTCTCTGGCTTTGGACAAATCTCGCCTCCACCGGCATTCGCAGAGCCAATGATCTTACTCTTACTTGTTATCTTTTATAATATGTACCTATATATAAGGTCTTAACTGGAAAGCGTGTTGGGGGAAGTACACAGTACCAGAAGTACTTTGAACCTGAAAGGCTTTACTCGGGGCTTACTACTTATGTAATCTAACAGTGTACTCTGCAAGGCACCTTGGGAAAACAGGCTGTTATAAACATGGCGGCCGCAGTGGGTAGACTTCTGTCCTTCAGTAAAAATGCTAAGGTGCTTGTTTCACCTTTGAGGCTGTCTGCTGTACCTGTTCATCGCTACAGCTTAGATGTTTCTAGTACCGGCGAGGCCATTACTCACACCGGCCAGGTAAGCTTCAAAGTGACTCTCTTCGATTCTCTCGTATTGGTATTAACTGGGTGGCCAATGTTAGCTTAGCCTTGTGTCAGTCTGGATAGTAGGTCCATTATCGGACAGCCCTTCACATTACTTGGCTCTTAACGTTTTCCTTTGACATTTTCGTTTGAAAGGACAGCTGATGCATTTGCTCGTTGTCTCAGCTAGCAAAACATAGTGTCCAAAAACGGACCCCCAAATCACGAGCCAAATACGATTATGTGCCACTGTTGCGTTCTACTCCAATTTATAACGTTTGTGTTTTCCTTTCAGGTGTTTGATGAAAAGGATCCCAGGAGAGCCAGATTCGTTGGCAGACAGAAAGAGGTAAGAAGTAACAAACTAACAATCTTAATAAAGCTCAGATCGTAGGTAATTTAAGTGTAACCAGTATACTCTGAGCAAATCTAGCTTTGTTGTTGGAGGAGTAGTAACGTTACAAATATGAAACGATGAGACTGTCAGTGTGCATCACTGGTATTAATCCTCACATTCATACACTTTTGTATCATGACATATAAATATTTAAATCTTGTCATGACGTCTTGTTCTCAAATCCATTTCTGTTCTTCATTTTACCAGTGCCACAAAGATTACACCAAAACAAGTAAAGCACACATTTTAAAACTGTTTTTAATGTTGAAAAACATCCCATGCTCACTATTTAAGCCATTTAAAAACTAGATGTATGTTAGCACAATACATAGATGGTAGACATGTCTGTTAAGGCTTTGTGTTGTTGATAAGGAGTCGGTCTAGACCTGCTCTTTATGGAAAAGTGCCCTGAGATAACTTTGTTATGATATGGCGCTATATAAATAAAACTGAATTGAATTGGAATTGACCTGTTTCCCATGTAAAGCTCGCTTTACTAAGCCGATAATGACAGAAATCACATTGTTTGTGTCAAGGTGAATAAGAACTTTGCCATCAAATTGGTGGCAGAGGAGCCAGTGGCTGACATTGAGGCCAGGGTAGTCTCCTGTGATGGAGGTGGAGGAGCCCTGGGTCATCCCAAAGTCTACATCAACCTGGTAAGAGCCTGCACACAATAATATGATGAAATCATTTGAAGTGGTCCATTTTGACAAAAGCCTGACAAGTCCAACCAGTGCCTTTTATCAAAGTCATTCTGTGTCATGGTGACTGTGTACCGTTTGTTTACCAGCAGCCAATACTTTGGTTATTTTGAATCAGATTAAAGTGTGGTTGAATGTGGCACATGTCCAAGTAGGTTTTGTTGGATTTATTTAACTGGTATAATCCAGTCATCTCTGTCAGAGGAAATGTCAGATTGCAGGAATGCAAGCAGGGTTATTCTCAGTGATGTCTGAAGACAGAAAATGCAAGTTTTCTGATTAAGGAAAGTTTCTCGTTAATGTAATGTTTAAGAAAATGACAATAACAATAACCAGGTTACTTAAGTGCATGTTACTATATAACCTTTGGACACATGTATTATCTGAATGAATGAACTCAGTAAGGTGGTTCCATAGCGAAAGGAAGGTAGTAATGTTATTATCAAGCTGTATCATTTAAGTTATGCGAACATGGATTGTGGCCTCACTCTGACAGGATCATCTATAATGTTTTCATATGATATTTTCTATAGCTGAAGTTTTCCTATAGTCACCTTGACAACAGATTATGCAAAGGACCCAAATCATATAGATACTATCATTTTCGGTCTCTCTTTCTCCAGGATAAAGACACAAAAGTGGGAACATGTGGCTACTGTGGACTACAGTTCAAGCAGAAGCATCATCACTGAAATATTTCCTCTGTCTTCGCTTCTCTGTGTAAATTGCCCTATTGGTTAATAAATTATATCTTGTCTGTCTGAGAGTGCATCTTTCTTATTGAAGCCTGCTGAAATATGTTGTCTACACCTGCATAGGGCTGTGTGTGCGCTGTGGGTCCACAATTAAGGGAATACGTACACATGTTTCAATCAAAAATGCCTTCATCTGATGAAGACTGATGTTGGTCGCATATTGCCATGTAAAATAAAGGCGTTTTAATTTTGCACAAACCCTACAGTGGATCTTGGGTCGTTTTTGAAGGAGGCTTGAATTTTACATTTGTGATTGAGACCATATTCCATCCATGCAATTAGCCCTTCACAAGATGCAATAAGTACAATACACCTGGAGTATCCAAAGAGCACCTGTATGTGATCACCACAAAGACCCAGCAGTGCTTCTACTCCATTGTCTTCATGTACAAATGTTTCTTTGAGGGGTTGTTTTTTTTTGTTGTTTTTTTTGAAGGGTACACGTTTCATGTCCCCATTTTTATGGAACTGCTAGTGCAGTGGTGTAGTTCTAGGACACCGAGTTATTTCCAGTTTGAATTGCTGGATGCAGTTCCCAGCTGTGACCAGCAGAGGTCAGCAGTGCCCTGCAGATGTGTTCGGCCTGGCACTACAAGACAATGAAGGGCTGTTGTGTCCAGAAATAAAAGCCAAGTTTAAGATGTTAATTTCTATTGCACAATCCAAAACAATTTGTTTTTTGAAAGGACACTAAATGGGTTTGTATGCAATAAAGCTTTAACTGGTCTGAACTATTAAGAGCCCATGAAAGTTGCACTGCACCTTGTGCGTCTGCATGAGTAGGATTTATTTCTTTCCTGCATCTTTGCTTGCGATTGCAGTGCTTTGAACTCGCTTTCATCAATAAGCAGGCAAGATGTGGCTCATGTCTACTGTTTACTGTAAGGAGCACCGAGAGAACCTTAGCATTCCTTGTGCATCAGCCCCACACAGTCTGCGCTGTAGAGTCTCGCTCTGCCAAGCCTGGAAGACATCAGGAGGGAGCTAGCCTGATAAGACACAGTAGCGCGGAACAATACATGTTTGAAGAAGATCATATATATATTTCATCAGGCTTATTCTCCATAGACCTCTGCATGCCAAATTGGTCTGCGCTTGGCTCAGGCTCTAGACATCACTAGCCTGTTCTGTCCCCAGTGATGCAGCCAGTGGAACTGCATTTTCCACACCATAGAGCTCAGGTTGGGAGGAGTAGTCAGGCTGATATAATTGGCCCTGGTGACTCCTGGAAGTGAGGCTTATGCTGTAGTTAACCTCATCTATAGTCAGACCACTTTGGATGATTGAAGGGGAGAGAGGTGCATTGTTAAAATGAGGCAGGCAAGCCGGGTCAGTGTCAGAGAGCTGACTGGTTGGTCTTGCGGTTGGTAAGTCTGAGTGGTTCAGAGGTGGTGGTTGGTTGAGTTGCAGGCGTTGCCGGGGGCAAAATCTTCAGATGAAACTGAGCATATGAATTGTGCTGAATTAAAGAGCCCTGTGTTTTTGTGCTGGATTTAACTACACTGTTTAATTATTCACTGCTCTTAAATGCATCAGCCAGTATAATAGAACAATAGAATTATTCTTTAACTTCATATATGTCGATATATAATATAACTAGTATATATAACTCCACATTATAAAGTGGGTTTTCAACCAAATTTGCAGACGGACTCATTCACAGGTTCAACCTTAAACCGTCAAATCACCAGAGGGGTCTATGGCTACATCCAGTTATCCACTTTCTTTCGGCATAATATTAGAAAGTAATTGCAAATACAACTCTTAAGCATAATGTGACCTGCACTGTTGGGTCAGACCATTCAGACAAAGATAAGCTCAAATGAGACTCATCATATTGAAAATCTCCTCACTACTGAGCCACACAATAGCCTAATGGAGTTAAATGCCGTTGAATTCCTTAACACAGCGCCCCTCCACAACAATCACTCACTCTATACAAAACATCCTCCTTGTCGCTGTAATTGCCCTATTAAAATATTTCTCCTTGAAGATGTGTCATATTACAGACCTCAGGCTCATTATGGAGCTCCCTGCAGCCAATTATCTGAACCTCCGTGTCTGGAAGCCACTGTGACCAAAAGGAGCTCATAGGCAGATCTGGGAGCAGCCCGTCCTCCTCGAATCTATATTTACTGTATGAGAGGCAAAACAGAAAACTGACCTTTGGTCATTGTCTCGGGGCGACTCCACTCAGCTCCACTTTAGAGTCAGGTGACAGAGCGTCTGACCTTTACCATGGAAATAATGACTTGTTCTTGTGCCAGGAGCTCAGAGGGTTACCGCAGGGAGCGAGACACCTCTGGCGACATGTGACAGTTTTTGGAGGAGAGAGTTTGCACTCAGCACTTTGATAGCCCCGAAAACCAAAGTGTGTGTGACAAGACGCAAGAGACTTAGAACTGTGTGTATATATATGCCTGTGTGTGTGTGTGTGTGTGTGTGTGTGTGTGTTTAAGTATGCGACAGAGACACAGACAGTGTTGAAAGGAAATAGGTGTCAGACGGAGGGTGCAGAGAGGAGTAATTTGAAGTTGTCAATACTTCCTGTGCAGACGTTCCATCTGAAATTTTAAAAGTAGAAGTGATTCAGAAAAAGGGTCACTGAGTATAGAATAGATAATATGATTAATTAATTTAAGCAAAACATTCATGGGTTACTTTCCTGTGTGGAAAAAAAGTGCTTTGCCTATCACCCCTGTGTCAATTCTCCCATAAGACATAAAGGGCCAAATAACTCCTGGTGGTGTGAGCCAGACAAGTAAACAGTGGGTCTAACATTCCCCGACATGTACAGCAACACACTGAGGCTTAATCACATTATATGGCCCAGGGAGCAGGCCTTCGTGTCAGACCTGTGTGTCGAGAGCAGACAGAGGCGAGTTGAGACGAGTGGGAAGGAGGGAGGAGAGATGGGGGGGTATTGAGGACAGGGAATGAGAATGAGCTGTGGGAAGGAAAACGAGGAAGAAGAGAAGATGGGTGATGGCCGGAGGACTAAGGGGGAAAAGTGTGAGAGGTCAGTGGAGGAAGGTGGAGAGTGTGAAAAAGGGAGGTGAGAGAGATGTTGGAGGGTAAACCTCACAAGAGAAAATGTAAATTAGCAAAAAAATCCCATATTCCCATATTCTCAGTTTTGACAGTATTTTTGCATCATAATTCTACTTGTTTAACATCTTCACTAATTTTAAAGTTCATACCACCATTTTTACACTTGACACCTTCTCTATGATGAATTTTTTTGTAAAACCTTGTATGTAATAGTCAAAAATGTTGTGTTTAGTCAGTTATAAATGTAGCCATTTTACCATTTACTAATAAAGAAATGAATAATGATAATAATGAATAATAATCACTCCCTATGCAGAACACTTTGAAGGTTCGGGGATTCTCTTAAAGTGGCTATAATTCATATTTTCATCATAGCAATCGATCAAATTAGCATGTGTAATATGAAAGGTTTCACTCGTAAGGATAAACCCACAAAGAATTATCACCCGTCCATCCCCTCAGCTTTACAGAGGTTTATAGCGTCTTTCAGCTCATTGTTTTGGTTTTCTGGCCTGTAATTTTAGCCTACCGTTTTGGTCCAGTCTTACCACTAGAGTTGTTTTCAGCTGCAGCAGGCAACTGTTTTTAGCGAAACAGCTCTAAAAACTGACCAAAACCACTAAACAGCAGACAGACAAAGCTAGCAACTAGCTGGTGAACACAGAGGAGCATTTAGCAGCTAAAAAACAGATATGTTTCTCAGGAGCTAGGGGCGACCAAAAACAGAACTAAAAGGAGAGTAGGGAATATTATTTGCCAGGTAGCCAGAAACATTGCTCCAAATGAACGATAATGTTGCTCCATATCTGCTGGATGTGTAAATAGGCAACTGCTAACAAGTTCACCATATCTTCATAAAAGGTGATAATATGTTAGTGTTGTGGTCACAGCTTGTTTCCGCTGCCCTCAAGTGGCCAAAAGAATCAGTTACTGAAGGTTTACACTTCAGGTTAAGCCTGCTCTGACTTGAATGTAAATCTAAACCAATATTTAAATTTTTTTTTTTTTATTGATTAAATGAAAACTTAAACCAAGTGAAATAATCAAATGATTTTACAAAACACCCTTACAGATTTGAGGGATTCTCTTGGAACAAATGCCATTATTTTGAAGAACCAGAAAAGGGTAGAACGCTGATTCAAGACAATTCTTAATTAACACTGAAAACAAGTGAACATGGACTGTTTGAATCAAAGTTAGATCAGATTTAATGCTCAACACTAAATTGCAGTGCATATTTGTACATGCAGTTTTCCCCATGCTCTGCACCCAAGACAAGTCATGTCTCGAACAGCTAAGGGTGAGAACAAGTATAACCTTATATCTCTTAACCCCACTCAGCACTGGGTGAAACTCTTATCTGGCTGTCGTTCTATTTCCTTCAAGACATCACCATCACCTCTTTTGCAGTCAAATCCACCTCAAGACTTTTTAAAAAAGGAAAGAAAATTGTATAATTTCTAGTACATTAAACTTAGATAGAAAAAAAATATAGCAAAAATATAATAAATATATTTGCAGCCAACCTCAATGAGATCCTGTCGGACAGCGAGTGGAAGAAAAAAAACTTTACAGTGATAAGAAGTCAGATGTCATTATTTATCATCTTAAATCTTACTTATTTATGAGGCAGAAACAGAATGAAATTCTCGGTTGAATTCATCCTGAATTATTTAATCGGAAATGGTTAATTCCATACAAAGCCCAGGAAGATCCCTCCTCTGTTCTGATAAATTCTTTATCACTCTTCCTAAATCGAAAAACAAGAGGAGGAGAAAGATGAGGGTGAAAAAAATAACTTCTCACTGTTTCAGGTTGTTCTTTGTTTTAGAAAGTGTTGGTTTAAATGTTTTCAGTGCTAAATTTGTGAAGTTTTCTTTAATAATTGAACCTGGTGGAAATGTGTTTTTCATAAAACATTTAGGCCTAATGATGCCAGCCTTATTTCTCTGTTTATTTCAATGATGTTTCTTATTATTGGTTGTATGAAAAAATCACCGAAGTGGATAAAGATGTGACACTTACTTAAAATTACTTAAGAGGTTTCATGAAGCATTTTGTGCGTGGTGGAGTTTCTTGCAGTCCCAGGTTGACAAAGTCAAAAGCTGCCTAATGAAAAGGGATGCATCGCTGATTGCAGCTATATCTGGAGCCGAGGTGGAAGTGGCATCGATTTAACAATTTAGCAGCACCCTCCTCTGTGTGTTTCCATTAGTCACGGCTGAATACCACCCACTTCCCCCCTTTCACTCCCTCAAAACACACACACACACACGTACACAAACACTCACACACACAATGTCCAAAGCTGCAGAGGTATATTCCACTATTCCTGAACTGAATTTACATCATCTGAACTGATACCAGTGGTTCCAGCACAGTGGACAGCTAATGTAAGGGCACACTCAGAGAACTTTGCCATGCTACGCAATACACCTTTTATTTTTGTGACTCAGTGCATGTGCAGGCTATAGTGCAACAAGTGTACAATACTGTATATTTTTCATGTGTGTGAACCGTACAACCTTGCTGCAGGAACGTGTGTAGTGACACTTGTTTGCTTGAAGACATTTGACCATTAATGGGACCCATAAGAGTTTGTAAGTTGGAAGAGAGTTAGGGCCTATCCAAATGCCAAAATAGGATCATAAATTTGTAATTGACCGTTCGCTAAACTCCTACCCCGAACAACAATTGTTCAATCATACTGTAGCTTAGCAACCGTAACTGGGTACACCAGGTCTGTCAAACTTTGGATTTCTCCACAAAAGCTAAAGAAATAAATTAAACAGTGTGTTTGTCTGGTCTAACGTGAGCTGCAATCATTAGCATGTCTGGCTAACTAGCTTACTGTCTACAGTAACCAAGCATTATTGCCAAAGCCAAGGAGCACGTCATTAACTAGCGTTCATTATTTTCCATTGCCTGGAAGTCAGTCCTGGATGCTATTAGAGATTTGGCTAACATTAGCAGCTCTGTCCTGCTCTTTACTGGATTTGGGTAAGTTTACACTCCAGCAACCCGAGCCGATGTTACCTGAGATAGCGTTACATTTGCTATGCATTGGTTAGTTCTCATCATAAAAGCCTGCTAAAAAAAAGTCTTATCCAAGTCTTCTACATGGATCATCAACTGGTGAGGGTATGCTGACTTTTTGCCTGGGACATGTCTGTTAGCACAATATCATGTATGTAGCCAACAAGTGCATATTTAAGACCCTTTTTTTAAGACCTAAGATTCAGTTGTCAAGTTTAAAATACAGCCAGAGTCAGGTAATCTAATAAACTCATGGAGACAATATTAGCTTAATTAGTAAGCTAGGTAGAGCTAAAATCTGCCACCAACAGTTGTCACTTCAAGCAGCAAAATCAGCGGTTATTGGCTAGAAATGAGAAGCCTGCTTTTGTCTACCTCTGTCTGGAATCAAGGACCCATTGTTTCAAAAATTATTTAAAAATTGTAGTGCTAAATATGCCATTGTTATTTTAACTACATATGTGCTGCGGGGGAATGGAAAGCTTGACAGGGGTAGCAACAGTAACTAAGGGGGGTGGCGCTTAGCAAATGGTCAGTTGGTCAAGTCACAACAACAAAATATAGACTTTTTGTTTTAAGTCCAGCAGTCTTTGAAATATTCCGTTGATAATGTGTTGGTCAGACTACAAAGATGACGTAGACCTAACAAGTTCAAAGGATTGTCCAGGTGTTCTGCTGTCCATCACGCCATCATTTAAGCCTTTCCACACCTCAGCTGGTTTGGGCTGTTGGAAAGGAGGACCGTGGAAAACTCCGTCCACCCATTCTCTGAGCGTGGCGACCGGTGATTCCTGTTGCCTGTCTGCCTTTGTTAGTGCCATATTCGATGGATACACAGGAGAGGAGGACCCGGTCGATGCCAGCATGCAGGGAGGGTATTCTTGCTGCAAGCTGGCATCCAAAGACACAGCAGTGTGAGCGATGGACCAAATTTTCGGCTTGGTGTCTGTACTTCGAAGGTCTGGATTAGGATAGAAGGCGCTGTTTTGCTGTTGGACCGTTGTGAGTTTGGGGCAGTCTGGGGACAATCTCTCTTTTCCGTGCAGTGGGTCTGGGTTGTGTGTGAGATGAACATGTGGTAGGTCTGTGTTTGGGTTAGCGTCATTGTCCTCAGAAAGAAACTGTGGCTTCGGTTCACAGTCAGAACCATCTGACTCCAGCAGGTCAAAGTCCTCAAGGTCACTCTGCAGGTCGGCACACTGTTGATCTACAATAATGAATGATCCAGATAAAACTAAGTATGTGCATGCTAATCAAACTTTGAGCAAACCTTGAAAAAAGCAAAATGTGCTCAAATTGAATTAGGCCCTGCTTACCAGGTAGGTCTTTGTCATTTTTAAGTGGCTTCTCAGCTTCGTCACTGTCATCATCACAGCCCCGGTCATCAGAGCTTTTACAAGCCCGCGGTGACCACGTCACCTTGTTCTCCTTCTTCAGCCTCCTGCGTGCATTGGCAAACCAAGTGGACACCTGAGGGAGGGAAGGAATGGAGGTCAGAAAGGAACATGAAATCATATGAACAGGAGAAGGAAGGACAGTGTACAGGAGTGAAAGGAAGACAAGGGAAGGAAAGGGCAAAACATCAAATAGAAGGAAGGAAAGAAGGAAAACGTATGAAGGTATAAGAGAAATAAGTCAAGCAAACACAAAGAAGGACAAATCATTTAATGCTACCGGAAATGGATTGAGGGAAAGCAAGACAAAGACCCATAATCAGGCAACTATACTTCAAAAAATAGCCATCCAGAGTTCCCTTAAATCTATAATATGGCTATTGCTAAAACCTACCTGTGTAAGGGTCATCCTGGTGATGATAGCAAGCATTATCTTCTCCCCCTTTGTGGGGTAAGGGTTCTTCTGGTGTTCCTGCAGCCAAGCCTTCAGGGTGCTGGTGGTCTCTCGGGTGGCATTTTTACGACGGGAAGCACCGTCAGAGCAGGAATACCTGAGCCAAATGGTTACAATCCAAATAATATTTAGCTATGTCATATCAAAAATAAGTAAATTACATTTGCTTTAAAGAAAGGCCTCCCTAATTTATGAATAACTATTGACTTTAAACCATATATTAATGATGTCTTAGCAAAGAGACCATACCATAAAGAGCAAAAAACCACACATATAACTTCATACCAGTTCCAAACACTAAATCCCAGTAAGGATATTATAGTTAGTGTAATACTTATGTAATGATACCAAGACATAAAAGAATATGAGGTCACTACAATCTTGTTACAGACACACTTGGAATATTTTTCATCAGGGAATCAGCAGTCCTAAGTGGAGGATGTCTGACATTAAGATACTACAGTTTTGAATTGAGAAAATATGGTTTAATTTAAGGGCAATAAAAAGTCAATATGCAGACTTTGACTTACCCATATCTGTCATAGGGATATTGTCCAAATGTATATTCATAGGGATAGTAGGCAGGAGTCTGAGATGTCCCCACATGCACAGATGCCGCTGCCTCCTTGGGATCTAGTGGCCCCTGAAAATATTGGCAAATAACTGATATAAATATATGCTTAATCAGATTCCTTAAACTATTCCAACATATTTTACAGGAATGCACTCTGATACTAAAGAGTGCCTTTAGCCTGAAATTACCTTGTTTACTTAATTTTTTTTTCATCTCATATGAGTATAATATTCTTATATCATTCTAGAAAATGTGCAGTCTATAAAAAATGACAGGGTCACTAGTTCTTTTTCTCCCTTTCTCCCTTCGTGTCTACCAAAATTGGTTATGTGCGCAATTACGCATTTTAAAATAAAGGCAAAATTATAGTTATAATGAAGTGAAATGTTTATGAAGTGAAATGTGAAACTCACTCTGGAATAGAGAGCGGTGGCGTCGCTGGTGCAGGTGTTATAGTAACCTTGGCTCTTTGGATAAGGGCCGCTGTAGACTCCAATGCCGGTGCCAGGGGTGAGCTGGTGGCCCGGGGAGCGCAGCACCGGGTGTGACGGAGGCGTTCCGGGCTCCAGACAACCGGCCAGAGAGCTGGAGGTCATCAGAAACTTTGGCAAGAAAATTGCAAAATGTACCTTATTCGTCCCATTACATTATCAGTGAGATATTGAAAGGTATTTTCCACACACCCGAAAAAAAGTCTACAGTCTAGCAGTACAAATCTAGTTCTTCAAGTCGTGTTTTCTTTTGTTTCTTTTATTTTTATAGTTTCCTCATATAAGTGAAAATGCCCAGAGAACGAATACTGCCGTACTCACCGATTTGTCACATTTTGTGAACAAAACAAGTGACTTGTTCGTGGAAATTCTGACAGTGCAGTAGTCTATCATTTATCATCTACGATAACTTTAAGGACCATAAAGATGCTAAAAATACTGACTGTACCTGCGGTGTGGTGGAGTAGGAGTATCCCAGCGGAGAGTAAGCCATGGCTCAAATAAGATCAAAGCAGGAGCACAGACCCGGGGCGACATCCAACAGCATCCGTGCCAAAGGTAGACTTTTGCCTCTGACACTAGTTCAGAGCTACTTTTCCGGTCAACTTTTCAGGATTTAAAATTTGGATCTACCACCTTATCCAAATGGGGGCGCGCAGACATTTACGCACCACTTAGATTTTACGCACCACGATCAACAGTATTGAAAAGTAACTTATTGGCTTCCCTTGCAGCTCCGCCTCATTCACCTAGCTGCCGCAGCTTCTACAGTATCCCTGCTATCTTACAATCCAAAGCGAGTGTGTGCGTGTGTGATCAAACCATGCGTCTCCCTCTGATGCGCTCTTTGGTTTTAAGGCGCGTCTCTCTGACGTCAGCCCGGACTCTGTGTGTGTGTAGCTCGGTGTTCATATATCAAGATGAGGAAACTCACCTAATTAATTCCCTCCCAGTTTTCTTTCAGCTCTTATCCAGGAGAACAGCTCCACGCAAGCGCAAGTGCAACCCCCCCCCCCCCCCCAACTGTCCCCAGGCGTAATGTGATCAATTCTCCTTTCCAAATAAACACACATACAGCCGCATACATGCACACATACACGCACACTCCTACACACGCATTGCTACGGCCAGAAGGGGGATCAGGAATGTGATGCCTTGACACCACATTGACATAAGATGATTGATGACTACAACCTGATATTAGCATAATCGTTTTGCCCTGTAGTTTAGATAACTTGTCAGCACCGAGAAATCTCCCTGTCATCCACATATTCATGAGTGGGGAAATTTCAGGTCTCCTCCAAGCAAATTAATCAAAGAATAAACACTCTCTGCATTCCCTTGAGTAAGCACCTTTACCAACTGAATGGCTTGTCATGTTTTTAATAACAGTCTTAAGCCTTTCTGGTGAAGTGGAAACATTTCTCTCATTTCTTCTCCACCTTTAGATCTTTAGAGGTAGGGAAGGATATAGACTAGGGCAAGAGTTAAAGGGAAGGGGCAAAATGTTAGAGGAGTTTGTCGAGTTAAAAACAATTGGATACATTTGTGTAAAAATGACAGAAGAAAGAATTTTAGGGGTAGGAAGGTAAGAGACAGAGGGGAAAGGAGTTAGGGACAGTATGAAAATCATTAATGGGAAGAGGGGTCACAAGGGAGAGTTTTTGTTTTTTAGGTGAAGAGGTTAGTCTGACATTTTGAGAGAGCTGGGGAGGGTCTTTTATTTTTTCTTTCATCCCAGATTCTCAACTCAACTCTTTTGAGATTTATTGTAAAAAAACATTTAAATTGATCAAATAGTTACATCATAATCATGGCTTTCATAGATGAAAGAAACATCTCCAACACCCCAGGTGACTCAAGCATCATGTAACTGATTTGACCAACAGTCAGACATAGCAGCTATTGCATCATCTGATCTCATTCTTATACATTTTTATACAATGGCTGCAGGTTGTAACCGTGTCTGTTTATATAGTACTAAACTGTTTTCCCAATTACGTTGTGGTGACAATCGTAATCGCTGGATGGATTATATTCAGAGTGAACGAAGTGCAACATTTAAGTGCAGCACTTTGGAGACCAGAGTCCAGGATTCGCATCCACACTACCATCTGTGGCTTGGTTTAGAGAACAAAAGAACTTTAGTTAACGTTAGGGAAAGATCATGGTTTTGGTTAAATGCTAAACAAGTTATGTCTCAAGTCCCTGCACACTTTTTCTGTATTAAACCAGACCACAATGTTATCCTAACCTTAACCAAGAGCCGTGAGTCGTGAGTGCCTAAACATAACTACACAATAAGTTTAACATTGCTATAGTTACTACAAGTGGATATTGTGTTGCAAGATTGGATATTTGGATGGAAAACAAATAGAGTATGTTGTCAGTGAAGATTTTACTGATACGTTCAGTATCAACATTTTTTTGACTGATAGTTAATTAACAACATTTCCTCATTATGTTAATTGAAAACGCAATCCTATTGGCATTACATATACTTAAAAAACATATTTGTTGTTGCAAATTAGTTGTATATAAACAGAATTTCTAGGAGACAGTGTTGTCAATTGGGTGGAAAATATTGTTGTGCAATATATTATAGTAATAGTATAAGTCCATCAGTAGCCACAGAGCTGCCGCCGTTTCCTGGTTCACTCATTCAGTGGCTGTAATAACTGTTTGATTAGCAGCTCTTTGTTATGTTTTCCATAAATATATTATATTGAGATATTTTGGGGGAGTGTATTGTGGTGCAAAGAAAATGTTGATAATGTTGGGGAGGGTCTTTCTTTTTTTATGAAAAAATGAAATATTAGAATCATCCCCCCTCCGCACTGTAATAATTTCTGTACAGCCCCTTATACTGGAGGAAGTAGAGGGGAGAATCAAAATGAGAAATCCATGAGAGGTTATGGAGAGAAAGAAGAAATAAGCAACAAAAGGAGGGTCAGGTAAGAAAGTTTACGTGCAAGAAATCCAACATGAAGAAATGAATGTGGAAAGGAGGGAAAGCCTAAAGAGGCAAACTTGGGGAGCAGAGGAAATCGTTAATAGTCAGGGGATCTGAAATGGAGTGAGGGGATGTGGAGGGGTAAAAGGACAAAATATTCCCAGTGCACCTAGAGTAGCGCTGGAACAACAGAGCTGCATCACCAGAAAGCATCTCGGGCGCCACCAGGGAGAAAGCATCTGTGTACCAGCCCTTGATTGACATTCCATTTGTTCCGTGAAAGGTGCTCATATACTGAACACAGACTAACTGTCTCTCCCTCATCTGTGCTCAAAGCTTGGAAATGAAGTTATCTCCCCACGCTGGCGTTGCACGTCTGCACACAAAACATATGTCACTCACAGAGAATGGCAATTTGTTTAGCCACTGACAATGAACATGACTGTGTTTAATCTTTCATATAGTTTATGGGGAAAATAACTTGTGAGGTATAGATGAATGAGCACACTATGGAGACGCAGCATTTAACTTCTAAGCTTTTGTTACCTTCTTCCTGGGTAAAAAGAATTAATATAATGTATGCACAGTACATGGAGGTGCATAGATTATCTTATTTCCCTCTTTTTGAATATTCAATTGACTATACTTATATATTAATATATAATGTGTTTATAAATTTATGGCATTCCTCCAGTATGTATATCTTAAGGCTCTGCGTTCGTTAGACCGTGATTATATCTTTCTGATCTTGCTCCCCCAACATCAATCATTCATTCAAGATGCTCCTCAAGAAAAAAAAAGAAAGGAAACATTCTTATTCTCTCCTCTCTGCATCCAACTAGCTATTATGCAGTAGGTGGGGCATGGGGGTTAATGATAGAAGCATGTTAATGTGAGAGGAGGAGGGCCAGGCTGTGCAGAAAGTGTTTGGAAGATAGGGCCAAACAACTCCAATCACAAGTTCTTTCAATCACAGTGCACCGCATTTCAATATTTCCTACCTTAAAGTCTGAAATCTATGCAATTTTAATCACTGTTTAACATGTAGATGCTTTTTGAGCCTTCATCTTGGTTTTAGCTATTTTACCTTGAAAAAATATCTCAGTGGGTGGTGCTGAAGGGCCCAAATTGAAGTGAGAATGCTTCTAACAACCGGAGTGAAAACAAGACTTTATTGTTTCTTGAGCCTCTTTTGGGTGAGGCAATCTTAGCCCGAGAGGAAATAGTTCGATGTGTAGGCCCTTGGTTAAAAAAAAAAAAAAAAGGAATATGTTGAAATTAATAATATGCTTATTTACTTTCTTCTCATATCTGTTAGCTCTATATGAAGCTACAGCCAACAGCTGGTGAGCTTAGCTTAGCATAAAGACTGGAAACAGGGGGAAACAGCTAGCCTGGTCAGAGGTAACAAAATCCTCCTACCAGCACCTTTTAAAGCTAAATAATTAAAACATTTGTTTAATCCCTACAAAAAAGGAAATGTAAAAATGACTATTTGTGGTTTCATGAGGGGTTATGCTGTATTCACGTAATGTCAGCAGAATGGGAAGAACAGCAAAACCTCCCATTATTCCGAATTGGGAGCGTTCACACACTATTCCAAAACAGTTGGCCCACTGCTAGCCTTGTAGTCACATTATTTAAATAGCCAGAATTAAATACTTTTGCAGTGTTGCGTATTTGGAGCAGTTTGTTAGCAAGGGAAATCAGATACAAACAAACTGTTTGGTTGTTTTAAATGAACTGAATTAACTGC
The DNA here is from genome assembly GCA_002120245.1 of Maccullochella peelii. Lineage (NCBI taxonomy): Eukaryota > Metazoa > Chordata > Actinopteri > Centrarchiformes > Percichthyidae > Maccullochella > Maccullochella peelii. The sequence goes on from LKNJ01000769.1 coordinate 51,644, forward strand.
ATTAGTGTTAATATTGGATTTTATTTAGATGTAAGTGCCAGCGATGGTATCTTTGCAGTTCTGCAGTTCTGTGTTTTTTTCACCAAGTGGTAGCTATGATCGCTGTCAGAAATTTCCAATGTCTCTGACTCAGAATGACAAGTTGGAGGCTGCCGTGAACATTTTTTCCCACTTTACTGCTCATAATTACATTTTGAATGAAACGACATGAATGGGGCATTATGTGCCAGACTATTTTTCTTGGCCAGGCACAGTGACTTCCCGGAGTCTCTGCTGGTTGCCTGGCAACCTCAGACTCCAGGAAGTCACTGTGCCTGGCCAAGAAATAGTTGCAACACCTATGCCCCATGAAACCACAAATTGTCATTTTTACACTTCGATTTTGTGCTGCTTAAACACACGAGATATAACGCGTTAATTAGAGAGCTTTAGAGGTGCTTGTAGGTTGATTTTGTTACCTTTGGACAGAGCCAGGCTAGCTGTTCCCCCCTGTTTCCAGTCTTTGTGCTAAGCTAAGCTAATTGGCTGCTGACTGTAGCCTTATTTTTTCCTGGACAGATATGAGAGTGGTATCAATCTTCTCATCTAACTCTCGGCAAGAAAGAGTCTAACTATTTCTTTAACATCCTCTTCTTTATAAAACTGACAACAACAAAAGATAAGAAAGTTATTCATATAGTATTTGTGTGCTATGGGATCTTCATTCTGAAACTTTGTAGTGAAACAAAATAAGGAGAAAAGTCAATCCCATGCAAGACCTCCTCTTCTCACAGTGTTCTACCATCAGACAAATGAACACAGTGACAACACTAGATAACTTTTCCACCTTTTTTCAAGCCTCTGCTCTGTGAGAAGAATGAGGGATATTCAGAGAGAAAGAAGAGAGGACAGAGGAGGACGAGCACTAAATGGATCATGAGGAAAGAAAACAGCCCTTTCTTTCCACCACAAGACACGATCTACAGCGGCAGCCTCTTGTTAAGCACAATAGCACCAACCGAGTACAAGCGCAAACCGGGCTCGATCTAATCCACAAACAAGGCTGCCAACACAGAGTACCTGTCTGACCACTGAGCAGCAGCCATGCTATCTGCTGCTCCTCGGCTCCTGTCTAATAAGAGCCTCTTGGAAGATCTGGAGCTGCTGAACTCTGAGTGGGACACTATAAATGCCCTGGTCTTCCTCATCAATGATGTAGGATACGGGAACAGAGACAAGCTAACCCTCTTAGCCGCTGTGCAGTGCGTGTGTGTAAGTGGAAGAGAAGTGGACGGAGACAGACAGAGGCAGAGAGGGAGACAGGTTTAGGCTACAGGCAGCTCTTAAGAGTGTGTACAGTTTGCGTTGAGCCCTGGGAGGCCAGCTGTATTCCTCCCTATCACTTCCACTTCATTACTCCGGGAGCGGACATACATTATTCAGCTCTTCAAGCCTCAGTCCGCAGGGACCGATAGAGCCTTTAACAAACACTTTAACCTATCTTAACTCTCTCACTGATCTTCTGTCTGTTACCCTATCTGTTTATTTGTCATTCATCTCTCGTTGTCTTACTTGATTTCTGTTTCTGTTCTCTCTCTGCTCCCATATGTCATTTTTTACCTCTTTTCTGACCAGTTATTTTTTACAGTTTCTTTATCATTGACTGTCTGCTATTTTACTTTTTCTCTTGTTTGAATTGTGTTGTGTCGAAATTGGCTTTACCTCCTCATCGTTTGGGTTCCCACAGACCCCACTGCTGTACCGTATGTGCAAAATCAACCCTTTTTTTCTCTGCTTTAAACCTGCAATAACTGATTTTTTTGGCCACTTGGGGGCAGTGGAAACCAGTTGTGAACGCAACATTGACATTGACATGTCGCCGGCCTTTTAAATTGATATGGTGAACTTGTTAGCAGACAGTTGCTTATTTACACATCCAGCAGTTAGGGAGCGACATTAGCATTCATTTGAAGTCATGTTTCTGGCCTCCTGGTGAATGTGAGTCCAATATTTACTCTCTTTTAGCTCTGATTTTGGTCAACTCCTGAGGGAATTATGTGGCTCTATAGCTGCTTAATGCTCCACTATGTTCACTAGCTAGTCGCTAACTCTCTGTCTGCTGTCTGGTGTTGAGCAGGTAGTGTACAGTGAATTTTTAGAGCTGAAAATGATACATTGTCATGAAAATATCGATAGCCGCTTTAAATATTTTTTTCTTCTTTTCTGACGTTACTAAAACCCAATAGGTAGAAAAGCACCGAAGTGGAAATTCTTCCCTTTGCCACAAACTGGGCTTGCACATTTGTTCACAAGGTCACAAAATACAGAAATGACCATGAAGCATTGTTAATACACCAAAAAAGTAAATATTTTATATTTTATATGTTAAGCATGAACACATTTGCCAAAAAGTAATTCACAGACAAAGAAATGTACAATATGTTGTCCTACATAGTGACATTAGAGAGGTCTAAATCCCTGTTATTTGAACTTTTATGAACAAACTGTTATAAAACAACAGAAATAGACTTATTTGAGATTTGGGAGGGAAACCACTCACAGATACAGAACACATGAATTTCCACTGTATTAGGCCTTGTTTTACAGCTGGGTTCTCTCAGACTCAAACAAACGTAATGTGTAATTTTTGCAGTAGAGGCCTTCTGAAACCAGTGATGGAAAGTAATTAATAAGTTTATATATCTAGATTTTCCTATAAAACTGGGCACCACATTTAATCTCACACCCATGTCCACTTTAGATTCTTAGGTCGGGGAATACCATGAAAATCCCTACTACTACTGCTTAGACTTCAGGTGCCATCCTCTGGTGGTTTAGGGAACTACAACCTTATTGTGATGGTGATGGTGATGGTGCGTGTGTGTGTGTGTGTGTGTGTGTGGTGTTAGCCTGAGGGTAGCCAGTGATCTCAACTTGCAGTTGTTATTGAACGGGGTGAGAAGGTCACTCACAGTTTTGTGACTGACCAAAGACAGTAGGAGGCTACAGCAGGTCTGCTTGTCTGCATGCGTACGCGTGGGTGTGGTTGCAGATTTCATGTTACGTCTGTGCCTGGACCTCCCAGGACTTTTGTCCACCAGCAGCGTCCAGCCCAGCAGCCTACCCTGCTGAGTTTACACCCTTTGTTACAATGTTGTTGTTTTTTCTTAATCTGCATATGATTTTTTTGTCACATTCCTGCAGCATTTGCATCAGTACAGACAATCTAGATCAAATAATGTTCTTTATAGATTACAAAATAATTGTCTCCTTGTATCACACAGAAAATGGTATAAAAACAGACTGAAGATCTTGACTATTGTATCAATCTTCATTCTCCAGTGATCATCTGTTTGTCACTTTCCCAGTAAATGCAGCTGAGCGCCTGATCTCCTGATCTCCTGATTCCACATGTAGGGAGCCTCTTACTGCGTGCCATGACTGATCACATATCATCACACGCTATTTCACAGAGTATTAATCCACACCAAATGCTCCAAAACTCGTGCTATGCGGTTGACAGAGAGTTCCATGTGATAGCAGTCGATTAAGTGCTTCTTTCTGGAGCGCTGACATTCCCCGGAGAGGAGCGGGGCAATAATTTCCTCCGATTGCCCCTGTGGGAACGAGGCTGCTGGTTTTCTATGTCCACTCCAATCACATCACTAATGGAGAGGCGGGTAAGCATCTGTGACAGTGGGAAACCAGATCTCTGCTCCCCCAGTGTGTGTGTGTGCGTGTGTGTGTGTGTGTGTCCCTTGCAGATAAACAGTTGGCAGGTTTCCCCTTTCGCTGTGCATGTGCATGAACACACACACATCTGAGGGGGGACGCAAGCTGGACAGGGTTAATAAACTCCATTAAGCTCTATTACCCTAAACGACTTGGGCAGATGAATGAGGAATCACATTACTCTGCAACTGTGTGTGTGTAGAATGATAGTGTGTGTTCATGCACGTGCCCGCATCTCATGTGTAATTACACTGTGAAGATATGTGACCCATGAGTCATCTATAATTATAAGCAGATTGAAAGACAGCAGAGGGTTTTTTGCACTCTCCTCTGTACACTGACACAATCCTCATCTTATCTTGTCATATATATTTTTTTAAATCTATTATTATCTTTTAGTCCAAAAAGTGCCACTTTCTTAAAACAAGTTCAACATTTTCTAGTGTGGTGAGATAATTTCAAATTGTTTATAATATAAATCAATTTAGTTCAATACTTCATGATTTTAGTGCAGCATTCTGCTTTATTTACCAGCACTAATTCCTACATTTATATTGGAAACAGGTTGAAATTGTTTTCCTGCACTGGCAGATTTGTTTTTACTTATTTTAAGACAAGACTAAGAGTCTACAGCTATGCTAACGTAAGCATGCTAGCACCTTCGCAACAGCAACGCTAACATGCTGGTGTTCAGCAGATATGTTAGTCATCATAGTTTTAGCGTGTTAGCATGCTAACATTTGCTAATCAGCACTCAACACAAAGCACAACTGAGGCTGATGAGAATGTCATTCATTTTTGAGGCAAACCAAAGTACCAGATGAGTTTCATTTTCACCTGATGTTGGTGCTGTATGGAAAGTTATTGAATCACCAAAGTTACTACAATTCATTCTGAGGGGGAGATGAATGTCTGTGCCAAATGTCATGGCAATCCATCAAATAGTTGTTGAGACATTTCACTCAAAAACACAAATGCCAATCTCATGGTGGCGCTAGAGGAAAAGTCACCTAAGGCATTAGGATACATCATTCGGTAACCATGAAAGACATTTCACTGGATAAGTGAAAACTTTGACCTGCTAGAGGAGATCTCCAAAGTCATTAGGATTCATCCACTGAGGGATTTCATGACAATCCATTTAATAGTTGTTTAGATATTTCAGTCAGGACCAAAGTGCTGGACCAACTGACCCTACAGCCACGCCACTATAGCTAAAAATCTGCCAGTGCGGTCAGACAATTTTAACCTGTTTAAATATAATGAGAACTTTCTGGAACCAAGAGAGTCTGTTTATCTTCTATCTTCAGTCTTTTTTTAAAGTTACTGACACTCATTTCAAGAAAATTCTTGAGACTATATTGGAAACAGGTTTAAATAATCTTCCTGCAGTGGCAGCTTCTTTTTTTATTAATGATAGATGAAAATATTGATACAGACAGAAATGTTCTGCGGTTCAAATGCAACAAAGGTATTATTTTTGGGCACTAAAACAGTCAAACCAAGGGCTAATTTTCTTTCTCACGTGCAAACAATGACTGTATAATGTGACTTTGACGAGCACATTCCCTGCAACAATTCCCAGATATTTCACAAACGGAGGCACAAATTAGAGAAATCGGCGAGATCACATATGAATTCATTATGTGCAGCTTCTCCGCCCTGCTCCGATACACCAGTGTGTCTCAATGGATGCTGAACAAAGACGCAGCAAGTCCTCAGCCCCCTCAGGGCTCTCACAGCAGTACACTAAGCTAAGTTGCTACACTATAACAAACCAGTGGATAAACATTGTTTCAAAATGGCTGAAAGGAGCCAGCGATGCGAACATTCAAACCACGAACCCTCCCTCTGTCCTAATCTGCTTCTTCTCTCAGATTATTGCCATGAATGGGCAGACAACAAGAGAAAAGACTTATCACTCCCACCCTTTCATAGTATTTGTTGTGTGTATTTTCCCTGTATATTAAATTTGTCTCCTTTAAAAGGCATTGACAATGTTTGCTATTTGTCTGCATGGTTCTCGCAGCTGCAACGCCACAATAAACGCAGGCTAAGAAGCAGCACTCGGTAAACTCAGAATTGTGGAGCTTGTTGAATTACCCATGAGTTTTGATACTTTGCTTTTGTGTAAACGCTTAATTCCACTAATCCCTATGGAGGAACAGTGAATGGCGTAAATTCCCTATGATATCTTGTCTAGGCTAAACATTTGCTCACTTACGTATACACTGGGTACAGAAAATTATTCTTTTGACGACGTTACAACAGATTTAACCCAGTGCCCCGTTTATCCTGCAATGACATGTATTAGCTTCATTGCGTTGGGAGGTACATTTCCATTTCAAATTACAGCTCAGCAGCTAGCATGCACGCACGCACACACACGCATCAAACCTTATTTTTTGTTGGCAGCTTGTTCTTTAGCTCCAGCAATATAGAACTAATTATAGTGAGTTGTTTGGCTGTGGGGGGGGGGACGCTTAATTTCCACATTTTAAGTGGAGAAAATCCATTAAAAATTCCAGAAAAATTAACTCGCATGTTCATTATTTCTTCTCCCCAGCCTTTAACTGTGTGTCAGGCCTTTTCTACTCCCAGCTCCTCGAGGTCAAGCTCTGTAAAGCCTGTTTGGCGATCAAACACTGTCCCTCCCTAACCCTCTTTTTCCTCCTTTCTCCACACACACCTCTCTTGCCCTCTTTCTCTTCCCTTGGCCCTTTCTCTGCCTCATCGTCCCCCCCTTCTTTCCCCATGTCTCTTTCTGTCCGGCTGGCCCTCTCAGCGGGGCTATAGAGTCCTAACTTGTCTACATTTACCCCCTGCGTTGGCTGACCAATGGGGCCGTTGCGTGGCGAGTCCCTCCTTTAGCGCCCCGCCATTCTCCCGGAGTCAGCTCATGCTCTCTGTTTTCTCAACCTCTGACCCCAGGCCATGGCAACAGGGGCAGGAATGTCAGGAGTGATTGGCAGGATAAAGAGCGCAGCCCCTCTCTCCTGCACAAGCGGATTTGAGACACTTTCAGCGGCGAACAATGGCGGATTTGGGCTTGATTGGATCACTGATGAGCTGATGACTGTCAAAAGAGCACGTCGTCTTTACATAAGCCTGATTATCTCTGTGTGGCGGAGGAGCGGAGAAGAGTAGGAGGGGTAACCAGTTGGGGGGGGGACTGGCAGGGAGCTCACCCCCATACAGAGTGCCTCGAAAGGGGAATAGATCTGCACACGATGGCCAGGCTACGGGGCCAGGGCCTCTCTCATCCACTGGGGGCCTTTAACAAATCTATTCAGGCAACCAGGGACCCTCATACATGTGGCCATAATCACAGGAGGACGGCTGAGTGTGGGAGTGTGGGGGGGATGACACATGGAGGCAATCATTGTTCAATCCCTGACCATCCCATCAAGACAGACAGAGAAGCAGAGAGAGAAAGAACGAGGGAAGGATATATAGAGAGATGCTGACAGAAAAGAGCAGTGGGACAGGCAAATCAAAGACAAATCCCCTCCATAATCTACCTCTTTAATAGGGATTAGAACTCACCAAAGAGCCTATATCAGAATACCAAAGCACCAATGAAGACTCTATTCACACTGAGAGTTTGAGGGGCTGATGCGACTCTAAAAACGCCTCACAAAAAGAGTGTTATTCAGGAGTATTAGCAACGGTTTGTTTTCCTCACTTACAGCTTTTTACAGTGTGTACCGGCTCTATTTCTGAAAAGTTTTGGGGCGGCTCGAGTGACAAACAACCAACATGAAGCACAAACTTGAAACTCTGAAGAAGTTTTCCGGCAGCACCCGCCAGAAAACACTAATCATATTTTGGATCTGTTCACTTTTTCCACTCCTTTCATAACAGAAAACATGTTTTGGACACGCTGTGTAACTGATTAAACAGAAAAACATTTGATGTCATTTTTCAGCCCCATCATGCTAAGCTCACTGATATCCAACTTTGAAAGAATAACATATTGTTTGGGTACTTGGAAGAACAGTAGCGTGATCTGGCTGGGATGAAGTGTAGAAAAAGTGAAGTGTGTATGAGAGAAAGAGTGGCTGATATTCTCCTCAGCGGTGCTGATGGCAGTCTGTCAGAGCTGGCAGAGGAAGTGAAAATGGCCTCAAGTGTCTGGCTTCCTTCCATGCTGTTCTCACATCAATGACAGCTCTCACTGCATCATCTCTCTCCCTCGCTCTCTCTCATTTGCTCTCTTTAGACTCGAGTTTGCTCTTTCTATCTCTTGTTTTCTGACTCTTTCTCTCTCTGTCAAAGGGTGTATGGGTGGATGGATTTATGAGTTAGGAAATACAGACTTTCTGAGTCAGGAGAAAATCCGTGGCACCTGAAAACACCGCCAAAGTCACAACCCTATTATTTTCCCACACCTCATATGCATGGGTCAGGTTTAGAGTAATCATTCAGCATTTTATGAAATACGCTTATTTGTTTTCTTGCCGAGTTAGATGAGGGGATTGATACTGCTCTCATGTCTATACAGTAAATATGAAGCTCCAGCCAGCAGCTGTTTAGCTTAGCTTAACACAAAGACTGGAAACAAGGAGAAACAGCTAGTTTGGTTCTGTCCAAAGATTTAAAAATATCCTAAAACTAAAGTGTAAAACTGACATTTTGTGGTTTTTATGGGGGGTTGTGTGCCATCTAACTCGCAGCAAGAAAGCAAATTAGTCTAATTCCCAAAATGTCAGACTATTCCTTTAAGGTTGTTTAAAGGTAAATAAAACTGTGCCTAGGTCTGACTTCCTGTTTGTGATCAGCATACGGAAATATCCAGCATTCCAATAAAAAATTACAATATATATAAATATAAAAAATATTACAGTGATATATCTCGGCATACTGACACCTGTGATGTTTACAGTGTATTTACTGTAAGTCGTAGATCCCTTAGAAATAGCCAGCTTTACAGATCCAAGGTAATGTTTTATAATGAATGATTCAGTAAATGTTATGGCCAAATGTTGAGCCTATTTGTAGCCTTTTTTTTAGGTTTAGAGTTAGAAGAGGAGCATATTTTGTAAAGTGCATTTTTCACACATAATGGGTGCATTTTAGGCCTTGGTGATAGCGAATGTATATCTTTTGATGCAAGATACAAATTAGGCTTCTGGCATGACAAGTGCGCATTTCTACTAATTAAGGCTAAACTAGATGGACAATAAAGCCAGCATGGAGCCCAACTTAGGAGTACTTGGCACTGCTGTATATTTTGGTCATGGGTAGAATTAATCAGTAATAATGTCATTAGCAGCATAAAATTGTTGCTGTCCCGTGAAAACCATGTATCTCCAAATGTCAGTGTTTCATGAGAAGACAGGCCTAGTTTTCATCTTTTTGACAATGCATTTTCCAAATAATCCACGGGGTCTTTAAACACTATATTTACACTATATTAAGAAGTAGGAGAATTTTCTCATCCCATAAAGCAACATGTAATCCTTCAGTTTATCTGAAAAAAAAAAATCAAGATCGCCAAGTTTGGAGAAACATGGTTTTCACTAGGCAGCGACAACATGCAAACGGAGCAAGTTGAACACCATTATTGGGCTGGTTCAAGTGTTTGTCTGCTGAAATGACAACTTTACAAAGGGTGGGAATTTAAAAGTGGACTTCAGCGTGTTGTACCTTGGCGGGGATTCAGACACTGACAATTGTGCTCCATAAAGTCCAATTCTGCTTTACTTTTTCTGAGAGTGAGGTGGCAGCATTGAGTTAATCTCCAGGTCCATAAACCTGCAGGCTCTGATTCTGTCAGTGTGTATCATGCCTGCTCACATCACCATTTGACTGTGCACTGTACTGCAGACTGTTCATCTGCACAGTCAGGGACACACCCAGTCAGGTTTCCATTATACTGCAATGTTTAGGCAAATAATAAGAGAGTAAATACAACTCTTCATTTCAGCTGTCAACTGTTGAACCCAACCTGACCCCATTTCCATCACCTAATCCAAATCTATAGACTTCAGCAGTACTTAACCACCTGAAATTCAACAGATATTTTACTAAGAAGCCATAGCCATTTGACAGTATGTTGATGATTAGCGTTGGACTATCAAAATTAAATGAGCAGCTAAAACAGTTGCTTAATATACAATTTTTTAAGATTTCTAGCGTAGTCTGCACAGCAAGTGTAAATCTGCAATAAAATCTAAATTGTGTGTACATGAACCTGAGGCTGTCCAGGCCCCTTGAGAGGCCAGAGGACCCGAATCATGAGGCACGCATGGCCTGCTGTTAATCCAAGCATGTATATAGGACCACAGCTTTGAGAAACACTCACTATTAACAGCCCTGAGACCCCCCACCAGCCTCTCTCTCTCTCTCTCTCTCTCTCTCTCTCTTTACCCCGTCTTTGGGCCTGTGAACGTCAAGGATGACTTGGAGTGACACACAACCCCCCCTCCCTTCTCCTCTCCTCCCATCCACCTCCCCCTGAGCTGCCGCCCCCATACTGGCTGCTGGCCTTTCCTGCCGTCTGATCCATATTTCAGAGGCGGCAGTGGTGGCACTGAGGGGGTATAATCCAACATTAAAGCAAGGAGGCCTGGGCTGAAAGCACAGGCGCAGGTTCATAAGGTCCTGGAAATCTTCAATTTCAGTTTCCGCAGCGTTTGCAGTGGCTTCCAAGGCACTGGCATAAGTCTCCGAGATTTGGCGAGAGTGCAGATTTCAATAAGGGTGAGACTTTCCTTTGCTAAAAAGGGCTGACAGTGCATGGTTTAGTTGGCAGGGAGAGAGTGAAACAAACTAGACAGTGATGAAGGGGTCAATTATAAGGTGGGTACACTGTGATCAACAAGTGGAAATCAATAATATTTTATATATGTATTATAAGTATATACATTTGTCAATACCCACTTCTCTGTGACTTCACGCTTAACTTCTCAGAGGGAGGAGAAATAAAAAGAGAATTTCTATGATGTGATTAATTATAATGTTATGATAACTTTAAAAAACTGATATCTGTCAGATAAAATAATATACTGTGAAATAATATAGTAAAAATAACGATCAACCGTAATAAAGATGATAAAGACTTTATGAAATGATTAAAAGTTGGGTTGTGGCGTAGGTCACCTCTACATCCCCGGCCNCCCCCCCCTTTCTGATATGTTACAGGGAAAAAAGTCTCCAATAATAAATGACTATAATGACATTTATTTAGTTCCCAAAAAATATATTCTTTAAAGACAAATTCATATCCTGTATTTACAATTTTCAAGGTTTCCATTCACAACAGAAGAGGCGAAGAAAGAACATAGGACATAAAAGAGAGAGATACAAGCAAATCTGTGACAAAAACAACCATCTCTTTTGCGTGTAAGAAGCTAAACAGTAATACTATGACAGGTTGCACTGTCACAAAATAGCCTTCATTAAACTGTTCTCCATTAAATAAAATGATTCCTTTCTTTTTTCTTTGTCTTTTTTTTGCTTTGTCTTCTCATGATGTTGTTGTCAGGACTCGCTGTGGTGTTGTCCCATGGTGAGGTCTGAAGGGAACAAAAAGAAAACACAGGTCAGAGGAGAAATAAGTGCAAAAGTAGCTTACATTTATTCAAATATTGATGAAAAAATGTGTATATACTGTATCATTAAGTCTGTATTACAAATACAAATATATTGTCAAACCAGATGTTTTTTGTTTTTTTTTACCAGAGTTTTGTTTTTCAAGATCATCTTAAACAATGTGAATGTCTATTTATGCAAATTAAAAAACACTATAGGTAAATTGTTTTATGTCTTTTTCACCCTCCACTACATTCCTGATGTTGCCATCAGCGTTTTCTTTGACATACATTAGCTGCATTCACTGAGGGGGCGTGAATAAATGGCGGCAGATTATTTAAATGACATAGGCGGCGATAACTCCGCGTTGCTGGGGGGCGCCTCAGGATATATTAGACGGCTGCCCGATGAGGCGTTAAAGTGGGGGTCTCAATCACATGATTTATGCGCTGAGTTCTGCCTTCCAACCAGTCAGGTGTAACGGTGTTTACCTCTGCTTTAAGGTTCATTTAGCAGAAGACATGTGGGAAGAAATTGAGGTTGATAATGTCACAATGCCAAATTGATTTCAAATGCATGAGGTTACCTGTCAGTGATCAGCTGGAATGGGGACTTCAGGGAGTCAGGCCTGTGGTCGCTCTCTTCCTCTGTAAATAGAAGAACAATGCCAAATAAATAACAATTTATTGGTTAGAATTATCTTCAAAATTCCACTAGTAAATTGTGCTTCTATTGTCCTGCAGATCATTATTTTGTTGGATCACTTCTTGTTGACAGATGCGTCAAAGTGACTCTACGGAGGCCTGTTCAGTAAACACATTAATTGCAGAGGGTTGTACAATCAAATGTAGCCCATACCATCTCTTTTTGGACTGAAGCTTCCTGACGACTCTATATCGCTGTCATCCTCAGTGCCCGAAGTTCCAGGCCCCGTCGCCGCCGCCGCTCGTGCGTCATGACGCGCCACCGGCACTGCGCCGTGGAGAGGCAGGTGTCCGGCCGGCGCCCCTCCGAGGAGCGACCTCATGTTCAAAAGAGAGTTGGCATTGAGAAAAGCCGCGTTGGCCCAGTTGTGCAGCTTGCCAATCTGGCATGTATATATCCCATGACCCGGGAGTAAGGCCGGGTGGCCGGCGGAGGCCAAAGCCGGGTGGTGCGCATGGGCCGCGGGGGAAGGTTTGTGAGAGTTGTCGGGGGCCGTGGCGGTCTCAGCCAGTGACCAGATTTTGGGTTTGCTCTGCGGTGGTCTCTGGCACTCCTGTCTGCTCGGAGAATGATCCACTGCGAGTTTGACAACAGGCGATCTATTGAGAGAAAGAGCCGCCTCCACTCCTCTCAGGCCCTCTACAGAAAGCGTCCTGCTGCTGTCCGAGCTCTTCGGCTCCGAGGCCTGTTCTCTGGCGGCCTGGCCTGCCTCTCCCTCTCCCTTACCGGGACCCTGCTCCCCTGCCCGCTGCTCCTCGGGTCTCTCGATATCGACGGTTTCCAAATCAATTTCCTCCTCTTCGTCTTCCTCGTCGCTGCCGTTCTTGCCGTGTTCGTCCTCGTTGTCGCTGCTGAAGATGCGGCCGTCCCGGTCCTCGGCGCTGCGGCCCCAGGTTACCTTGTTCTCCTTCTTCAGGCGTCTGCGGGCGTTCGCGAACCACGTCGACACCTGGAAAAATGAAACATATTTTTTCAAGCGTTATAAAGCATGATAAAATCACTGATCCACGTTCCACAATACAGGGCTGCAAACTGGAAATATGGAATGATTAAATATGCAAAAACCTTAATTATTCTTCACCCCGTTTCCACATAATTCCTCCTTATCATTAAACGAGCTTTGAAATCAGAAATATCTGGAGACTTTTCTCTCTCGGGGTGGAAGTGTGACTTTATTCAAGCATCAGTCACACAACTAGATTACCATATTAAGTAATGTAACAAGTAGTTAAATGAACTAGTGATCTTAGAGGAAATGAGTATGACATAACTTTTTAAAAACAAGCTAATAATGTATTATCCTTCTGTATGGAGACTGATGCCCACCAAAAGGTGCTGTTGGGGTGCTCTTGAGAGGGCGGTGAAAGTTCTATAGGGCCCCTAATAACTAGCACTGGGCTAATTTTTTTCCAGATGTTTAATACCAAGCCACAACTGGAACACAACACACTACCCACCTGTGTGAGTGTCATTCGGGTGATGATAGCAAGCATTATCTTCTCTCCTTTGGTGGGGTAGGGGTTCTTCTGGTGCTCCTGCAGCCAGGCCTTCAGGGTGCTGGTGGTCTCCCGGGTGGCCGTCTTGGCCCTCGACGGGTCCCCGTACGGGTACTGGCCGTACGGGTAGAAGCCTTGAGCGGCGTGGACAGGTAGAGAGGCTGGGTGGGACCCCGGGCTGTCCTTCAGCTCATACTGGGAGCCCTGAAAGGTTATTGGAGGGAGAGAGGTGACAACTTGTTGAGCGATTTGTCTTGGAAATGATTTCCTCTGCAAGTTCAGCAAAAAGAAACAACTTTTGAATTATTATCTGAGCAGCAAAAAAGTTTTGAAAAGTTTCATTATCTCGTCAATTTGACACCAAATGAGCTATTTATCAGGTAAACGGGAATTAGACATATTTTGAATTAAGAAGATAGCTTACAACAATTATTTATTTCTAAGTTTATTATTTATTATTTATAAGTGGTTTCCTTTGTAAATTATATTTAAATATTTCAGCTTCGATTTAACAAACATATATTTTATTACATTATTAGGGTAATTATTAATTGTTCTATTAGTTGTGTTTTTCTAATTAATAAACGCTGTTTTTCTCTAAATCATGTAGCCTAATAGGCTTATAGTGCTTTACGTCTAAATTACCAGTGATCAATAATTTACAGAAAAAATCTGAACTGACAATTTTAAACTTAAAGATGACGCATTTCTCATATGTGTGATGAGTCAATATTTTTCCATACAGAACTTATATACATATATTAAGCATTTAAACATAAAGATAATGAAAAGATGAAATGTTAACTGTCAATGCGCGGTTTGGACTTAATAAAATCATTATTTATTAGCGATTGTAAACCAACAATTATCCCAGGCAATGAATGATCTGTATAAACATATCTTAATCACTTTACACTATTGGATAATTGATTGTAATTAGTTACCAATAAACAAGAGCTCAGCCTGACACGAAGCAAGGATAGTCTGTCATTGACACCTGAGCTGCTTCAGTCTTTTTCAGTGAACAAGTATCAACTCTCACCATCTGGGATATGAGGGCGAGGTCTGTGGCTCCGCTGTACGGCAGAAAGGCACTGTAGTTATGAGCCGCCCATGGGCTCCCGTACATCCCCAGCATGGAGCCGACAGCCGCGGCGGTAGCGGACGAGCTCACTGAGCCCTCGGCGCCTCCTTCCCGGGCAGAGGCCGGCCGCTCGCCCCCGTACACCTCATGGGAGGCGCTGAGGAACTGGGGGTACCCCAGCTGAGGGAAAGACATGTCCGGAGAACGCGTTCAGTAAATCTCTCTCAAAGTCAAAGCCACACAACAAGCAAGAGGAGGCAGGAAAAAAAAAAGAGAAAGTAGGAATCCCAAGAAAGAAGGAGAAGAGGATGAAGGGGGTGTCTAAATCACCAGAGTCCCCCCTTTTAGAAACTGTCAAGCTTCTCCACTTCCACCGACCCGGAGTTGTATCAGAGCCGCAGTTTGGCACCTCGAGTGCGGAGTGATGCGTGTGTCTGGCCGCAGGAGCTTCTGGATGTGGAGCTGACTGACTGATTGGCAGCCTACTTAAGCACCAAGCTCCTCCTATGCCCGGGGCAGGCGATTAGTGCATTGGTTAGCCTAGGTCGTGTGTGTGTGTGTGTGTGTGTGTGTGTGTTGGAGTGTGTGATCTAATTTCTGCAGTCTTCACTGTGTCTATACAGAAAAGAAAACCTGTGAAGTGTGTGCGAGTGTGTGCAGTGTATATTTGCCTTTTTGTGGTCAGTGTGACTTTATTTAACAAATACACCAACTCATCCTGCTGTGCTTGTTTTACTATAGTAACAGTGGACAACATTTTTCAGTATAATAATAATATTAATAATAATGATAATAATAATAATAAAAATAATCCTATTATCAATAATAATAATAATAATAATAATAATAATGGTTTAAACAACTGTTGCAATTTGAACACATCTAACTCGCAAATTTTAGGCGTAATTTTTCCTCCATGCTTTGACAGCTGATCCGCAGGGTATGCCGGGACATTCTGGCCAGCAGATGGGCCGGGAGGCATCGATATGCTCGGCCAGATCCGAGAGGAATGTCCGTGATTATCGACGGAAGTCAGTGGAGCATATTTTCAGGGCGCAGATAAAGGAGTCTGGAGGTAATGACAGAGATTGACCAGGATAAGAGATAGCAGAGATATGGAGCACACAGGAGCTGTGGAGTGGAACATGACAGATGTTTGTTGAGAAGAATGGACTACTGTACTCTGTTAGGCCTAGGTACTAAGTCACTGATGTTATATGTATATATATATATATATATACATAGGAGGTGTATATTTGGTAAGAAAAAAGGGCGTAAAAGTATAAATTTGAGATATAAGATGTGAGAAAATCGAACGTTTCTATGTGGAAAAGTGTAAAAAATTGGAAGGACACAGATCGATGTTTCCTCACAGGCTTAACTATCAAAACAGCAACTCCGTTTCAATCTGCTCCTTTGAACACACACACACACTCTGTCACGCACACACATTCGGGCAGTGCTAATGAGGTTGAGCACCCAGCGCCCTGCTCAGTGGCCCTGTGGCCCTCCTGGGTTCCCTCAGAGGTTAGCTGTGTAATTACTCCATCCCCATAAATACAGATTCATCATTTCACACTGAAGCCCCTGATGAGCTTGGCTGAGCTGAGAGAGAGAGAGAGAGAGAGAGAGGAGAGGAAGGGGTGGTGGGGGGAGGGAGGGAGGATCTAATGATTTAATTACAGTGCTTAAAGCCCACTCTGGCTAAGTGATGGTCCTCTCTGTCTCTTTCACCGTTCTCTTCCCTCCTCAGTGCTGGCACCTAGAGGGCTTTACTCATGAATCTCAAAGCTGTTTTCCTAAACACATATTATGACGAGCACCGCCGCCGCCACTGCTGCTGCTGCTGCTGTGGCGTGTGCGTGTGTGCGAGTGTGTGTGTGTGTGTGTGTGTGTGTGAGAAACAGAGAGAGAGAGGGAGAGGATGCTTAATCTCCATGGCATTTTAAATGGCATTCATGGAGAGCGACTCTATCCTCATTGCCAAGGTAAATGGAGCCAGGGGACTCTCCATTTCAGCTCGATAAAAGAGCAATGTTAAAGACCCTCACCATTTCTCTCTCCCCCTCTCTCTCTCTCTCACTCTCTCCCTCCCTCTATCTCGTTTCTCACTTAAAATTAATGTTTTTCTCATGACAGGGGAGGGAAACGAGACATATCCACCATCTAATAGGATAATATAGCCCCATTCACCACCACCACCACCACCACCACCACCACCCCTCCCTCTTCTCTCCCTCTCTCCTCTCTCCCTCTCTCTCTGCCTTTGTAGCTGCCTGATTTCCATAGTGTCTCTGTGGAGAGGCAGTTAATGAATTCCTCTGAGCTGGAGAAAGGGGGAGAATGGTTTGGCGGTTTAGAGAGAGAAAGAGGCAGGGATAGGGGGAGGAAGGCTTTGAGCTATGCCATTCAACTTCACAGCCTCGGCCTGCTTGTGCATTCACTGTGTGTGTGTGTGTGTTGTGCGTGCGTGCGTTTGTGTGTGTGTGTGTGTGTGTGTGTGTGTGTCTTTTAACATGAACCTGCTAAGACTACCAAATATTTAGACTGGCCTCAGACCTCTTTTTATGGCGACGGTGGATTGAGGGATCTCAGGAGGCAGCTTGACTCTATTTGAATCCCATTCCCTGCTATTAGCTCGGCCCAGACAAAGGAATAACTTACCGCAGGAAACATTCGAATAAAGTCCCACAATCCACTTGCACTGGCCATTTCCTCTTGGGTAATTTGCAGTGAGGTAAATGAAGATGCCCAAAAAACGTGAGCTGATTTTTTTTGTTTGCTAACACTTCAACAAAGGACTGATGATAGAGAAGTAATGCAATAACGATTAAATAATTGAATATTTGGCATTCATAGATGCTACATGCAAGATCTCAGTTCTTCTGTGTGTAAACAGTACTAGAGTGTAAGTAAAGTAAAATGATCTATAAAAATGGCATTGCAAAAATGCATTATTTAGTAATGCATTACAGTAATGTGATCACTTTTTCAGTAAAAAGTAGTGTAAGGGATTACATTTTGAAATGTAGTAATTACGTTACAGTTACTAATCCCAGTAACACTTCGTTACTTCAACAATATGTCGGGGCAGCTTGTTCCCTGTCTTACCAGACGTTTGATGGAGGGCCGATATCAGTTTTGTCTCTGTGCGTTCAGGGGACAGACTGCTGGGAAATGTGTTAGCTTAGCGAGGGGATTGGAGGTGTGGGGAGACGGTTAGCCTCAAAATCAAAATAGGAGAAATGTGACTCCGGTAACTCCAAAGTTGTCTTTGGCTGTGCCCAAATCAGTCCGTATAGATACTATGGCACTACATTTACTCTCTGCCAGTTTGAGGGTCAGTTTATGCTCTACATAGCACCCTCAAAAATTACTACAATGGAACAAAGTAGTGTCCATGGCATGTTAACAATCCCACAATGCAGTCAGTTGCATTTTATACATAGGAAAATTACAGTTGTGCGACTCCAAACCTGTCAGTGACGATGCAAAAAGACAATGATTTATGAGCATCCAAAATCTCAATTGACGTCTTGGATGTGCTGTTAACAAATTTTCATGCTACAACTATTGTGGCCAAAATCTTTTATGGTAAATGATGTTAGAGCCAAAATTTTTAAAAAAACAGGAAGTCCATTGTGGCTAATCACAATAAATGTGAAGACAGGAACACTGACGTGTTCACCACCACATTATACGGTAAACCAGCACACCTCTAGTCTGTATTACTTAGGGAATAGTGAATGAGTGAACATGGGATTGATTCTGAACACAGCTTTATTTACATGCTGTGTCTTATAGCTTTCTTGCTAACGTTAGCCACGGGTAAGTGTACATTCAGGAATCGTATGTGGTCAGTAAATACCTTCTATTCTTTTTATTTCTACATGTGTTTAATTGGTGTTTACATGTGGGTATGGAGGACTTGGAGTTGTTTAAAGGCACCTTTGACAGGGTTGGCCTCAGTAAAAAAAGTAGCGTAACAAGCAGTGAAACTAATTACGTTTGCTGTTAAGTAATTAGTAAAGTAACATAATTACTTTTTCTATGAGTAATATGTGAAAACGAATGGATTACATTTTTCAAGTAACTTGCCCAGCATTGCTCTCTAGTCACATATACTCCTCCAAATTCAAAATCTTCGTGAACTCTTCGTGAAGTAAATCTTGAAGGTGGTTCTAGTGTTGTTTCCCTAAAACAAATGTTAATTTCCTGAAAAGCAAAGCAGATAAAGGCGGACCCCTCCACCGAAGCCAAGAAAATGACACTTGATAAGAGCTGGCATGCTTTGCAAAGAAGCAAAAATTATCTCACTTAATTGTCACATTTCTTCCGTTGTTGTTTTATTTTGCCAAAGGAATTGTCTTCCGTGGTCTTTGTGATCAGTTTCCAGGATGTCAGAGATTGCGGGGAGAGCAGAGACAGGGAAGGAAAGACAAGCAGCAGAGATAAAGAAAAAAAACCTGTCCTCATACTTGACAGCAAAGATAAGCAGTGATAGATTCAGCTCTGACTTGATGTTAAAACAGATGGATCACCCTATCGCATAACAGATAAGTCTGCCAGCCTGAGGTAATACATTCAGCTACCCAAAGTTTTATGATCCCTCACACGGAGCTCGTACTTATTCTATCGCTCTGTAACACTTTTTTAATCACCATGATATTTGACATACAGCACGGGAGATGTCATTACTAGTCTTAGTGGCTTAAATCACCTATTATATCAGTGGCAGTGTGACCTGACAGCCACTCGCCTGTAGATGGATCGTGTTTTGACATTCGAACATTTTGACCCAGAGGGGAAACACTAGACAAAGAGCCTATCATTAGCAATTAACGGGCGTGCCAGTGTTTGTTTGTTAATAGCTCCTTTAGAAGTCCAATGGGACTCATTTACAGTGGATGCGGCTGATAACAAACCCTGATCTCCGGCAAGGGTCACTTTGAATCGCTCAAAATGGTTGCCCCGCTTGCGAAACACAACCGCGTTGTCTTTTTATTTGCCGAGTGCGACTGAGAGCCATTAAATACAGTTCCATCATTCCCCGTAGAGAGAGCGATGGAAACAAGCGATGTTCAACAAGATTGCTGACTGAAAAAAAAAAGGTGAATGCCCACCTCCTCCTCTTTACAGAAAGACTTAGCGGGGGGCTTTTCTCATGGCCAGGGATGTGATTGTTTTCTAAACGGATTATTAACTCTTTTGTTACAGTAGGGGTCACTTTAATGCTTCTTAGGGCCCATTAGCATTGCTTTAAAGAGCACACACACACACACACACACACACACACATACAGGCACACACACACAGATTGCTGCGTTCTAGGATTTGGCGTTTCTTGTCTTTGTTGTTCTCAGTGGGAGTGGAATGATACCGTTATAATGCTGTCAAAGACAATACCTCAACTTAAAAGGGGGAGTGTGAGGGAAGGGATGTGTGTGCGTGGCCGTGTGTGTGTGTGGGGGTTGTGATGAAAAGGTGCCCTTAGGAAGACCACTAAGCTTAATGCAATAGTGCTGACTTCAATGGATACCTCAAAGAGTAGTGGCATTACACAGTCCTCTCCACTGAAAATCCCCTACAAGTCCTTGACTGAGAGAAGGATCAGCTCAGTCTTCACTTCAGGACTGACAGAGATCTCCAAGCTGGAGGAGTTAGGATCGCATCCAAACTTGTCACCTGTGACAGATATTGTGTAACCATGTTTTTTTATATGCAATATTTGCTTCCTGTTCATCTATTAAAGCAAAAGTTAGCATCAAAAGCTTCAGATACCCTTGGGAAAAGCAAAGATACTCAGCTGAGGTCAAAGCAGCACGGGGCCTAAGAGCACTGAGGTGTTTGCTCTTTGGCTCATATTGACCATATGAATGCGATGCTGGTGGTGGTGGGGGGGCCCCAGAGACCCTCGGATCCTGGCTGGGTGCCTCCCCCAGCTTTGAGCTCCTGTTCTGGGGGAAGGATAAAGAGGGTATCCCTTACAGGCCTGACATCCAGCCACCCCCTCCATCAGAGTGAAGGGTCAAAGGTCAGATCAATTGGCTCCCCATGGCCCACTGTCTGCAACAGGGCTTAATCACCTATTAACTGCTAGTGAGAAGGAGATGGCGAGCTGCTGTGTGTCTCTTTTATGCAGCTGAAATTGAAGCTCCTGGCTTATATAATGTCATACTCTTATTATATGAGGTATGAAGGTACAGCAGACACAACTGAATGATATAAGCCAATACTGGCCTGTCAGTACAAATGGGATACCAGCCAATAGTGTTATCAGTTGCTGATACGATGGCAGTGAAGATGTGATTTTGCCAAACACACTCTAGAGCGGGTGGTCCACTTATCACAGGGTTGGTGATTCGCTCCTGTCCACATGTCAAAGTGTCCTTGGGCAAGACACTGAAGCCCAAGTTGCTCCCGATGGGCAGGCCATCGCCTTGCATGGCAGCCCCGCCGCCATGGATGTGTGTGAGTGTGTGTGTGTGACTGGGGTGAATGAGAGGCCAATTGTAAAGTTTGTCTGTTAAGGTAGAAAAGCGCTACATGTCCATTTACCATTCTGCCATAAAAGTTGTTTCACCCTGCCCTGATTTTACTGTCACGTAATGGTCTAATGTGGAGCCTTGTCAAAGGACGTTAAGTGAAGCATCAAAGTATTGTATTTCCTTGTCATTTGCGAGTCATCATTTCAAGTGTTAATTGTAAAAAATGTTTAATAAAAAAAATTCAATTAACCAACAGACTAAAATAAAGTTGTGTTACACTACAACAATACGTCTAATGCTGAAAAGCATGTGTCGGGTAAGTTACTTTGAAAAATGCAGTCAATTACTCATTACATGTTTCCACTGAAAAAGTTATTACATGACTTCACAAATTGCTCAGCAGCGGTTGTATTAGTTGTATGACATTATTATCATTACTAAGCCCAAGGTGCCTTTAAACAACTCCAAAACCCACACCAACCTGTCACATCTTCTCTATTTAACACGTAGAAACAGAAAACGAGACATTTTGGTTTAAAAGCAGTGAAAAACTCACAACATTGTTGGGGTTACCGGCGCATTCCACCTCTGCTGGTAGAGGCTAGCCATCTCATCACACCTCCAGCTTCTGTGTCAAGCTAACATGTACCAGAACACTTTGTCCACAGCGACCAAACTGATGTCAACGCTCCATCAAACTTCCAGTAAGACAGCAAACAAGTCGATCTCCAAATTGTCGAAGTAACAGTGTGTTACTGAGATTAGCAACTGTAATACTAAATTTCAAATCCCTTACACTACTCGTTACTGAAAAACGTAACTAAATAATACGTTATTGTCAACACTGCTGAGAAGTATCAAATGCAGTGCTTTCAATGAATTGCAAATACATAAATTATGTTAAAGGCCAGAGTATAAATCCTGCTTTTTAAACCTGATTTAGACTGTTCTTGCCCCTTTATTATTTTGTGCTGTGTAAATGCTGGGTGAGTGCAGTGCTGGGTGTAATGTCAACCTTTTATTACTCAAGTCAAGTCTATTTTATTTATATAGCCCAAAATCACAAATTTGCCTCAGAAGGGCTTTAATTCATCACACGACACCCTTCATCCTTCAGCCTTGATTCAGATAAGGGAGAAAAAAAACTCTTTGATGAAGAAACCTCAGGAAGATCAACCGCAGAGAGTTCCCTCTTCGAGGACAGACAGACATGCGATAGATGTCGTATGTTCAGAGTATACAGAAGTAACAATAGCAAGATTACACTGTGGAGAAACACAATGGAAATATTAGGTAAATAAATTGCAAACATATATGAAGCAAATTCCAAGTGTTAACACTGGCAGGACCTGGACTGTAATACCTCCTTTCTACTATGATGACCTGAAAAGAGGTCAGACACACACACAATTATTATAGGTAGATCTATGTATGTAGATTAAATCAATTTAAACAGAATATCTTTATAATCTTTGCAATTTCTGGCATGAAAATGGTCAACTTTGCTCTCAAATTGAGTATCAGCAAACATTCCAGTTGAAATCTATTTTAAAAAGTATCATTATCATCAGTATAGAAATCCACCCATCCATCCATCCATATGATATCCATATCATTCATATCCTTGTCACACATATTTGCACACTCCCTCAGTAAACCTAAGGTACAGTAAAGCAAAGAGATACATGAACTTGAACTATCTGCAGAGATGTGGGGTTTTTTTCGTTACTTTCAAGCCATTTGGGTGTGCTTCCTGCTCTTAAGCTCTATCAACTTCCTCCTAAACCTTGCACTCACTCGAACCATCTCCACCCTGCTACAAGCTTGGTCTGACTCGGAGCGAGAAACCTCTACCTCCCAAAAAACGTACGGTGAGAAAATATGTGTGAATTGTCAGTTGCACAAGTCTGAAATCCCCCTAAATACTTCAATGTATAAGTCATACAATTATGACGACTTAATTGCATGTTTCCCAAAAGCTCCATATAAAACTGTAAAATTCTAATATAATAAGATAAGATGGTCCATGTGGGGAAATGGAGATGGTACGGCAGCAATATTAACTGGATATAACACAGACAAGAGGGTAAATAAATGGCGGTGAAGAAATATCTGCAACATTTCATATAAATAAATGTTTGTTTGCAAATAATATAATTCAGCTTATACTCAGTTTATGAATCTTTGCATTCGCTAATCTAAACACCTGGTGTCTGGTAGGGCTTTCCTGGGTGAAATCCTCTGGCACACAGGAAGTGATGGGCTTTATTTGTTTGTTTGAAATAAACAGAAGAAGAAGAACTGGGTAGCTAGCATTGGCGGCGATAGCCACCACAGCTAAACGGATGAAGAAATGAGCAGTATACCTGCAAAAAAACCTTACACTTTGTCAACTGAAAAATCCAAGAGAGGGATGTCACGAGACTGGCTGCAGTGTTTGACTGACAAGTGCTTCTTGGGAAATGTAGTGCAGTATAATTCATTTTAACCTCATGCTGTGTGCGCCAACAATTTCGGCCTTTTTAATAGGGAGGAATTGGAAGAAAAAAAAAACTAACAAAACATCAATACGACAAAAACATAAATGAACGGAAAAGACTATACAGTGACTAAGTGCATGCATGGATGTACACAGTCAAGCCCAACAGAAGGCCAGACTGTCACATATCTGTGCAAAGACTCAATAACAGAGAGTCTGTCTTGCTGCTGTCTGTCAAGCCTTTGAGAAGCAACAGTGGAGGTGGGGAGTGTACATTCCTCACAGCGGCTCCATGCAGCTCGGCCAATTAGCAGCTGAGTGGTTTGTTTAAGTCCAAGTGATGATGAGATGTTGTGCTGGGAAGCAGCCCAGTTCATTAAGCACACTGTTGTCTCTGGTTTACCCAGCTTGCCGGCTTTAACAGCCTCTCAGCGCTTGTTTACCAGCCGCAAATATGACAGACTGTATGTCTATTTGACCGTCTGTTTGTGTGAGTGTGCATGTGTGGAGGTGACGGAGGAGGTGGTGAGTTTGTCTGCGTGTGTGTGTGTGCACGTAGGAGTACATCTGCAATTTAAGGTACTGTATGTACAGGAGGTGGACACAGTAACACCTGTACAATAAATGCAATTCAATATAAAAACTCTACAAGCTCCTCAAAAATTACCATAAAGTTAAATCAACACCTGTCTGACTGTGTCAACAAAAACTGAACATTTTAAACTGTAGCATTGACTGCAGGGCTGTTATGTTGGTTATAGCATTGCATCTGATTGTATACGGATTCATTTGAATGAATATTTATTTATTTTGATGAATAAATAATGAAGTGTTTCCCCCAGTATGCTATTCTTGTTAGGGTGAAGATGCCTTTGAAACAGAACAAAGCAACCATAACGCCAGGAAAGAACATTAATATTGGATAATTCTGTCATTGTTTTTTAAAATGACTTCCTTCTACTGTGGCATGGTTAAGGTTGGAAAAGATCATGGTTATGGCAAATAAACTGTGGTTATAGTAATGGTTTGACATCTTAGAAAATTCACTTATTGCCTTCTTCCCAGGAGTTAGATGAGAAGATCGATATCAAGTCTTGTCGTCACCGTGAGTTAGCAAGGAAACCAGCAGGTACTCACACAGGAAGTCACTGCTCTCACCCAAGAAATTGTCTGGCCCATAATCCCCTCGTAAGACCATGACTTGTCAACACCAAATATGCATATTTGCCTGAAGAAAAACGAATGTCTCTGATGTTCATTGCCTTTGTAATGCCCTCACGCTGGAGACAACTACCAAGACATTTAATGGGATTTTGATCCATGGCAAAAAAAAAGTGGAATGCAAAGGTTTGGTTATTTTTCCACAGATCAGTAACCAAATGATTCTGACTGAATAAAACTGAGGTTTCATCTGTGTTTGTAATAAGACCTACTAATATAGTGTCATCTTTAAACTTAATGAGTTTTACCAACAGTGATCATTTATGTATAAAGATTATAAAAATATAGTGTATATTTGTCTTTGAAAATATTCATTGTATAATACATATTCAAATATTTCATAAAACAGGCCAATATTAGTCTGAAGGTTTTATTGTTTTTCCATTTTTGTCCATCAATCCACATAAATGCTCAACATTCATCCAATGTGTGCAGCCATTCACCACCCGCCAGTCCAATAATGACTCCTAGTCAATGTGACTAATGTCTCTTTTCACCACTTGGACAAATATTAGTCCAATAGCAGCAGTTAAAGTGCAATTATACCTCCCCTTGCCCCTTTGTTTTCTCATTCAACACAGTGTATCAACCACGCCAAATAAGCCACAATAAGACCAGAGGATGTTGACCCAATGAGACCCAAGCCCACTCTACCCTTACTGATAAAACAGAGCCAGAATCACCCACTTTGCACTCCGTAACATTCGCGCTCTTTCTCTGCAAAAGACAAAGAGCGATTATGAATGACGGCGAGGAAGAAGAGAGACTCGCCGTGTGTCCTTTTCCATTTCTTTCCCTCCCCCGAAATTTTTTTGAAGGGCGGTTTATTCAAGATGTCACAGCTGCATGCGTCTTAGTCGGAGCGTTCAGGAGGGTCACGGCTTTGTGACCGTATGTGTGTGTGTGTGTGTGTGTGTGTGCCTATGTATGTGTGTGTGTGTGTGTGTGTGTGTGTGTGTGTGTGTGTGTGTGTGTCAGAGCAATTCTTAAGGCAGTAATGCAGTGGGCGATGACAGATCACTTCATTCACGCAAGACGAGGGCAATTACTTCAACCATGACAGATTGCCTCAGCAGAACTGAGTTTAGGATAAAACCCCTCTCTCTCTCCCTCTCTCTCTCTCTCTCTCTCTCTCACTCTCTCTCTCACTCTCTCTCTTGCTCTTTTTTCCTCCCTCTCTCTCTCTTTATATCTGCCTCACCCCTCTCCTTCCCCCCGTTCAATAAGGAATCTTGTGGTTTTCCCAGCTAATGACTTCCTCCTCACTGTTACACCATTGTGTGTGTGTGTGTGTGTGCAGGGGGTGACAGTACCATCTGTCTGGCTGCTGTAGCCCTTGCCCCTGCCCAGCTGGTGGGCACTGAGTAATGGGAGAGGACTTCCTCATCTCGCCCCCCTGAGACACACACACACACATTAGTATGCAACACCTACTGTCAGAGTGAGCGAGAGAATAAGAGACAGAGAGAGAGGCTTTTTTTTTCTTTCTGTTTGAGCATTGAAACCTGAGCAACTCGGGGTGTCAAGTGATGAACACTGAATGCTCCGAGTCTTGAAAAATTGGCACATACAGCAACAATTTCTCTGTGTGTGTCTGCTTGTGAGTGACAGCGTGAAGAATGTAAATGAGCTTATACTAAACCGCTGGATTGGTTATTGAAAGGCAGGTGGAGAAAAGGAGAAAGAGACAATATGGGATATAAGTTACAAAAAAAACCACACGTATGTATCATGTGAAGTTTTTCAGCACATATGCCTGAACATGAATTTGTTGATTGCATGTTGACCTTTATTGCATGTCATTCCCCATCTCTCTCTCTCCCCTCAGTTCCTGTCATCTCTTCACTGTCCAATAAAAATATAAATACCCGCAACAATAATTTAAAGGGAAAAAAAACGAAACTAATGTTCTCTTACATTTCACAAGTGAAATATCTGAAGAAATTGCCTATATCATGTGAATTCACTTTGAAATGATGTTCCACATGTGATAAACGTCATCCACATAACGATTTGGTCAGAAATGATTGTTAAACTGACAACAAAATAGTAAAGCTGCAATTTTTTTGTTACTGATTATATAGTTTATGAAATGTCAGAGAAACAATTGTCACAATTTCCCAGAACCCAGGGTGACATCTTCAAATTGCTGGTTTTGTCTGACCAGCTGTCTACAACCCAAAAATACTTAATTTACAATACTATAAAACAGAAAAATGCAGCAAATCCTTGCATACAGGAAGCTGACTTCAGCAACTGTACAGCATTTTCTTTGCTAAATGACTTAATTAACGATTAATAGATTGTCAAAATTATTATATATATATATATTAAACGGGAACTTCACCAAAATCAGTTTATACTCGTTAAGAAGAGCACTACTCAGCCTGTGAAAACAGTGGCATAATGTCCTCTGTGGCTTTTGAAGAACTTTCTAAAGTGTGATAAAACAACCAGGTCTCCCAGAAATGACCTTTATTTAGCTACCTGATGACATCATCAGGGTTACCTCTTGGAGACTACAAACTTTCCTCCGAAAGCCTGCGTTACAATCTGTGGGCATGGAGTTTGAAAGACATGGCCATTTACCAGACAACGAGGCTCTAATGAGGAGACTCATTACTCTCACTCTGAGCTGCATTATGGGAGATGTAGGATCCAGTATTTCCGGAGAACACAATACTAGGGACTTAAAGTCAGCATATCTCGGCCTCTGCTGCTTTGATTTTGACCACTAATTTTTAAATCTGTCTCTCACAAGTCCCCCAACTTATTTAACATGCAACACAAAATAATACCCTTTAAATTTTCTGTCAGTCGACTAATCAGGTAAATGATTCATCATTTCAGCACTACAACATAGCAATGAGGTTCAAAATAGTTTGTCAAAATCAGCTAATAACCAAATGTTTAAATTAAATTTCAGTCTAAAGTTGTAAGTCTATAATAAACAGACATGAAAGGGATAAGTGATGAAAACAGTAAACGAGTAACGCTCTCCACTCCCTCAACAATGGCTGCTATGCTGCCTTTGAGCAAGGCAGTGAACCCCCAGCTGCTCCAGTGGCTGTGGTTGTAGTGGGTATCTCAGAGTCTAAGTTTATGAAACTGTGGTGATTTGAAGCAGCATGCTGCAGAACAAGACAGCAGAAAATGACGCTAAAAAGAAAAAACTGGAGTTGGAATGAAACGTGTCCGTTTGGCATTTGACAGGAGCCATCCTGAATTCGACTCCTCCAACATGGCTGATTAATGATGTTTCTTTATCTCCGCGCTGGCTTCAGGCACTGGGTTGGATCCGCTGTGTGTTGGCCCACAGAGTGTGATACTATCCCACACTGTGGCAAAAACCTCCTCTTTCTAAATCTCTCTCTCTCTCTCTGTGTTTCTCTTTCCCTTCCTCTCCGTCCAGTTCTCTCTCTCTCTCTCTCTCTCTCCTCCATCCCTTTTTGTCTCGGTATCTCTCTCTCTCTCTCTCTCTCCTCCATCCCTTTTTGTCTCGGTATCTCTCTCTCTCTCTCTCTCTCTCTCTCGCTCTCTCTCTCTTTCTCCTTTCAAGCATGGAATCATTTAATTATCGCCTATAGCTTTTTTGGCAGGCTGTTGAATGCCCACCTCTCAAAGCCTGGAGGAAACAATTTACCCTGGGATATCACACACACACACACACACACACACACACGCACACACACACGCACACACGCACTCTCACTCACACACACTTCAAGGGGAGGATTTATTACAGCAGGTCCATCTGCAGTTCACAGAAATCCATCACCAATTCCAGATTGAAGAAATATTTTCAGGGAAAAAATAAGATATTAGCCAGACCAAAAAAAATGTTTGGGCATTTCTCGGATCCTGTCACATTTCTGCATATGTCCTGAATGTATTTTTTTACAGATATGGGTTGCGTTTGAGGCAACATTTTGTGTGTGTGTGTGTGTGTGTGTGTGTGTGTGTGTCAAATGGACTCCAATGGGATGAATAAACCCATCCCTATAGAGCTGGAGAAGGCGAACAAAACACAGCAAGCAAAAGAAAGGAGGGAAGACAGGAGAAGAGGGGAAAACAACTGGGATCCATTGAGAGGAAATTAATGGCCCATCTCATATTGTCAGCATTGTTATTGTATAAGAGGCTCTAGAGGGAGGAGAACCCTTTAAAATGATGTCTGTTGAGAAAAAGAGCACTAAAAGTGAAGACAAGGCAAAGAGCGGGATGAAAGGCGAAGGCTGTAAATTTTCGACAGAGCTCTCAGTTCATTACAGGGTGATCAGAGATGAGGCAGGGCCAGACAAAGGGCCTCAGTGTTGTAAGCCAGCTACGTCAGTGTTACACCGGGGTCAGCTCTTTAACTCACGGGCAATGAATAACTGGGCTTTCAGCTGGGACAATGGCAGGCCAGCTTTCCCCAGCTCCGGGTAGGACCTGCCTATTGTTGAGGAGTTGAACCGGGGAAGTCACCAATCTGTAGGAACGCTGAGAAGTTAAAAGACATGACGAATGAGTCGAGGAAAGGAGCTGCAGAGATTTAAGATGTGTGTGTGTGTGGGGTGGGGGGTAATATGTGTGCGGGCAAACCTGGAGGTCAAGAGTACTCCATTATCACCATGCCATTAAAGATTAAAGTGCGCAGTGCATTTGGGGCCCACAAGGATTCAGTGGCCTCCGTGTGTCTGTGTCTCCGTCTGCTATGGTTTCTTTTACAGGTAGCGGCTCCAAATCTGGACTGAAACAATCCAAGAGAACCCCATATATGAGTCAGCCCCCCTTCGGGCCAGTCAGTGGCCACTTTCTAAGATGCAACTGCCTCACAGTATCCCAATCACAAATCTGAGTAGCCAATGTGTTGTGAAGCAGAAGAGGCATATCAAATTAGTCAAACAGCATCAACTTTACAATTCAGTTTTGGCTATGTGGGCTGCATTTGAATGAATGTGATCAAATGGCCTGTTAGTTCTCATTCAAACTTGTTTCTTTTTTAAATGACAGCCACGTACAATAAGCCACTGCTGGTAAGATGTTTGGTCGGTGCAAGAGATCTTTGAGAGACAGATAAACCCTGCTGACTTTACACATGGAGAGCAATGTTAATTTATGCACCTGATTTTCATTTAGTTTTAGTCTTTTGACGAAAATGCAGATAAGTTTTAGTCAAATTTTTGTCGTTTGATTTTTGTTAGTTTGAGTCAACAAAAACTCAAGACATTTTAGTCTAGTTTTTGTCTAATTTTTGTCATATTTTTAAGTTTTATGTTTACTGAACCTTGAGGCTATAAGCTATAAGCTGCCATTTTTGTTGGGTACAGTTACCATGGTTACAGGTGAAGTTCTCGTCTATCGAGAGGTTAGTGAAAAAGGTACCATTTCCTTGTTCCCACACACAGTGTCCATGTCACTCGGCTCTGCAGTAGTACAACAGACAGAGGCTTTCACATTGTTGTTTGGTTATTATTTTTTTATTCATTGTAATCCAGGGACTGAAGTTATAATATCTTGTTCTATGCTGCATTGAGTGATTTGAACACTTTAATCTGTCTCTTGCAGGCCGCCAACTTTGTGGAGATGCAATACTAAATCACTGGAGTACTAACCTGTGGAGGATGCTACCTGCAGTTTTTCTATGAGTGGATCCCCATTTTGTTTGTCTCATGCATGCACACGAGGATGCACATGTGGGCGCACCTGCGGGTGTCTACACACATTCCTGCCAATGGTTTCACACCATTCCACTGATCTACAGGTGGTAGTAAGTTTACCAAGATATGTAGCAATGTGCCAACAAAGGCGGGAAAGAAAAAGTCTGCTTTCTAGTAAACATGAGCTATGCATTCATCATGTTTGTGGGACCACAAAGATACAAACAATGAGTTTTGGTGAGTAACACTGAATCCACAGGGCAGCTTAAAAAGCATTGAAAGTTGGGATGATTTGATGCTTTAAAGGCTAATCATTTTACTGGTGGTCTGATGCATCATTTCCCCCAAAATTTCAGTAAATTGCTCCAATAGGTGGATGCTCTTAGTGTCACTCTAAAAATGGCAGCAGTGAGATGCTCTATTCTCCTGAGTTCAGTCGATGGACAGATGAAATCCCAAATTAAGAACCGTCCTTTGTTAGTTAGTTGCTGTCATTTTCATTATAACAATGGATATCACATTCAAGTTTGATAAATGTAGTGAAAACACTAAAAAGGACAAAAGACAACTTGCCAAACAATAAAAGGACAAAATGCAAACAAATAACCACATTTTTTCTCAAATATTTCTGTCAATACATAAATCCCAGATGTCTGCACAAACCATAAACGCTAATTTTAGTGGAACCTCTGTCAAGTGTGTTATACTGTAATTGCTTATATTTTAAATATCATGTACCTATATTTTTCTTATTATTTATCTCACATATTTCTCTCATGTTTCGTGTAGTTCTAGGCTGGTTTCATTTTCTGCAGGCCATTACATAAAACTGTCTATTCTGGCTGCTTGCTTCTGTTGAAAACTCATTGAAATATGTAAATGAACATAACAGACCTGTCACAGTTGAGCCCCTTTTGAACCTGCACAGCAGAGTCACAGGCTCCCTCAGCTCATATTATGTTCTCTGCGCTGATGGACACCTGTCTGCTGATGATTAACTGTCATTCA
Source organism: Maccullochella peelii (assembly GCA_002120245.1). NCBI lineage: Eukaryota > Metazoa > Chordata > Actinopteri > Centrarchiformes > Percichthyidae > Maccullochella > Maccullochella peelii. The sequence continues at coordinate 83,014 of LKNJ01000769.1, forward strand.
CATGATGATGATTATACAGTAGCCAACCAGCATCATCCCACACACACGTAGACTTCAATACATTAAATGAAAAAGGTGCTTTCATACATACATCCCTCTGACTGATTGACTGCACACTGCAGTATTACCTTTTAACACCGGATTTAATCCAGCATCTTAAACCCAGAGTCTTAAAATCTATTATTTTTTGCCAACAGCTGTGAGATCATTTAATTTGTTTCCTATGCAAATCAAATCATGTGTGGGATACCACCTGAAATCTGATGCCTGGAACATTTGACGGACGGGTGGGTGCACACACACATACAATTACCACACCCCTCAGTGGCGGAGGAATAAAAAATAATTTCTTAAGCTGGGTATCACTCGCAGTGAGTGCACGCGCACGCGCACACACACACAGACAAAGCAGCTGTCTGAGGCAGGCAGGGTCAAACGGTGGTTAATTAGTCCCGTCACCTGCTCGGGTCATCACACCTTCAGCTCTGCTCGGCTGAATAATAATCTTGCAATATTAACACTGTCACGTTGGCTGGGGTGTTGGAGTGAACCTGTTGTTGATATAATACATTACATCCTGCTGTCTCGCCTCCCTGACACACACACACACACACACACACTCTCTCTCTCTCCTCTGCTTCCCCGGCTGACTGAAAGGCCACCAGAAACTGTCACTTTGCACTAATGACTGCTACAACGGTGTGTGTGACAGGTCTCCTCTCCGTCTCTATCCTCACAGCAGCATCACATGTGATTCCTCAGCCTCTCGCTTCCTATCTGTTGCTGCTCTCTGTAAATTATATCAAATGTGAACCACCGCCGTAGTGGTCTGTCAAACTGAGAACCCGTTTTGAAATGTACTCTCTGAAATGTGTCTCATTAGCTCGACGTGTCTGCAAATTTCAGCAAAGGGAGTTAACGATGTATTGAGAATATTCTCAGGTTGAGAAAAGGTAGATTTCAGCATCAAAGCGTGTGCCGGGAGGCTGTTTAGTGTTTGTTTGTCCCTTCTGTATGGAAAACAGGCAGGTGCTTCACGGACACAGGGAAAAGCGGGAATGATTTCCCATCTGTCTGTTCCGTAGAGAGATAAGGGGGCCGTCTTATCCGAGGTGGAGCGCATCTCCCTGTACTGGGAACCTTTTAATGGGGCGGAAAACCTGCCTTCCGCCCCTGAAAATCCACCTTGGAATTCCCATTTCCAACAGCCTGTGACTACCTGTCTTTCCAGAGCACTTTTCCCATCGACCTCTGCTCTTTTTTATATTTTTCATATCCTTATCACTGCATTCATTTGCCTATAGAAGCAAAAAAAACATAATTCATGTTATTTATTTAGATGCAGACAAATATCATAATAAATCTATCCTGGAGATACTTAGATTGCTTACACACGAGCAAGTACACACACACACACACACACACACAAGGGGATAGAGGGCTGGATAAACGCCAGCCAAGCCTCATTAGCTTCTTGCTGCTTTTCTGGAAAGACAGGCAGAGCGAGACAGGAGGGGGAAACAGAGAGGGGGGAGGTTAGATAAGCAGAGGGGAGTTGAAAGAGAGTGAGAGGAGGCAGAAGGAGAGGAAAACCAGGTTTATGAGGGGCGGCAGCGAGGCAGAGCCCAGCACGGTGACCTGTTGGATTAAGACTATTAGAAACCCATCTGGGGCTGCTTGACCACTTCACTGGCGGATCCTCCCCCAGCAGCCGCTCAGCTGACCCCCACTGACACAACACACCCCTGGGACCCACACCAACACACACACACACGCACCTTCTCTGATGGAACAGATGAAATGCTTCGTGTCAGTCCTGAAATTCTGCAGTTGACTATCTATGACAGATGGAGAGGTGACTCATAAATCAAATATGGCTCAATTTACTATTCCATACAGGGGTTAATATACTAAACCCATAAAATTGTGTCATATAAACTCACCTTAGCTGCTGTTGGACATGTAGCCTTAAACATTGCTTAGGCTGATAATCAGACTGAATTTCCGTTTCGTTTTAGTTCAGTCATGCACCAGAAATATGAGTACTCGCTTATGCTGAAAACACTGTAAACAGGTTAAAATGTCTTATAATGATTATTGTTTGCACGAGAGATGGCAAATGAAGTTGAACCTAAAGCAGTTGAAGTGTCAGTTGAAATCGATGACCTGAAAGGGTATGAAGTGTCTGTTGAAGTGTAATCACTGAAAGCAATTGAAAATTTGATTTCAAGTTTAAGCCCTGTAGGCAGTTGAATTATCAGCCTGTATGTGAGCACTGAAAGTATTTGAACCAACAGTTGTAGAGTAACGCTGCATTCACACATACAGATAAAAAGTAGGAGGCTGCGCTGCGGGTGTTTTGCGTTTTTCTGAGAAAACTGCCGCACTGCGCTGAAGGAAGTTCATTGTTTCCAGAGTATAGAATAGCTTCGCTTAAGGTCTATTTTTTAATTTTGCGGTACGCGTTGTTGAAACTGTTTTGATACAACAATGACTCCAGAGCTGGGAAGACTGGTCGGCATTGCGGTGCTGTATCTGTGCTGGAAGGGAGCCTCGACTCCACTAGTGGAGCGAAGTAGTAAACAACTCCAGCGTTTGAGTCGGTATGTGTGAAAGGCCTGTAAGAGTTGAATACAGGCGAACTGTCAGCTGAGGCGCAGCAGCCTGGTCACACCAGCATTTAAAACTGATAATGTTGCAGCAATATCAATTCATTCCAAAGGAATTGCCTCAATTAGTGAATTTGCTTGCAGGGGCAAAGTAAACTTAGGCAAAAACTTCAGGTTGAGTTCATCTGTGTCGAGGTAGTCGGAGAGTTCAAAATAAAGGAAGTTATTGTATCTTATTAGCTGTGTGTTACCATCCAGTTTTATTTCACCTCCGCTATCAGAGTATAAACTGCTCCACAAAAGTGCAATGGTTTGCAAACAGTTAAAAATACGCCTTTGTACAGACTGTGTGAACTGAGCTAATTAGCAGAGCATTTCGCACAGATGAATTTCGCTGTGATATATAGGTCTGGAACCAGGCTAAAAATTGCTGACTTCTTTTACTAATGTTAATACATCAGTGCGATTTCATTTTTCGTGCTTCTGATTTGTTTGTCCTGATTTATATGACCACTCTCTGGACTTTCTGGACTGATTGTTTCTTTTGTTGTTGTTTTTTTATTCTGTCACTTTTTGTTGTAGCTAGTCTCTGTTTTATTGTTAGATTCAGAAAATGTGTTTACTTGAAATTGCAGCATGAATACACTTGAATCAGGTAAAGATTCAGTGGTAGTAATTCAATACATTTGCCATATTGCCCATCACAAACTATTAGAAGTGAAGACACTAAAATGTCAGTCTAGTGGGTGCACTGATTCTGAAATGTTTAAATATTCCAGATTTTTTAATTGATCTTAGAAGATGTCTTTGCAATCTTTGTTTTACAAAAAGCGCCAAAAATTCAATGTGGACTCACTGTTCCTCACCATTTTTCTCTGTTCATCATTCTCTCTCTTCTCTCTCTCATCTCATTAGCCCATTTTGCGTCGCTGACGGGTACCATCCCTTTCGGGAAACTTTTGTGGGTGGTTTCTTTGGTTTGAGTTCATCTTCGGCGGCTGTAAAATATTTCCGCCGGCTTCAGTTTCCGAGCGGTGAAGAGCCTCGCTACATGAGATTATGAGCTGTGGGGCTCAACACAGACAGACGAGCTCCCAGCTGAATCACTCCACATCAAACCCTTCAATCACTCACCATTTACTGGGATAAGCACAGATGAGAGGGCTCCCCACTGGTCCACACACACTTGTGTACACACAAACCTGCTGCACAAATGCTCGCGCACAAGAGAACGAAATTCGGGATGCAGAAATACACTTGTACACGCAGACATGCACAGGCAAGCACGCACACACAATTAGATCACATGCACCGCACACACAAATGAGCAGCCTTTAAAATATGCACCACGTCTTTGAAAAAAAAAATGCAAAAGAGAAATATTTATTAGGTTGATATTGCTGTTTCTGTGTGAAAGTATAGCCTGTATTAGTGAAAGTGTGTGTATGCATGTGTGTGCGTCCCAGTGGTGTCACCATAGGGATGAGGTGATTAGTGATATCTATCCAGCAAATCATGTGCAAGCACATCATTACCATACCTCCCTCTCCCCCTTTCTCTCCCTCCTCTCGTCTCATCTCTGTCTCTCTCTGGGGTGCATTCGCTCCCAGCGCTCCTTAAGTGTTTTAACGTGTTAATAATCATTAGGCACTGTGCAGTCAAGTAGGAGAGGAACGGGTGGTTGTGGTGGTGGGGTGGATTGGGGAGGGGGGGGTAATGATCGGCTGACCTCTGACCTGTGACCCCCGACTCCCATCTCCCCCCTCTGTGTTGAGTGGCTGGCCTCTCATCTTGGGGGTCCATCAGGGACCTATTAAGGGCTGTCTCACACTCCGCCACCTCACTTAACTCTGACTTGTCAATATGCTACAGCATGTGTGTGAGGGACAGAGAGAGAGAGAGTTTGTGTTTATATTCACCTCCCTGTCTAGGAAGCCAGTCTCTTCTCCCCCGTCTCTCCCCCCATTTTCTGTCGATCACACTTATTTTTCGCCTCATTTTCTCTCTCTCTCTCTCTCTCTCTCTCTCTCTCTCTCTGTATTTCTCTGTGGCTCTCCCTCTCTCTTTCTCTCCCTCCCTCCCTCCGTCCCTCTCGCTGCGTCTGTCTTTGGAGATGCTAATTCCTGGTCCAGGGAGACTAGATGAAACAAAGCTGAGTTTCTCTCATTAGCTGACACAGATGCCGAGGCGTGTGGACCTGAATAACAACACTCTGGCAGGCTGCTGCCTCCTCTTCCCTTCCACATGCTCGGTTGACGATCTCACATTCCAGCCATATTCCCCACAAAGCTCAGAGTGTGTGTCTCTACGTGTGTGTGTGTGTGTGTGTGTGTGTGTGTGTGTGTGTGTGTTTCAGTCTGTTTGCTTATCTATATTGCAAGTTTTTTTGAAAAGTTGCGTATACTGTAATATCATTTTTAAAAGATCTGTGAGATTTCTTTGAGGAGTCTGACTCATTTTTTAAAGCACCTTGTGTTGCCGTTTAACTTCAACATGTATTTTTATTTTGAGATATCAGCAGCCCTTATGCAATATTTTACAGCAGCTGAAACAGCCAATAATGGATTCCGAATGTTGTCCAAGGAAGGTATATTATTTTAGAATAGGATTTTAAAAAACAAAACCTGGAAACAGTTAATTTAAACTATAATTTAGTTTACAAACCCTTATGGACAGCAAGAAAAAAAACAGTGCAGCAAACAAGCACACAGATTAATATTTAATATTTTCTGGGCCACCAAATATTAGGGTTTCAGTTACACTCCTCAGACTTTCCCTGTTCTCTTAGAAATGTGTCTTCTTTGTCCTTGCCCTTAAGAATTGTTTCAAAATATTAGATTCATCAATGTGATATTTTTTTCTTTGCTTGATCTCTGCAGTAAATGCTTCTAAAGCATCTTTACAGTAATTATTACATCAGTATTACATCAGTCCTGAGACTCGCTTCAGTTGTAACATTGGAATCCTTCAGCATCAGTTTACAGGTTGCATTAGCAGCCAGCGGTGACGCACCTTCCTCAATCAAAGCACCTGTTGCGCTGTTTTTTCCACTGCTTCATTTGTTACCTAAAGTTCCATCCCTGTTGATGTTGTCCAGCTGTTTTTGTTTCTTGGATGGCCAAAATTTTCACAGATTTTGTTTTTTTTATGTTTTCTGGATCAGTACAGCATTCTGATTGGCTGTCTAGCATTTTAAGAGAGTTGGTAGAGCAAATGAAAACCTTTTTATCTCTTCAAAGAGGTTAAAATGTTTTATCATGAGGACTAACTTGCATATTCATGACCTTCCATTCACCGCATGGTTGGCGCAAAACAACACTAATGTTCAGCAGTAAATTTATGCCCAAGAATATAATATGTGAAAAGATTTTGATTAACGTATTGGTAATAGCATTTCCATCATGTTCATCCTCTGCGGTGAAGCCCAGAGACTTTTCACATCATCTTTTTCATGAAATGCCATGGTGTCATTTTAATGCAAATAATCCAACGTATATGGGGAATGTAGTCTTAATTGGGGAGACTAACAATACCAGTGCTGTGTGCCAATAGTCAGAGGTGACGCCATGGTCTAATTTATTTACTAAATGTAACTATCACTATTCATTAAGCAATTTTTAAATGCTATGTAAAGTATTGAGTCATATTGTCTACTGTACGACTGAGGTTTCTACGTTACAGCTTGTCCAAGCTGATATATGCTTTTTTAATATGGCATTTTGAACAGATTCCACATATATATGTATGGATAAATGATATGTTGGTAATTCATTCTGGCATCAGCCAAAGAAGTCATTTCAGGATGAGTTTCCAGCAGCGTCAGTCTATAAAACCTGAAAGCTGCTCACAAACCTGAGAGAAAATCCTTAATCGAGTGTATTGTCCCACAGTGCTGTGAATAGTGTATCAGAAGCTTTTCTGTAATGAAAAATGAGTAAATAAGAAAAGTAAGCATCTAGGAGATTACTTGACAATATAAAAAATATGACAATGACAATAATGAAATTAGACATGACAGTACAAACATCATGGGAATTATTGTCTTCAAATCTACTGACCCCTACCCCTAATAAAGAACAGGGCATACAGATAAAAACATACACGCTGAACTCCACATAGAAGGCAGGACAAACAAGACTGACAGGCTGTAATCCAGTATTTAACCAGATCCACATGTTGGCCAGACGATGCTTTCTGGCGTTTGAGGGTTTGGGGGCTTCCCTGAGAGTCAGACATGACCTCACCGGCCAATACATGTCATCATCACCACCATCACCAACCTGATCTCCAACTCTGATAGTCACCTCTCCATGAAGGTCTCCCCTCTCACGCACACGCTGCTTTACATAATTCAGCACTCATTTATGGAAGCCCAGCTCCTACCTCCCTGCATAATGGTTCAAAGGATAATCTGGCTTTAGCTGCGAATTTAACTCTGTTTTTCTATTTGCACACCTACACACACACACACGCGCGCACACAGACACACATACACACACACACACACAGGACTCTTTAACTGAGAGATTGGTCTGAAGTGACAGTAATGTAATATTAATAGCCAGGGGGGATGACAGTCTGTCCCCATTGTGTTGATAGCCGCAAGCTTGACAGAGCTTTGGTCACACATCCCACTGCTGTACATCTGCTAACACTGGTACAATAAGTCCTCTCTGTCTCTTTCAATCTCTCTCTCTCTTACTCTCTCGCTCTCTCCTGCTGTTGCTGGCTCTCAGATTTTAAGATAAGGCCTTCTCTGCTCAAGAAATTTCACAAAAATGAATGTTCACCCTCCTTCAAACTGACCTTATTGCACGAATTACCTGTGAAAAAACTGAATCTTTCTCATACAGGTTATGCTAGTTAAAACAATGTAAATAGGGTTTGATCGATGTATGTTGCCAATATTAACCTTTGATTAAATATTGGATATTACATAAAAACATGCTGCACAGTTGCGCCACATTGTTTTCATAGTATGACAGTGCAATATGAGAATAAGTCTGGTGATATTCTATATTTTTGACAAATCCAAAAAAAAAAAACTACAAATGTATCAAACATAATAAAAAGTATTGTCTGTGTAGCCAAAGTGTGGTATATCTTTTTTTCCCTGTGCCCCATAGCTCCATTATTGTCCAAAAACTGTTAAAAACACATCAGTAAGTTGCACTGGGTGACATATTCCTTTATTACAAGGAATATGGGCACTGTTGAGCCCACATACACCGTCCTGCTGCCATAATTACTCACTAAAACACCAAATGTGAATATATCCGCCGCTGAAAATAGTCCAGAGCAAATACATTATTTACTCTTGTTTGAGTAACGTTTGCTGAAAACTACAGTGACCAGCTGTTTGTAAAAAATTATTTAGCCTTTTTTCAAAAAATGAAACTATTTATTTCTGACCTGGTTTTCTATATTTACACGTTTGATAGGAGCCAGCAAGTTTGAGGCTGAGAGCCACAGAGAGGCTGGGGAAGATGAAAAGTACTGAGAGGCGGACTAACACATTGTTGGTTTGGTTTTTTGTTAGGATTTGTTGACAATAACATAATTAGGTCACTCAAGTTTAATCTCTCTAAAGGTATATAATTTGTGTGGCTTTCAATAAATGGCCAAAATTTTGTTTTCATCCAGTTTTCTGTGTAAAAGGCTGAATATTTTTTTTGGAATGAAAATGTCCAATAAAAAGATATGGGAGTTGCTGGATATTTTGTCTCTGATTCAGTCTTCACTCCACAAAGTTTTAGAACTTTACCTCAAACTCTTTAAATGAAGCGTATAGCATTAGTTCAGGCAGAGCACCGAAGTCACACTTACAGTAGCATGTTGGCATCGGCTGCTTCCTTCATGCTCCTCAGTCACTGGTTCACTGACCAGCTGTGTGGTCAGCTGACTCGTAACGTCCAATAATATTTATGAATGCAGGTGTACAGCATGGCCATTATACACTCCTCCTACTCTATTGATACACTTTGCTAACACTGTTTGGTGCAGCAGCTCCTTCCACTACCCTAGCCTCCACCTTATTTGCTAAGTTTTTGATATTGTCGATCTAATTGGGATTTATGTTTGTGTTTATTAAGGGGGAGGATTAGTTCTCACAGAATTCTCGTCGCTGCTCAGATTCTTTGAAAGCTCCCTCAAAGAGCTGAGCTTTTAATTCTGAATCTAACTGTATAACCGTTTGCTATAAACGGTCAATTCCTTGATGTAAATGTCTGTGACTGAAGTGGAAATTTCTTTGGAATGAAAATGGAAAATTTTAATTCCAAAAACTTTTACAAATTGCCTGAAACTCAGTATTTACTTAATATTGTCATTCTATTTCTCTATATTTAATGTCTAGTCTTCTTATCTGAGTCAAGGGTTTGATGGTAGAGGGTGTCTGGATGTTTGGACCACATGATATGTCTCAATATATAGACATATTGAGATATAATAAAACTGTCCTTAATGTCTGAGTTTAATCTTTGTAACAGTACAGTGTACATACAGTAAGTGCAAAGTTTAACCTGAACATACTTATGGAGTGAAAGCAGTTTTCCCCAAGGGTGAAATGATGTGTCCAGAGTTCTTGGCCCTCAGCTATTCAGCGCACAGCCCTGATGTGCATGGCCACAGCGTCCTGGCCTGAAGGATAAAGGCTCTTTTCCTTCAGAGAGCTGAGAGAGAGAGAGAGAGAGAGAGAGATGGGCAGCAAAGACAGCAGCACTTTGACTTAGCAGTTCTGTGCCTGGGACCGAAGAGAGACAGAAGGGAGAGGGAGGAAGATGGAGTCCGTCCGGCTTCAATCAGACAGAGTACAAGTCAAAATCCCCATCTGAGACACAGATGCAGACGAGTGGAGATGGATGGGGGGGTGGGGGGGTGGGTGGCTGAAGAGAGGACGAGGAGAAGAGAGGGAGAGCAGCAGGGGAAGTCATTATCACTTCCCAACCTCACTCGCCGTCTAATGTATTCAAGGGGAAACAGTTAGATTTGGTCCCTTTGGCAGCCGACCGTAAACAAATCGATTTGAATGGGAGAGATATAAAGAGCTGTTTATAGTGCCCCCGCATTTCTGGGCGTGTGTGTGCGTGTGTATTGTGAATATACATTTGTGTGACACAGTATGGAAATGCCATTATGCACGCTCACTGTTCGGCTTTAGCTTCTGCTGCAGCTTTGAACTGTATATTTCATGAAGAATAACTGATGCAGCACCTACATTCCCGCCTGTGTGTGTGTGTGTGTGTGTGTTTGTGCAAATTTGTGCACAATCCCATGTGTTTTTTCTTCTTCTACGTGTTTTTTTTTCGACAGCACCAATGGTGGTCCGCTGTCTGCTGTGGCCTCTTGTTTGAGCGGCAGTGAGCCAGCGTCTGGTTTAATCGAGAGTTCGAAGAGACCCTGCTCTGCTCCCAGATCCGGACTGAGGGGGATTATTGTAATGACTTAAGGGGAGGTTTGTGTATGTGTGTGTGTGTGTGTGGGCAGGGGTGTTGCCCCTTGTTGAGTGAAGGTTCAACAGCCTCAAACCCGCTCAGGTAGAAGGGGCTTTACCAGCCAAACATCCGCACAGGGCGCCGCTTGTCCCGATTTGATTTCGGACATATTTGGGGATCCATCAGAAAACTGATGAAAGGAAAATATAGAGCTAATCCTTGTTGAAATTGAGGGTCTTGTGGTACACACACACCCACAGGCATGCAGGCATACACACACACACACATATACATATACAGACACACACCCTGTAGGACATGTGTAACCTAAGTCTGTTGTGATTCCTTTCCTGGTGAGGCCTGGAGGAGTCTAGGAGAGGTTAAAGAAACACTGCGCAGTGTGAAAACACTCGTGAGGTGTGCGGCCTGAAATCTGACACGTACACACACACACACACACACACAAGGCTTTGATTAATTGCGTCTGCCTGTGTTTGCCAGTGAAACAGTATTCATTCAGGTTAGGGACCCTCTCTTAATAAAAGGTCAGTAGATAAACAGCTCGATGAGGCAGCCATTTTGGGGTTTAATCCTCGGGTTGGCCTCAGTTACCTCTGAGACGCCGAGGTTCAGAGGTGAGGGTTATGAACTATTACAAGAGAAACACAAAATGGCTGCACGCATTTACTGACTAATGAACAGAACGGATTTGGGATTCAGTCAAGTCTGTGCAGCAGGTTTCAAACTGAGATTGAGAGATAAAGAGTGAGAGGTCACTGGGGGGGGCTGATTCAGGAAAATGAGGATTATTCTAATTCAATTACAATTGTATAGATTTAAAATGATCCCAAAAGGAAATTTCTGAATCAATAAATCACCTACAACAAAATTAATTTATCTTAGAGAAGAAACAAGACTGTCCATATATTCGAAGCCTTCTGTATCTTATTCCCATGTGCCATAGAGCTCCATAGTTGTCCAAAAACTATTAAAAACATATCAATGAGCCCATCTCACATACACTGTCCTGCTGCCGTAAATACTCTATATGCGTATTCATCCACAGTGGAAAATAGTTCCAAACATTTGCACAATTTACTTCCATTTGAGATACATTTGCTAAAAACTACAGTGCCCAGCTGTTTTACAAAATTACTTAGTCTATTTTAAAAATGAAACTATATATTTATGATTTGTTTTTAAAGATTTAGGTCTTCAGTAGGAACCAAGGGGCTTGGGGCTGAGCGCCACGGACAGGGGAGGGAGGTCGGAAATTATTGAGAGTATACTAAAGCCTTATTCTTTAATATGTGTTTGTTTTGTGTTATTGGCAATGAAATAAAAATACATTTGAGGACCCCTGCCAGTGTTCGGTAATGATTTTGATGGAACAGTATTTTGCAAGAAAATATAAAGTGTATTTTCAGTAGTAATGTGTTATTTTCTGCATAGAAAAGCCTTACTTTACGTTCAACTGTGCATATGAAGCTGTAATGGCTACTGTATGTGATATGATAATGGCATAGCTAATAATGGCCCCTCAGTTGCAGCCACTCTAGCAGGTGTGTGTGTGACCTGCTCCTAAGAAGTGTCTCTCTCAGTCACACCCTCACACACACACACACACCCCAGGACGGCTGACGCAAATGTTACTCCTCAATTATTCAACTGCTTTAAATGGCAATCTGCACGAAGGCAGCGCTGGAGGAGGAAAGAGCAGAGCCACTAGAATACCACACTGTATATATCACATAGAAATACTGTATTATACTGTAAGTGTTTTTATAATTTGGCTTTCAGCATTGGGATCAAACAATCAAAGCTCAACCATAAACAACATGCAGCAGCACATATTTAAACAGTGACAATAACACTGATGTGCTGTGTCATTAGATTGTCACTTTCTGATTTAAGGAAGCATATTGAACACATTTAGGAAGACACCAGTGTCAGCAGATTTCCTGTGTGGACAGCAGCCTCGACTCTCACATGTTACTGACTCAGAAAGCAATAGGAGAGCGTTTCATATTCCTACCGTATGCATTCTTTTGTTCAACACCACATGTTTATTTAGGATGATAAACAATCAAACCCGGCGACGCTGAGGCATCAACAGATGAATAGTGATGAGGTCAGGGTAAATATTAGTCCTGTGCTGATAGCAGAGATGATAAGTGGTTAGAATACAGACACACACACTTTCACCCGGCGCTCTGTATCTGGGATCACTTTGTGGCTCCGCTGCAGGCCAGCACCGCTTGGAAACTGTGGTGACAGTGTCAGCAATGTTTTTGGAACGCTGAAATATTAAGTTTGGAGCAGTAAAATGTTGGCTTCTGAACGTGCTTGATCAATGTTTTCATTCCCAGATTTTTCATCAGTTCAGTGTATTTTATATGCTGTTGCTCTGATGAGATTTTGGTTGATTTTGAGGGGGAAAACAAGAAAAAAAATGCTGTTGACTTCATTAAAATCTCACAAAATGCATCTGTGATCATCTTCCAGTGACAGCACCACTTCATAGCATAATCCCACTATTTGCTTTTTGTTTTTGCCAAAAACCTATAATTAATTGCTCACCTTTATATTGACAAGACGGAGATCCATTACCATAAATAATTTGTGTCAGTTTGTAAAAAAGATATAATTTATAAAAGGTTAATAAATGGTAAAAAAGAAATGCCTTCATAAATAGTTAACAGATTATATATTAATGCTTAATGGATTGGTAATAAGCCATGAATAAGAACAAGCCAAAGTGACTTTTAACAACCTGGCAACCCAAATATGGTTCTTACAAATGACTTACTAATATATAAAAAGAAAAGCTATAGTAGAATTAAAGCATTAAAGAGTAAGACTGTAGTTATTTAATATTTTTGTTATTGTCAGCAGAACCTATGAAAAGACCACAAACATGACACTACGCATTAGTCCGTCTCTCAATGCTTTCTGACTTTCCTACTCTGTCTGTGGTTCCTATTGAAGACGTACATCATTTTAATAAAAGGATAATGTTCATTGTGGGTCATTTTCATAAAAATAAAAAATAAAACACTTGTTAATTTCCTATAAAACCTGGGCACTGTAGTTACTAGCAAATGTTACTCAAACTGGAGTTAATAGTGCGTTTGGTGGGGTCTACTTTCAACTGTGGATGAATACATATGTGATGCTCTAGTGAGTATTTACACACCAGGATGTGTCTGTGGGATTGTTTTCAAAATAAACAGCAGTGTCCTTGTGCATGGCAATGAAGGAACATGTCACCAGACTTATCTTTTACTAAATTATTTAATAAAACATGAAACATAAAGTATGCCTTAAAGTGGTAGCAAAGGATCCAATGCGTCATGCTGTGTGTAGTGCAGCAGTGAAACCGTACATGATGAGAGGATTTTAAAAAGTGAAGATCCAGGTCTGGTGTGGTAAAGGTGAAAGGTTGCAGTTAGGGTGGGTGCTGCAGCACCTGGTTAACTGGCCTACCATCCCTCTCTCTGTATTTAATACAGCGGTGATGGGATAATCCTGCCACATCTACACGATAAAGATGTCTGTATCCTCTGGCCCTTATCACATACACACACATACATGCAGGGACATCTAAGGCCCAGTCTGTGTGTTTGAGGTACCAATCTCATAGGAGCAGCTGTAGCCTACAGCCTATATGGAGATGGAGGGGACCCAGTCACCCTGACCTCGTCACCCCGCACACACTGCACAGTTCTCATAGAACAAGAGGCGAAGGCTGGGGGAGGGCTGCAGTTCACTGGAGCTACTTCAAACAGCTCACCATAGAGACTTAGAGAGCATTATCTGATCTAGGTGTCTGCACACAGAGATGGTGAAACAGCTCTGTCCACCGCTGAGTAGGAGGTGAGAATAAAATAGATGGTTGCTCTTGAGTTCATTTAACGTGTACAATGCAAGCCTCTGCTACATGCTTTGCTTTAACTGTGCCATATGGAGCATTTTTAAATATCAATCTAAATTAAATCAATATCAAAATATGATATCAATATATCAGATGAAATTTATTCTGACATTTTAAAGAGAAATTAAAGATTTATATGATTGCCGTAATCTATCTCTCAGCATCCGTTTGGTTAATGTTTGTGTTTCTCAAAATAGAGACCACATTTCCCATAAACCCTCTAAATTACTGTAGAGCAGAAGATGTATCAACTTGTGCCACCTCCTCCTCTGTAGCGTTTGTTTTATCTCAACGGCTTAACAAAAGAGAAGAAACACTTTGTAAGTGTTTTTTTTATTCACTTTTTCGCTCCTTTCACTCTTTCCATCATCTGCTGCTGAGAGAAACTGAAAAGTTTAGTTGCAGATAACGCGCAGCACCATCTTCCCAGTAATGTTTGCAAAAAAAATTTTTTCTTCTTCTTCTTTTAATGACTTTGACGCAAATTGATATTTCATGTAGAGGCTACTAGTCTTCTCAGCAATGTATTTTTTCATAGTTATAATGCTGATGTCTCAAAATAACACTGTAATGAATTCTTGCTCAATGCTACATGTAGCAGCTGCAAGAAACCCTAAAGAGTGATTTCTGTTTCTCAAAATGAAGACCACATATCCCATAAATCCTTTTTTTCCTCTGCTGTAGTAGAGAGGATGGATTTTCACCCCTTACACTATCGATGTTTCGCTGTTTCCACCATTTGCTGGGAAGACAAAAAGACACACATCTTCCCAGTTTGTAGTAATGTTCGTAAAAAGTAAATATTTTCTGTTGTTTTGCAGATTTGGTCACAAATGACACAATGTAAGATGTCTTATAAAGGCTACAACTCTTCTCAGTGATGCTCTGTTTTTGTTTTTTATTATCTATGATGTTGAACGCTGTAATAAATTCTTGATACAAAACTACAAGTACAAGCTGTAGGTAACTCTGCCTGTGCTGTTGTAGCCTATGTATGCATTTTGATTTCTCAAAAAGACCAAATGCCACCCCATTTATCAGCATCATTTAAGTTATACCCACAAAAAAGACATGAAATTAAATCCACCATTGCTGCATGTGAGTGTATTCAATCAGTACCCAATAATGCAATTAAAAGTTGCTCCGGCACCCCAGTGATCAGTTCAGATTTCAGGTGATTGTTCGTGTATCCTGTTGCGGTGATGTGGTGGGGAGCAGCAGGTGCTGGGCAGAGCTGAGCAGAGCTCCAGCTAGTGTGTATCACAGCGGAGCGGTGACTGTTGATTATAAGGCTCTGCAGTAGGGATGCTCATTAATCACCTCGCTACTGATAATCTCATTTAGTGCCGCCAAATTACCTCAGGCTATCGCATGTGTGCGTGTCTTGTGTGTGTGTGTGTGTGTGTGTGTGTGTGTGAGTGTGTGTGTGTGTGTGTAAACATTCACCCCTAATTATGGCCCATTACTCGCAGTCAACCTCCCATACTCGTCTGTCTCTCTTACCCTCATTCTCACCATCAGCGCACCCACGTGCAAAGATGAAGCCTACACACACACACACACACACACACACACACACACTGTAGCTTACCTCAACTAAAATACCCTATATTTTACTAGTATATTGTCATCATTCTGGACCCTACCTGGTGGGTATGGGGAGGCCACAGATTGACAGCATCTCCTGGTGTAGCGGTACTCCATTTCATAACAAAGATCTCACCAGTTTACCAAAGCTTTGGATTACAAGTCCCAGATTCACTGCCTCTGGAGTCCTAAAGGTTTATAGTGCAGGTCTGCTGGGAATCTGAATGCTTAAGAGTTTGAGAGTCTATATGATGCATAAACGCACTATAAAACTGTCACTGATATTTCTCTATCCCTCTAAGGCTAAAAGTAAACTGCTCAACTGGTCAGTCATCCAACTCTCCAACTGTGTACCAACATGCTGAGCTTAGGGGCAGGACACTATGAGCCTACCATAATAATCAGAGCACCCCCTCCCCTTTGCACGCTACCAGAAACTGTATAGGATACCTCTCCTCGCGCGTCCTCTCCTCTTTCTCTTGCCTCCCCCTTTTCTACTACTCAGCACTATGAGGACAAGGAGAGCTGCCATACTCTAAAAATTAAAACAGACACTGAATTTCTGACTGCAAATGAGAGGGAAAAAAAATCTGTGGAGCGATTTTCTATATATTTTTATTCACCTTTTCATCAGGTATGATATATGAGTTCATGGCTACCCCACTTGCAACTCCTGACTTTCCTTTCTCCCTATCATCTCCGTTATTTCTCTTGGTATCTCTTGACTGCCTCCTAAGCTCCTAAGACTCTGAACATGAGACAAGAGTACAGCAAAGGCCGTCCTCGGGTGTATAGTTACTGTAAAAAGGGTCACAGACCCCCTACTTCCCCGCAACCAACGTCACACTCATACACATTTCAAGTTGAGGCTGCAGACGGGATGTGACAGACAGCCAAGCAGTAGATGAGAGAGGAACAGCTGATATATCAAGATCGACAGGGTCACAGACAGAAGCCTTTCCATTGTGCCCATCAGTCATAATTGATTAACTACAAGTTTACTTTGAAGTTGGAGGAAGCAACAAATTGTGGTAAGAGGAAAGACAAAATTAAAGAAAAGAAAGAAAACTTTAAAGTATGTCAGCAAGTTCAAAATACTATGTAGCAGCAGAATTTATCACTCTACACTGTACCTTCACACAAAGACTCCACTAAGGCTTGACTCAAGTGATTACAAATTGTCCTCGTTCAAAAATAAGTTATTATAAGACATACAAACAAAAATATTTGTAATATAGAGTTTGTGGGTTAGCATCCACATGGGGAAACAGTAAACAGTTTAAATGTCCAGAATGGTAGCTGGGCTCCAACAACAGCTGTCCACTCATTCTTCCTTTAAGTCAGAAAGAAAAAAAACACAGATTGGATCTTGATTTAGTAATGGCTGCAAGTATCAGCTAATTTCATTATCAATTAATCAGTCAATATTTGCTTTTTTTTCCAATTACTAATTAATGGTTTAGTCTATAAAAAGTCCTAAAGTAGTAAAATGCACATCACAATTTCCAAGAGCCCAAGATTATGTCTTCAAATTAATTGTTTTGTACGAACAACAGTCCAAAATACAAAGATCCAATTTACAATGATGTAAAACTGAGAAAAGCAGGAAATCCTCATATTCGAGAAGCTGGAAGCAGAGAATATTTGGCATTTTTGCTTGATAAATTACATAAACAAGTATCAAAACTGTTGTCAGTTTGACAAACCCATTAATTAAGTGTTAAAGCACTAGAGCAGTGATGCTTGCATTAGAGATTTCTATTCATCCCAGCACCTCAGAGAGGCACCCTGCTAACAGAGACACACTCATGTTTCAGTCTGTTTTACACGACAATGCGGCACAATGGCTTCGTCTTCTGCTGTCAGGTCTTCTTCTCTGCTCACCTTTCAAAAGAGTAATCAGAGAACTAGATCGGGAGACACTGTTTCAATCCATCTACACTTTGACTACCGGTGCACTAACTCATCTCTATTTACGCAGCAGTGAACAGGTTTTTAATGAATGAATTAACTCAATCTGACTAGCTGAAGCTTTGCATAAAGACATTTTAAACTGATACACATTTACACCAATTTTACACATCAGAGTCAGTTTACAGGTGATGGGGCGTATTACTGCACATGTGAAAAAGGTTATATAAAGCCCTTTGCAGCTGCAGAGGGAGCTTAGCAAAGTTTGACTGCCTCAACTGATGTCACTTCAGTCTGCATCGGTTGTGGCTGAAGACTACAAGTTTGAAAATGCCAAAAACTGGGGGTGTGGAGTTAGAAAGAAGTGAGTCTACCAGACACCCATATAACCCACTCCTCATCTCTGCTTGAGGCTAGCAGCTTGAGACTACATAAGCCACTGCTAGCATAACACACATGAATCTCTGACTGATCTGTCGTCTGCCAAGTTGAATTGTGGGTAGACATCAGGTTTTGACAAGGAAGAAGAATCTGTGGAATAAAAAGGATGATATGGTGGTTCTGGTACTGCTGCATTTTGATACTTTTTGGTCCAATGTGAGTCCAACAACGTTACAGGAATGCAATAATAAATCGGTGGAGTAGTCTTTTATTTAAATCAACAAGCAGACTATCGGTGCTCATCCTTACTGCCAGGTAGGCTAGCCAGTATCAACCTGAAACCATCATTGCTCTGACCAGACACTGTGAAGGGATATATGGTGTGGTTTAAGCCATATTTACTGATGTGTGAACAGGTTTGTGTGTGTGAAGGGGAGATGTTTCTGTATGTCTAACCTTCTATTCTATTGTATATTGCATCTAAAATAAACACAACAATGGTTGATTTCTTTACTATTTGTTTCATAAATTGCAGTTACAAGAAACACTTTTTATAATAAACATATTACAATACTTGAATATTATGCAGGAATGAGGCACTGCCAGCCATGCAATTTAATGCTTATACTATACTTCTAAAGTACCAAGAGGTGGCAGCACTGCTCATTGTTATCACACTGAGCTAAAGATAGCACCACTATACAGATGTCACCCCTTGGTCTCTGAACAAATACATACACATGTGTGTGTGTGTATGTGTGTGTGCATGTGTTTGCTCTCACCCTGTGTCTGTATGAGATGAAGTATCTTTGCAGTGACCTGTCTTGCCGTTTCGACGTCCCTCACCATGGCCTCTCTATTCATCCTCTCCAGTTGGCCCAGGAGCATCAGTACCCTGGAGTTACTGGGAACACTGGAAACACACAGACGCACATTTTTACCTTTAGGAAGACTGTATGTAACAGGATAACTTGTATTATCAACTGTATTGGCATTTGGAGAAAAGATAAAGAAAGAAAGAATAAAATGTTGCAAGTCCATCTGGAAAGGGCAGAGATCAGTATAAGCATCACAAACAGCACAATGTGGCATGATGCTGTATTTAAAAACACAGTAAGAGGGAATTTGCCATAATTTCCTGCTCCATGTGTAGGATTATAAGAGAAGGATGGATCAGTTTTATCACAGAAGTGTGTCAAAGTAGTTAGCACTGGGTGACACTGGAGAACAAACATAAAGCAGCCCCTCATGCCCATATATGCCCACAGTGAGTCAAGTATGTCTCAACCAAAAACAGAGTAATAACCAACAAAAATAGCATTTTCTGTAATATTGTGCAGTGCTAAAATAATTATAATTGGCAAGTCATATTTAAAATACTGAGGCGGTCTCCTAGTGCTCCACTATTTCTGGGATAGTGACCCATCCTCCTCTTAGCTCAGTGGCGCTCAGCTGGAAACACAAGGTTAGAGGTTAGTTGTTGGTACAGCAACGGCAAACATGGGAGAGAGAATCAAAACTCTGTGATTGTACCCAGTGGAGCTGAGTTTCTTATATGTCCTTATAAAGACAGAGAGAGACAGAATGTGTGTGTGCTGGAGACAGAAAAAGAAAAGAATGATGAAAAAAGTAATGCAAGTATGGACAAAGGAAGACACTGAAGTAAAGCCTAAATAAACACACTGCATAAGCCACATAGATTCACAAAAATGAACCAGAAAATGAACAAATTATAAATAAGCAAACTCGATGAGGATAATGAAACTGAAAGGTTTTTTCCAAGCCTGATGAGTATTGTTATTTTTTGTCATCATGACAAATACATATGGGAGGTTCAACAAGGTCATCTTATAATCTGCTGTGTTGCACAAACACACTTTCTTTCACACACTGAGAGTGCAACAAGATAACAAACAGCAGGGACACTGGTGCATAAACAGTTAAAAGGTAGAATAGTACAAGACCAGGATCACATCAGGGTGGGAGCACTCAGTGAGAGAGAGAGAATATGAGAACAGATGTTTGTGACAGAGCAGCTTTCACACGGTAACACATGCTCACATAACACAGCCTGCATGTGTGTTTGTTTATGCATATGAAATTACATTTGTTTGTCAGCAAAACAACTCACCCCTTCTCTGTGGCCATTTTGGGTTTGTTCATTTTTACCACATCAACATTTCATGTCATCTGCAAGAGAAAGAAAATAAAGACCTCACTGACAGAAAAGGACAAGCATAAACATTATGTACAATTTTAGAAAGAGCAACCTTTGCAGCGTGTGCCAAAAGAGATCCCACTGAACTCCCTCAGTTGGCTCTACTCAGCCCTGCAACTATGCCAAAACCAGATGACGCCGCATGACGCTAAATCTAAACTGCCCATAGCTGTGAACGTGTTGATCTGTCCATATGTGTTAGCCCTGTAACAAACTAGTGAGTGTCCAGGGTGAACCTGCAGCTGCAGTTAGATGGCTCATATTGACTGTACCAAAACAGAACTACTATCAGATACACAGAACCTCCTTTTACACAAAACAAAAGGGCTGTCCTACATGCTGCAGATCTCAAATGTCTAGAGACAAAAGACCTGTAGACAAGGTAATTTGAACACAAGCAATACTAGCGTTCAGATGCATTACATCAAACGACAACGGGCCAAAACTTATTTCAAAAAAGAAAAAAAACAGCACCATTTAGCAAAAAAGTCTAGCAAGTGACTACAGTACCAACAGTTCAGTGTTTTGTTTTTCAACAGGTCTCCCAAGAGTTTTAGATTATGTCAGACAGTGAATACAGAAGCATTTATGGGTTAAGATGAGTCATAAACAATGCTGCTGTAAAATTTAAAGCTATCAGTCATCACTAGTGCCAGATAAATATAAAGTTATTTTATTTTTTTACATGGGACTTTTATAACAAGGATATTATGTGCTCAAATGACAATGGTAGATTTTTTACCAATAAAACACACAACACAGTTAAAAGCCAGAAACAGCAACACACAACAATAAGATGTTGAAAGTCTTTTTCGATTAAAAATAAGTTTTAAATAAGATTGATAACCTTAATTCCTTAGTCAGGTTTTTCCAAAGCTTACAGAATCAGACTGCAAAAGCCCACCACCCTGTGTAATTAGACAGGTAACTTCCAAATGCCTGAGGATCTAAGGTCCCACTTTGGTACATATGGGCTGAGGAGGAGCATACATGTAACTAGAGGCCAGACCATAAACAGCCTTATTATATTAGGGATAATGTATCTGAAGCTTTCTTCAAAGCAATTGTAAAACTGACATGTTGTGGAGGCCAGAGTACATAGGGCAGATGGTGGCCTGGCTGCAACAACCCCGTAGGACTGACTCATTCCACAAACCAGAATCTTTAGAAAACATGATAAGCAATTGTCCTAACAGCCTGAGGGAAATTTGGGTTAGTCACTGTCATTAAACTATTGCTAGCAAGGTAAACGGCAAGAGAAAACTGTTATACAAGATTAGATAAATAACCTAGCTGAGGCTGGTGACCGCTGCACCTGCTGGACTAGTCACTCATTAACGGCCGCCTGTCTCCGACAGCAAGCTAGCTAACGGAAGAATATGCTAACAATAACGCTAAATAAAGAGTACACCGGCGATGTTAGCTAAAGCAATGTGCCTGTATAATACTAACACGAACGAGGATATCACGAACCTGTATGGAAAGGAACTGTTGTCCCATTCAGGGAGGACCAATTCCAAAATAAGGGGTACTACTGCTGTGTGTATGAGCGTTGCCTGAAACGCCCTGATGATGTTGTGATGAGACCACCCCCAACTGTCAGAGGGGCTGTCTGTGAACAACGCGAGAGTATGTTTGTGTGGCTTTAGGCGCAGTTAGAACGAGGTGCATCATAACCTTCACCAAAATATAACATTAGTATAGATTTATACTTACACTGGCCAGGTTTTAAGCTCTAAACTGTTCATTTGGGGGCTTGATCTCCATCATGACATATAAGGACTACATTTCCCAGGTTGACAGTGGCCTGTGACGTTAACTTTTTGCGCCAATCATTACAGTCTTTGAAGAGATCTTTATTAGCTACATGGTTAAAACAAAATACTAAGGTACGTGCTAATTTACAACGAAAATATCGCTTTCTCATGACAGTATTCGTGTTTTGTATGCCTGATCAAATTGAATAACCTGTTAAACTGACGGTATTCAGGCTTTGTTCTCAGGAAACACCCACTGTGGGCAACATTAGCTTGTTAGCACACGGTATTACAAGCTACTTTGACGTTGGTGATAGCAAGCTAACATGCCCTATGCATCTCACGACTTTTAATACCTTACAGAAATGGGTGGGGTTTTTTTCTCCCCCTTAGCAGTCACAGTACTGGCATGTTCTTGGTTTAAAAGGCTGAGACTTTCCAGTGCACTCAGGCGTGCAATTTACACCTTTTTAGGCTCTAACAATCTTCTCAAGTCAGTTCACAGAGCATGATGTTAATCCTCTACTGTTTTTAGGAGTAGAGGTCAAATATGAACAGTAATGTGTAAAAGTTTATTTATTTATTAAGAACATACAGCACCCTGTAGAAAGTATTGCCTGATGGATTTAATATGTAATGTTTTTGCATGGTGTTTAGATGCCATGGAAAAAGGGTAATATAAGAATTTAATGCTGGGAAGCAAGCAGCTATATTTATGACTGAGTCTTGAAAATGTTAGTACACTGGATCACACTGGACTATAGCAACATCCATGGCTGCTCACATACCAGCCAGCAGAGTGTTGTAACCTTTGGGAAGTCCAGTGGAGAAGGTGAAGGAATGTAGTAAATGATTATGTGGCTGTAAATGTGTATGGCTGCATTTCATTTAGGTATGCCAGTTTTGGAGTTGTGCTATTGTTCATGCTGTTCTCACTGGCATGACTTACTATCACACCCAAACTGATCAGAGCCATCATTAATGTTATTAGTTACACCTGTGCAGTTCCTTCTATGGTGAGGCAAAATGTCTGATTAAAGAAAAGTGTGTAAACAGTGAGTGGCCCTAAATGAATGTTATGTTGACATGATCTGTTTTGCAGTCAGGCCCATGAGTCCCATACTGTCACAAAATATTTTGACATTTTCCGCTAGTTAAAGAATGTTTGTAATAGCTGATATTTTGTAATATTTTGAACACTTTGTCCTGGTTCTCTTTGTGTTTCTCTTTAGTAGTCACCATGGTGATGAAGTCAGCAGTTGAGGATGATGACGCTGGCTGGGGGCTGGGCATCCCAGAAAAGATGAAGAACAATGCCAACTGGGTTGATATTACACATGAATTTAAGGGTGCATGCAAAGGTACAGGCTCTGCTAGTGGTTGTGTGTGCGAGTTGATGTGTGCAGTTATGGAAGGGACTGACGTGTTTCCTCTTTCTTTATTCATGCAGAGTTGAACCTCGGAGAGTTGCTTCATGACAAACTGTGAGTACGACAAAATTCTTTTTGCAGACTCACATTTTAAAGGGTCAGTTCGCTGAAATGCCCAAAATATATTCCACTTACCGCTAGGTATGGTACATGAGTCATCCTGCTTACACCCCCAAAAAATCGATTGCTGCTTATTTCAATAGAGTTTTCATGTCCCAAAGTCTAAATACTTTTTCAGAGATGTCATAGCATTGACAAGACAGAGTTATTCCAATGAAATACAAATTCCTTGTAATTTCTTGGCATAAACATGTTAGAATTTAATTTTACTAATATCTCAATATCAGCTATTGGATCAATCCACAAACATCATCATTGGTATTAGTCTTCAATATCCAAACTGAACCTTTGTAAACACACATACTAAACAAATACTAAACGTTCTACTGTGGTGGCAGGTTTGGTCTGTTTGAGGCCATGTCAGCCATAGAGATGATGGATCCTAAGATGGATGCAGGAATGATTGGAAACCAAGTCAACAGGAAAGTGCTCAACTTTGAACAAGCTATCAAGGTACAGTACAATGACAACAGTCAGCTGTCGGGGATTAAGACAGAATACCTAATTTCCTGAATATAAATGGACAGCTCTGATTGCATTCTCTAGTTTAATATAAACATTAAAATTAACCACATAGGTCTAAGTCATTTGTATTCCTCTCTTGTGTTCGTTTTAGGAAGGTGCCATCAAGGTGAAAGACCTTAGTCTTCCTGAACTCATCGGGATCATCGACACATGTTTCTGCTGTTTGGTGAGTTTCACTTTCTTACACTGTAAACTGTGTGGGTTTTGTGTACAATATGAATCTAGAGGTTTGCATTTGACTGGCCTGTTTGTTACTTTACAGGAAAATACAAAAAATACATTTTACATTTTTTTTATTCATACTTTATAGCTGTTTTATATAGTGATGTGAATTATCACTATGGCAAGCCGATTTGTAGTGCATACCAAACTGAAAGCTGAATTTAAAAAGTCATGAAGGTGTTTTGACATTATGGTCATTGAAGCCCATTGAATTTTAGATCAGCACCACTGCAGGAAACCCAGTACTCACGTGTGCATGTTTGTGTGTCTACCTAGATCACATGGCTAGAGGGCCACTCCCTGGCGCAGACTGTGTTCACCTGTCTGTACGTCCATAACCCCGACCTGATTGAGGAGCCAGCCCTGAAAGCCTTTGCCCTGGGCATCCTGAAGGTGTGTGACATCGCGCGAGAGAAAGTCAACAAGGCTGCTGTGTTCGAGGAGGTAAGCAACTTTCTACTGTGTGTGTGTGCGCATGCGCATCT
Source organism: Maccullochella peelii (assembly GCA_002120245.1). Classification (NCBI taxonomy): domain Eukaryota; kingdom Metazoa; phylum Chordata; class Actinopteri; order Centrarchiformes; family Percichthyidae; genus Maccullochella; species Maccullochella peelii. The sequence goes on from LKNJ01000769.1 coordinate 107,626, forward strand.
GTGATACTGCACTGTTTACATCTGAAAAGGGGATATTAAGATGGATGGAAGATACATATCACTACAACATTTCAATTGACATTATGATCAAATGTGTGTGGCTGTATTTGAGTGATTGCCTCGGCTTCACCATTCCCTGTGGGTCCGGTAATTGATAACTCAGTGTCATATTTTTATGTCTGAATGATGATTTACCTCGTATTTTTGCGCAGGAGGATTTCCAGGCCATGACCTATGGCTTCAAGATGGCCAATAATGTCACAGACCTGCGGGTGACAGGTACGAGTACTGTATTGTGATGGTTCATCAAGTCGACAGCTTCATGTATACTAGACAAATGAGGCCATTATAGATTAATACTGTTGGTTCACAGGAACAAAGGTAGATGACGTAATTTCTCTCTCTCTTATTTGCTCTTCTCACCAGGTATGCTAAAAGATGTGGAGGATGAGTTGCAGAGGAAAGTTAAGGTATGTGTTCTTGGCCAATTTAAGCCACACTCTTTGAAATATCAATGAAATGGTGCTGATACAAATGCAGAGTATTATATTTGTTACTGGTTTATGTCTTACGACCTCAGAGCACACGCAGTCGACAGGGTGAGCAGCGAAACCCGGAGGTTGAACTGGAGGTAAGTCAGGTCATTCTTCTGTGTCTGTGGAGTTTTTGCTGCAGATGTGTTTTTTTGTTTTTTGTTAAAGGCATGTTTTTGCAATAGCTTTTAGATCATCTGAAAGCTCAACACTAGTTGTTTCTGACTAAATACATAGGACTGCAAGTAGCATATCAGATTATCAACTTTTTATTAGTTAAGCTTAGTGTCCCAACATTTCAGCCACAAACTAAACCTTGATCCCTCCTTCTGAGTCTCTGCTTGTTTATAATTTGTTTTCCATCTACTGTCTATCAGTGTGGGACTCATATGACCTTTGGAGACTCTACTCTGGAATTTCCAGCTGTTTCATTACAGTAATAATAATAATAATAATAATAATAATAATAATAACGAAGGAAGAAAAAATCAGACCCAAAAATAGACTTGGTCTGGGTGGTCAAAGCAAAACTAAAATCCAGCCTTTGTGATTTCTTGTTCCTTGTGGAGCTTCAAAAACCAATTAGGAAGTACATGTATTAATAACTTTGCATGTACACGTGAGCCTGTTTAATGTTCTCATACTTTATTTTACCAGCATCAGCAGTGTTTGGCACTTTTCAATAGAATCAAGTTCACACGCCTTCTACTGACTGCACTGATCACCTTTACCAAAAAAGAGGTAATGCACATACAAACACACAATCAGACAATGACAGAGTTAATGACTACCACAGCTTCTGCAATTAAGTATCTTGTGTACTTGTAGGCACTTGTATGTTAAATTGGTCATTTTCTTCTTTGTTGTTGTCTGTGTTTTTGTTGATGGTTGTATCTTTTTATCAGACCAGCTCGGTGGGCGAGGCGCAGAAGCTTGTGGCTCAGGCAGCTGACCTCTTATCAGCCATTCATTCCAGTATTCAGCACGGCATCCAGTCAAAGAATGACACCACTAAAGGAGGTAACATACACACTCTCACACACACAGTCATACACACACCTTTCAGCTATAGAGTCAAGCACATAATTTGGCTTGAATTGACAAACCAACAGCTCTAAAGGACCACACACACACACACACTCGCTTAGGATTCAGTTCTGAAATTAGTCAGGACACGTACATGAAACTGTGTATCCATTATACACATTCTTGCTCTCCATCCATCCAGTTAAGTAGTCGCCATGGCAACCCACACAGTTACAATACAGTGCACTCTAAATGTACCTCCTCTACCTCAACACACAGAACAAAAAAAAAACAGTCTGTTACAAACTTGAGTTAATTTTTATCTTGCTCCACGCTACTACATTTAACTGAGGGAATGTGACCTGTGTTTTGTTTTTTTCTGTGCATGCTGCAGACCACCCCATCATGATGGGCTTTGAGCCCCTGGTAAACCAGAGACTGCTGCCACCTACCTTTCCTCGCTACGCCAAGATCATTAAGAGGGAGGACATGGTGGCCTACTTCGGCAAACTTATAGAACGCATCAAGACTGTCTGTGACGTGATCAACACCACCAACCTGCATGGCATACTGGTAAACACGTGTCCAGATCTTTACTTTACATTGTTATCTGTATTTGTAATTAAAACTTTTTCTGTTTTTGTTGGATTGCTTAGTTCGAAGTGATAATTATAAATCATAAGGCATATTAATTCAAACTTTATGAATATTACGTTTTACTAGGACTTCTTCTGTGAGTTCAGTGAGCAGTCTCCCTGTGTGCTCTCCAGATCTCTTCTTCAGGTCAGTTCACAATTGCCATTTTGACTCTGAAGAGTCACTTCTTTTTGTCTGAGGTTCCTTGAAATTTACGTAAAGGTTTTTGTAGTTTATATAAATTTAGCAATTAATAAAACTTTTGGATGATATCACATAATCAGTTTAAAACCCAGCGTATGAGAACTAATCAGATTTTTTTTTTCCTAAATCCAGACAACGTTCCTGATTGATAATAGGAAAGTGTTTGGAACCTACCTGATGCAGGACATGATTAAAGATGCTCTGAGGTACTTTGTCAGCCCACCTGTCCTCTCCTACAAGTAAGTCTGTCATTGGTTAAATGATTAAACCCTTAACATGTGCCTCATTTAATGTCGTTCATGTTTTTAAGTTATTTAAGTTAGTTTAGGGTTGATTTGGAACTTTGTTTTTATATGCAATAATATGAATGCGCTTCTTGTGTCTCAAGATGCTTATTTTGTGTGTGTGTGTGTGTGTGTGTGTGTGTGTGTGTTTGTGTATGTCTGTACTTGTCTCTCTTCAGGTGTTGTCTGTTCAACAATCACCAGGCCAAGGACTACATTGATTCCTTTGTTACGCACTGCTCCAGGGTACGTTATCTTTGCTGTTATTAGGTAGGAGGTACAGACTGTAAATTATAGTCTGTACCTCCCTGCATTCTCATACCTCAGTTGCTTAGTGAACTTTATGGGCTGCTTTCACTTCAGCAGAAGTTTGTTTCAGTAGTTGAATTAAAAATGAATCGTTTAGGAGGAGAGATGCAAAATTGTTGCATCAAAAGAGTTTGAGAGCCGTGATCATGTAAAGATAAGTTTAAGTTTTGCTATTATAGGATTTTTTTGATGTTGGGTGTTACACTGAAAGTATGAGCTAATCTATCGTCAACCCTTGATATGTGTAGGCAAGTGGTGAAGTGGTGTTTTTATTTGTGTGTGTGTGATTGTATGTGTCTTGTCAATTCTCCCTACAGCCATTCTGCAGTTTGATCCAGATCCACGGACACAACCGAGCTCGACAGAGAGACAAGCTGGGTCACATTCTTGAAGAGTTTGCCACACTGCAGGATGAGGTGAACTGCATCTGTTTCCTCTGTTGTATTCCTCCTTTTTCTTTATGATGTTTAAGCACAATACCACTGTTTTTGCATTTTGGTGCCGCACAAGTTAGGCCAAGATACCCACAGGAAAATTCTAGTTTACATATTAATGAACCCATTGCACCTTATCTCTTTGTTGTGGTTTTCTTTTACCCACTCTGAGGGCAGTTGTGATTTTATAATTTATAAACTACTAAACTCACCTGTTGTGCTCTGCAGGCAGAGAAGGTGGATGCTGCCCTGCATAGCTTGCTGATGAAAATAGAGCCTCAGCGACAGCATCTAGCCTGTCTCGGCACCTGGATCCTCTACCATAACCTGAGGATCATGATCCAGTACCTGCTGAGTGGCTTTGAACTGGAGCTTTACAGCATGCATGAGTACTACTACATCTACTGGTGAGAGCACACACTTTGTTTGTTGCTGGTAAAACTCGCAGTAAAGGTACACAAAATCAGATCTCTTTTGTTCATCTGTGAATGAATGTGTTTGCTTTTGACTGCAGGTACCTGTCAGAGTTCCTGTACGCGTGGTTGATGTCCACTCTGAGCAGAGCTGACTCCTCGCAGATGGCAGAGGAGCGGATTCTGGAGGAGCAGCTGAAAGGACGCAGCAGCAAAAAGACCAAGAAGAAGAAAAAAGGTACGCTCCAATGTAGCGTCCGTGGCTGACCACACCATATTAACCAAAATTTGCACAAAAAGGTCATTAAATGTGGAAGTGTGATCTTCCTGTAGGTGCTTGTCTTAATAATAACATTATGTTTGGGTTTCCTCTGCAGTTCGCCCTCTCAGCAAGGAGATTACAATGAGTCAAGCATACCAGAACATGTGTGCTGGCATGTACAAGGTAGGACATCGGTTCAGATGCACTGATGACCCCTCTTCTCTCCTGTTTGACGCACACTGCAGTATTATCCATCCTGTCTCTCTCCTCAGACTATGGTGGCTTTGGATATGGACGGGAAGGTGCGTAAGCCTCAGTTTGAGTTAGACAGCGAACAGGTTCGCTATGAGCATCGCTTCGCCCCCTTCAACAGTGTGGTCACCCCTCCACCTGTGCACTACATCCAGTTCAAGGTACTGGAGCAGGCTCTCCACATTTTTCTTGTGCTTTTTATTTATTTTTCTTGTCCATCCTCCTCCGCTCTAATTCCCGCCCCTTTTCCTCATCATATTCCTATCACCACCTTATATCTTTCCTTTTTGAATCATTTTCTTTTTTGCCCTTTGTCTGACTTGCACTCAAATTTTTCCTGCTATCTCTGACTTTGCCCTTGTTGCCCTCTCCAGGAGATGTCTGATCTGAAGAAGTACAATCCTCCGCCAGGCTCCGCCGACCTCTACCTGGCCGCCAGCAAACACTTCCAGCAGGCCAAGCTCATCTTAGAAAATGTGCCCAGCCCAGACCCAGAGGTCAGGAAATTTAACACTTGTAAAATAAATGCCTGCTCTGAGACGAAACCTATTTTGTGTTTTATGGTGTTCGATTTTCATTTGCTAAGGGACTACCAGTCCCCACATTCTTGAGTATAAATTTAGTTGTTGTCAAAATCTATTCCTGAAAAGATTTTCTCATCTACGCCTGGGCTGCTTGTTGGTAAATCAGTTGGTATTCAAACATCATTCAAAAGCACAACAGTTTTACAATGTTTAAGTTAAATGGTTTGTGTGTACTCTAGTTTTTTACCATTTCCAATGTTCTCAACTATCAATAATCAGTTAATGATTGATAACAGGTGAACCGTATACTGAAGGTGGCCAAACCCAACATAGTAGTCATGAAGCTCCTGGCTGGAGGGCACAAGAAGGAGACCAAGGTAACACAATATAACATTCCCTGGATTATCATTTGATTCTGTGGATACAGTTAATACAAATTAGCAACTTCTATGTAGTTGTAAAAGTTGTTTAGCTGCCACACAAAAAACCCCCAGTTTTTTAAGTGGGTAATATGTATACGGTGGTGTTTAATCAACATGCATTGTGATGGGCTTATATTAATGTCTTTTGTAACAGCTGTTCCATATTGTGAAAACTTCTTTTTTTTTTCTGCATCCCCAGGTGCTCCCAGAATTTGACTTCTCAGCTCACAAGTACTTCCCTGTGGTCAAGATTATCTGATTCTGCTCTGAGAGTGACATCATAAAGAGCGTACCCTCACCTGAACAAGTGTGCAATGGCCCTGATCCAGTCCATGTCTGAACAATGTATGTGATACACCTAACTGTAAAGTTGTTTGTAAAGGAGTGTTTGATACACCCGATTCTTTTTTTTTTTTTCACCTGAATGAGAGATGTGACACGAGAAACCAGACCAGAGAACTCACAACTGGACCTAAATGAGTGACAATATCCACATCTGCATCTGCGAATGTCTGTTTGTTTGAGTATGTGTATGTATGTGTGTGTGCATGCGAGAGTCAGACACAAGTCGAGGTGCTTTTAAACTGCCTCCAGAACAGTCTTGTGAAGGCTTTAGAAGAACAGCTGTAATGATAATGGGTGCATATCATTCAATCACATGAAACCTTTCTATGTATTTATGCTCATCTGAATAAAGATGTTGAGTGTGAAGAGACGACAGTATCTTGTTATACCTTGTACAGCACCAGTTTCACGTGAGTACCTGAGGGCATCGATCTTCGTTTAGAAACAGGACAATCTGCAGAGAAGAACCACTCACAATGTTTCTAATCTTGGAAGTGCAGTGTAACAGTTGCATGTGCCGAGGGGCCTGTGAAATTCATCACATATGAAATGTTACTATAACAAAATAGAGCAAATTGATTTGATTTTAAAGATCTAATATTCACAACTAACAGCAGCGGTAGAGATACATTCCAGGCCAGGGAACCATCTCCACTGCTTCCTCAAACCGATATCAGCATTGTCTGGAGAAGAATAATGCAAAATAATATTTTTTTTAAAAATGCAGTCAATCTGTTCGATTTCTATTATTTTCCATTTAATACCTGATAAAAACCTTCTTAATGGTACCTACGCCTCTTTGGGCAGTTGTCATTTCACTTTTACTTGTAGCTAATCAAGAACAAGATCTTTTTTTCTGTAGCAACTGCATTTTATCCAATCTATGTTTATATCTACAATTTAGCACCAGTTTAGAAAGTGACTCTATTTGACTCATATCAAAATTGCATCATGTGGGATGCTGAATGTTTGCACAGTCAGAAGCAGTGATGACCCAGCGTGTGTTGATCAGAGAGCATCCACAGGACATGGTACTGCCTCTCCTTGTCACAGGACTTACTCCCAACAGTCTTTGTCTCAATGGCCTCTGAAGAGCAGACGCTGTGTGAAATGAAAACATACTGTCCACATCAAGTTCAGGCTCATAAGTGGGTTCAAAACATAGAGAAGAAGCTGCAGTTTACTTTTAGATCCCGAATTACTTTAATTTTCAGTCAACTGTTCTAAGTTTTGCTTGTTAAGTATTCGGGGACATCTATCAGACAATTACATGCGGGAGGAAATATCTTCTTCTAAATAAAAATCTGAATGTATTGTAGTTGGAGGAAGTAGGAAAAAAAACTCACCAGCCAGCGCCAAAACAAGGACAAAGCAGACTTTCATCATGGTCCCTCTGATCTAGATCACTTCAGGTCTGTGAGAATGGGAGGAGAAGGCTGGGACAGTGATAAAGGACTTTATTAAAGAACTATGCAGCATTTTGAATACAAACTCCACATATGAATTCCTTTGAAGTGGAGGAGTCAGGTCAGAGCACCTTTGTTTGTGTCTATTTGTGTGTCAAAATAAGATTTTTGTTTTTTGTCAGATTATCTATATTTAACCTTGGCTTCACATACAAGAACAGCATGCCGGCTTCCATATTTACTATGTACGCTTCCATTTGGCATTCAGACTGATGTAATGTCATTAATAAGACATCAGCAAGCTGTTGGTGGTCACAAACAAGACATTTGTTAATTTTATTTTAAATCCTGCAATGTTAGTAAATGGTGATGTAACAATGATTACCAGTAGCATGTCAATATGTTGTTTACTGTTGTTAACACTATAGATCATCAATTGTGGTTCACAGAGTTGAAATTTAAATAATGTTTTCTATTTATGTAAAGCAAATATTTACAGGTCTTGCATATGAGCATCTTTTTGAGTATCAATTGGTGTGATGATGGTGATAATAATGGAAATAATTGTTGTTACTATTATTAGACATCTATGTATATACAGTATGTATATATACTGTATACATACAGTATGTATATATTTACAGTATGTATGTGTATATGTACATAAAATACATGTATACTGTACATATATATACAGTATACATGAATAACGTGCCATTCAAGCCCTCATGTGACGTTTGTTTTTGATTTCAGTGAAACTGTTCTATAGTACAAAGTTAATTAGTGATTTATAAATATCTAAAATCATACCATTTTAAGTGTAATATTTTTTTGCTCTCTTCATTAATTCTGTCTTTAAATGTGGGGAAACTGTACTGTTTTGAATATTCTCCACTTCAACATGTGGAGAGAGATATCTATACATCAAATGCTCAGTTATCACGTCTCAATTGACGGTGTTTCTTATTTGCTTATCTCTTGAAATACAGTTAAAACTGAATAGTCAAGATGTCTATGTAAAATATGTTCTCTTAAACGCTTGTGAACACTGTATGTGTGGCTCCTTGAATAGTTGTTTTATGTTACTATTACTCCCATACATAGTGTGTAGTGTTCAGTGTGTTTTGGGGAGGGTATTCCACTGGTATGACCATGCATGCAATTTACTGTTTTAATTTTTAATCCTGTTTTAATGGTTACACCAAACAATAATACCCATATGAAACCATGTATTGATAGTGGTAATAAAAACATTTTTTATTCTCTATCATCAATAAGGTCTATGATTATTTAAACCATTCACAAATTTGTTCAGCAGTTCAGAATAAAATAATAAAATACAAATTCAAACACACGAAATCAACAAAAAGGTAAATCCTATTTATAAAAATGATTTTCATCAACATTTTCTCTCCAGGTACACAGACTTGTAGTTCAGAAAATGGGACTTTTTACACAAATAGGCAGACAAAGCTTTCTGGCAGAACAAAGTAGTGGTTGTCCGAGCTTTGCAGTGTCAGACAACAAAACCGACAATGAATAACAGCAACTTTGAAAATAAAATGACATCATAATAACAAAAAAAAATCTCAGAAACAATATTTCCCCTGCATATTTCAAGCAAAAGGGGGTCAAAAAGGCCAACAATTAATCTGTCATCAACACTCCTATTCTATATTTGTATGGTTACTTTTAAACATGACCAAAACATTATAACATAAATAAAAAATAAGTTAACAAAATTGATGCTGCTTAGGATGTGAATTAAATTTGAGCTGATAATATGAACTCTCACTGGAAAATGTTTGAAATCATATTTTTTAATGTGTGCCTCAAAGGAAAAGTTACCCGATGAAGGACTTTGCATTGAAATGTTGTGACTCTCCATCAGCTCCAATATAACAAACATATGTTGTCAAGCATTTTGTAATTTGTAATTTTACAATTAAACATATAAAAGAGTATACAATACCATGACATTTTACCTTTTGGTGGAAAGCTAAAATTTTTGTTTTGAATAGTCAAAATAAGCATGATAAAGTTCTGATGACACCTGTATAGTGTTAGGATGATGTTTCTGTAACTATGAACCTAATAAAGAGAATTTTAGAGCTCATGCAGTCAACTTATTGAACCACAATGTTCCTCCTGTTGAAAATGACAGAAAATGACAATGTTCCATTTATATTCTGTATATGCAACTTCTTTGAATCTATGCCATTATCAAGCCAGAAGTGTTTAATATGGCTGAACTTTGACATCAAAAGGGAAACTCTATAGGTCTTGTGTATTTTACCATTGTAGACACATTTATTTCTCTAAAATTCAGCCTATGTTTGTTTTTCTGTCTTGCTCATCCCAGCATACATTCAATCTTGTGACACTTGGTGATCTGAAATACAGCTGAGAATAAAAGCAATTCAACAAAGTAATGCTTCAGAAATGGTTTCTAATTGTTACAGCAATTAGTAGGTTTAAAACCTGACAGTTACGTCAGCATATATCCCAGAGGGTGAATTTGGCCGTGTGTTACATGGCCAACGTTACTTTTTACAGCATTTTTGGGAATCAAAAGAAGCTGCTGTTAACAAGAATCTCAGCATATTTTCTTCATTTGCTGCACTTATGGAAAGCCTCATTTGTGTTTACTGACAGGCGGCCATTGACCCAAAGTCAGCATCCTTTCTATGAGAGACTCTATAACTTAAGGTGTTGTTTAAGAAGCTGTTTTTGACTGAGAAGAGGCCTGTGCTGAAGAGCCCTCTGACGGAGGAGCTTGATCACTTAGATCATTTCCACTTACTACAGTATTTCACACCTCACAACCCTATAAGGGTCTGCACATTGTCATCATTTATATTGCATTTCAATAACAGTAATTCCAGACTGAACATAACATAAAAACACATCTAATCACATAATCAAAATCTACTGATTTCCAAGCATGTTGAAATGTTCAACTTTTCAAGCCAATGGGTGTCAAGTCTTCAGAGTTGTGTTCGCCCTTCCATAGTATGCAGAACTAAGTACATGATATGGAAGTACTGAGTACTTTCATATCACCGAAACATATTGAAATGAGTGTGAGTACAGTCACCACCATAAAAGCACCTCAGGGCTTTATGTATACAGGGAAAAGCATATGAATAGAAAACACGAGTTTAGACGCTTAGCTGATATTTGCATATTGTGTCTCTTTCAGAATATTGTGAATTGCATATGAACTCGCAAATATTCTTACTCTAACACAGAAAATCTGATGATCCCAACTGAAAAAATATCATACTGCATGTAATCAAATCAAATGTACAGAAGATGACAAATAAAAGACATTCTAGGAAGCAAATGCTTATGAAATTAACCCCCCAACATAATGTCACAAGTCTTTCTTATAGAAATTTCCATCTTTGTTTGTTTTGTTTTCACTGCGTTTGGAGGGCTGCATTAACCTGTTGTGCTGAGGTGTGTAATGGGTCCTGCTTCCAAATGTGTACAGGCTCCTTTTCCAACTCCAGCCCTGCAAGACAAATTCAATATATGTTAATATCACAAACATATCTGTGTTTATATTTTCTATTAATATAGTTGCACTGTGCATATTTGCAGGCCTGCATTAAAACTAGTAAAATCTGCATAAACGTTCAGTAAGAAAATATAAATGCAATCAAACACTGTGTTAAAGGCAAAAAGGTGTCAAGCACAAAAACATTACGAATGTCAGTAAAAGCTGTTGCAGGCTGGATGGACATGTGCCAGATGCTTTTTCAATAGTTTATTTCATGGCAGCATATTACAATGTGTGACATGTTGAGCCAATGTTATTATACTATGATGATAACATGAAGAACAGGAAAGTGAGTGAATGTAAGGAGGAAGACATTAGTGTGTGTTTCAGTGCATACCTTAGACTTGCGCAAGCTCAGCTTGTTTGTCTGCTTCAAACTCGCCTTCATTCTCGTCATCCCCATTATAGTCAGCTAGCTCCTCCTCTATGTCCTTGTCTGTCAGAAATTACAAAGTGGTTATTAACATGACACACACACATATCTTTTTAGCACAGTGCATTTATTATTAACTATCCCTCATTCAAACTTTAGCTCTGGCCTTCAAATGGTCAACTGCACTTAAATAAACCCCATGATCTCTCTCTACACACACACATACTTTTCTAGTTTTATTCTATACAGACAGACATACCTATATTTTCAGCCCGTTTACTCTGCTGTTTCTCCATATCGACTTCACCCACTACCTGCACGTCTGCGTCATATTCTTCTCGCCCCTCAAGTTTCTGACCAATAGGAGTCTCGTCTTCCTTTATGCCTCCAATCAGCATGCCTTCCATCCCAGGGTCTGCCTCTGGAGACATGACCAAATTGTTGTTTAATTTTATAAAACTTTCACAACCCCTTCACTGAGAATGCCTGGATAGGAATAACAAACAATTTCACTTCTTGCAGTCGACCAGGCGAAGTGGACCGTGAGTTGGCATGCTGTCACAGCCATGTTGTTGTTTACCTCGATCAGTGACGCGAGAATGCGAATGACAAACAATCCACTATTAATTTTGTACGTACCTACATGATAGTTGCATGTTTTAAATGCTGGTTAAAAGCAGTTCCATAAGAAACATTAGGATGAAAACACTTATATGATCTTCAATAGAGCTAGGTGATAGGGAAAACTTTCTATTGGCCACCATTAGCCATCAAACCAGTGGTAGCCAGTGTGTTCGTTGGCGGTCAGGGGAATATGGTGCTAGTACCTGTGACATTTTGAGCTTCATATGCATCACTTTGTGTTGCAAATCTGTGCAAATGAGGTAGGAGTTGTTTTGTGCTGTGTAGGACATTGTGCAGGCTCAGGCTATCAGCAAATGAAGAAGGTTGCTGCAACTACTGATGTCACACAAATTGTGCCCATAAAAGGTTAATTTGTCACACATTTGATGTGCAAAATATAAAATATATTTCTGTAATTTAAATTGGCCAAACAGCTGTAGTTTCAGCCTATTGCCAACAGTGTTTTCCCAACCCTGATCTTCATGTAGTACAGCTGGATACAGTTAGTAAATAATTCCTTACCACATTGTTTCTACAACATGGCCAAGACTAATGCCAGGCACTGAGCCTGTTGTTTGGTGGGAAAACACAAGTACTCGTGTGTTCAATGTGTTTGATTCTCTGAAATATAAAATGGGGTGTTGTTTACCTTCTGTCTGAGCGCCTTCTTCATGAGCATCCATCACCTCCATCTCTTTATCCTCAGTCAGATTACTCTTCAAAAGTTTACTGGTCTCTGCCTCACCCTCCTCTGTTGTGACAGCTCCCTTTGGTTGTAGCAAAATGGCCTGCTTCACTGCAGCAGCGGAGGAAACAGACTGGGTCTCTACTTTGAAGAGATCCTTCGCTGCCACTAGGACATCGGAAGCTGGGAAATAACAAGGCAGAAAGCAAGAGCAACGTGAGGGTGTATACACACATAAATATTAGTGTCGTTGCATGCTTTTACATGTTAAATTTCAGTTAAGTAGACTGAGCCACCAGAACATCTATGTCTTTTACCTTTGTCCACGATGATCTCATTTGTCAGTAGTTCAGGTGGTTCATTTTCTTTGGGCTTGGAGAGGCTTGGTGTGTGGCTTACAACAGTTGATGTCTTAACAGCCACAGTCATGACTGGTCCGTCTTCATTTACTGCTCCATCCACTGCATTTTCCCGCTGAGGAGTAAACATCATCATTTACCACATTCCTTTCCGTCGAAAAAGAACAGCTGGGTGGATGACGATTGCAAAAGTAGGAAGCATCAGAGCAAACACTTGGTGACAATAAAATCAGAAACCTTGGCCCTACAGAATAAGTGGGCCAGGCCTTTCCTTTTGATTTTGCTTCATAAAACAGATGCAACATCAAATCCATTTCCAAACAGATTACAGAGAATGATCTTGAACAGGCTTAGAAAAAGGAATAATTGTGGGTGTTGCGAAGGCCAGGTTAGAATATCACCATGCCTGATAAGTTGCTGTTTTGCTGAATTACAAACAAATGCAAAAAATGCATTCTGCCCTGGTCCTGATCCCGATCCTGTGGAAAGACTCTGGATGTCCTACAGTAAACATGGTTTACATCAGTTCACATGATTTATTGTCAAACAGGAAAGCCAACTTACCTGTGAGGAGACACCTGGAGGAGGGACGAGCTTCATTTTCTTCTGAACTTCAAGTTTAGCAGCGGCGACTCTCTCATCACACAACTCCTTCTGGGACAGGACCTGGGAGTGACATTGGGTCCTACACATATGTACATACATCCACACACACACAGACACACACATACATGTTAACCAGGAATGACAATTCATAATGGCAAAGGCAGTCCATGTGCATGTGATATATCTGAAGCTTACTACTATCTTTTTCTTACATGTCGTAAGTGAGTTTGCTGTTAAGGGTTTTGATGTTGCCTTGGCAACTCTGCAGCTCATTCTGAAGCTTCCCCAGGTCATCGTTTAGCTGATTCAACTGATCTACAGTGCAGATACACACAAGACATTAGAACATCAGAAGTGAATTATATTATTTTTCTACAGAACTCTGTTTGTTAATGCAACAGATTTTTTGAGAAATAGAGGTTAAATGTTAACAGTTACCTTTGAGTTCGTGTAGGGTTTTGGTACTGGAGGAAATGTTCTGCTGCAGTGTGCCCTAGAAGCAAAAACACAAATCAACATCCACAGTTGCTTTACAGTTTGTGTCAATTTTTCCCTTGATAATGTTTGTTTACTGAGGAAGTCAAAGAAATGTTTTCATGGCCCCCAAATTCCTCTGAGGCTATACTTTATAGACAGCTGTGCACTTTGTCCCCATTTAAACTCCCAGTGGTGTTTGTGTACACACCTTCTCTTGGCTGCACGTGTTCTGGGCTCCTTCCAGCTGCCTCTTGTAGAGGCTTTCTATGTGGCTGATCTGCTCCTTTTGTCTCTGGATCTCCTCCTGGAACTGATTCTTCTTCATCTCTGCAACTCCTCGCTCCGCTGCTCCACGTCGCACCTGACCTTCCAACTCATACAGCTTGGTCTGTATCACACACACAAAGACAAAGGGTTCAGATTATTTACTTGCTTGTTTTTTAGGTTGTTCATGTGTTCTCAACTCATAATATTTAGGCAGAAGATGACACAGGTAATGATAACAACAATCTGAGCATTGAAAAAACACTAGCAATTGACAGATTGACAGAAACTTGTGACAAAATACTGGCTGTGCACACTGGCTGTGTTTTGGAAGTTTCTTCTTAATTGCCACTTATATCCAAGACAGTAAAATAAGATCAGCACCAATCGCACAAATGTTTCTACAAAACAGCAGCAACGTTTAATTGGACATTAAATATATTCCTGTTCCGCAATGCGAACAAGCAAGGTCCTGGGTTAAGTAATTAGTTGCTTAAAGTGACTTGCATTAAAGGATGTGTTTTGAAAGTTGTAAAAGGAAATTACATAGTGCACAAAAATGTCGAAGTGTCCTTGGGCAAGACACTGAACCCCAAGTTGCCCCCGGTGGAGGCCAGCATGGCAGCTGTGTCCCCATTGGTGTGTGAATGGGTGAATTAGACTACTGTTAGAGCTGAGATTACTGTTACAGTGCTTTGGGAACCGTTTCAACGGTTGAAAAGCGCTATATAAGTTAAAGTCCATTTACAAAAAGACTTCCCCACAACCAAAACCCTGAAAAAACAGAAGACCAAATGAGGAACTTATGAGGTTTACTGAACTTCTGCAGAAGGAATTCATGCATTGGTGTTGCAGATGTACACCAACAAAGTCAGGGAATAATAACAATATCATTATACAGCATGCGAACTGTAAACACATGGAGTTTAGGCAAATGCTGGAAGCTGATGTTGCAAAAACTAGAGAATTATTCAGAGAGAAAACATGAATTGATTGGTAATGATGTCCATCACAAGACACTTCAAACTGCACTCAACTTATAATTCATGTAGTGTTCACCTCTGAGCACAAGGTAGCCTTTACAGCAGGTTTTTGGGGGGGGGGTTGTAGTGTGACATTTATAAGGTGATATTTGCACAGTCCACTATGGTTAGAAAAGTACAGAAACACACCCACACACAAACAGATTAACCTACCTGTAGCTCCAGGTTGCGGGAGCTGGACACCCAGTAGTTAAAGCCCAGAACCAGGATGCAGGCGACTAGAGCGCCAATCATTAGAGGGGGTGATCTTCCTCCACGGCGCCCGTTTCCCAGCCCACCCATAGCTGTCTACAAACTGGACACACACAAACCACAGCCAGGGTCAGCACGCTTTCCATTAATTCCATAATTACATGTTTTAAACAAGTCTTTTCTGTCTGTGGGCACTGAATTACATAAGCACTGGCATGAGGCTAACTGTTGCTGATAACATGGCTAAGGTCATTAAAGGAGTCTACAGGTGCTTTGGTTTTGCAGGTTGATAATAAGACATGTAAAAAGCTCACTGTCAGGCCTGCACGTAGCAGTGAGCTACATCTGCTACATCTAAGCTCATGTCCAAGTACAGGAAATGTTATCTGGTCATATAGACATCATAGTATGTTTAGCAATTCCATTAAAGACACTGTCAACATGCAACTTGCACAAAACAACACACATATTAAGACCGCATTTTAAAAAACATTCATGACACACACACATACATTGTACTGCCTAATACTCAACACTGTGGAACAGCAAGAAAATCTCAGTTTTTTCCTATTTCCTAACACTGCTGTTGACTCAACAAAAATGTCAGCAGGATGCTGAGAAAGCACACATTCCCAGGGACCCATATGTGCTGAAACACAACAGCTATTCACCCATACCAAGATCCAAAGTCTCCTCACTGGTACAGAATCATATTGTCTGGTGGTGGCAATGCATACTGGTGACACGTAACTAATATGAACAACCCTGCCTTTCCATGTTTGGGTTCCTTCCATCATGCAAAATGATCCAGGCAAGCCCGAGGTGAAAAGGACAGCTTCAAATGGTAGAATGCAATAGGTTTGTAAATTACTTTACGCAGATTTCTCAGAGATTAAAATACAAACATACGCCTGAGTAGAATCATAAATCAGTGACTATAAATCGAAAACCACAAAGAGATAACGTTAAAGGTAAGATTTAGAATCAGTTGTGATTTACCTTAGGAGAAAGAGGTACCTCGTATTAACCTAGCTAGTTACGGATGCTGACATTAATGTCGAAGACTCAGTAACGTTACAGCAACGGGTGGCCCAAGGGAGTCAACCTTAGCTCAAGATGACAAACAAGCACTGGGATAAGAACATCTTGGCGTCTGCTACCAAATCACATCACAGGCCTGAACGCAGGTTATACGTGTTAAGTAGTAACCGGACTGAGCCTCTTCTTTCTAATGTAACTGTTAACATTTAACAACTAGCCAAAAAGGCTACTCGTATATTTGATCAGCAATTAGTTTGGCAGTTAAGGTACCGTTATACAGTCATCACACAGACTTAACCTAGTAGTTTCTAGAATATTTGACAGCCATACCGACAAAGAAAGGTAATGTTAATTAACTACGCTCAATTTGGTCAATTTTATATGTCGAGTCAATGCTAAAAGGTACCAGCGTTGCCCCTCTACGTTGCAAGCTAACGCTAGCGTCCTCAGCAACGTAGCTTCTCCCCAGTTGCCGTTAGCTAACGCTAGCAGCCAGACATCTACTTACCCGATAGGCTCGAGAGTCACAAAACAGGAACTAAATGTTGGGCCCAGTATATGGAGTGATAATTGGTGATATATTTGACAATTTGGCCGCCTTTCTCCGGCAATTAACAACGTATTACCGCTAGGCAGTTAGCTCGTATTCATTATTTGCCATGCAAACAGCTGAGTCCCTCTGTGTTGTGCCTGCATGTGGGTGGGTACGGGACAGTCAGGTGCTGCCTCTGATTGCTGTAGGACAAAAATGGCGTTTTGGGTAGACCATCATTTCACTGGTAAAATAACTCAAATATACATTTAATGTATGCTTCTGTAAGTTTGATTTATGAAGTAACAGAAAAAAATAACAGTATGGCATTTCTGCTGCAGTTGATGTTATTATTTCAAACTCAAAGCATTTGATTTTTCGACTTGTCTACTGATTACGGAATTTTATAGAGAGCATTTTAAGGCAGCACGGGTAGCCGTTCAACACAGGCCTAATGTAACCGTTTTGATATCTTGGAATCAGATTAAAATAGAATTAAATAAACTTGACTAAAATACATTAATAATGAATGAAAATCAGTTGTTAAGTCATTTCTGTTAAAATAATTGTCAATAATTGATTAAAAAAAAAAGGAAGGAGACAGATTAAAAAAACCCACTATTTTACTTTTTATTTAGTCTTACTTGAAGTTATCGTTATATTTATGCAAGCTTCTGAGACATTTGCCCAGACTTCTTTTTAATATCATGTCATAAACTTATGATGCCTCAACTTAAGATCTTAAGAAGACAGTACTTCATATGTGCTGGTGCGTCACATTTAAGTCATTCATAATCTAATGAAGATTACATAAATGGGTAAAATGATTATATTTTAATGCATTATTGTGGTAGACACACAATTACAAAATACACACACACACACCCTTACAGAAGATAACTGGGTGTAGACTACATTATAACAAGTCATGTCATTCCAAACACAAAATATCCACATGAAATAAGTTAGGCTGTTGATATGTTCCCTTTGAGAAAAGAATCTGTTTTCATTTTGTTTTTATTTCAGGCACAGTGAGCTATTTAATTCAAAAATAAAATGTATCAACTCTTATGGTCAAATATTCAGACAACAATACATTTCCACATGTATCATGTGCGATTATACTCAAGTTACTGCAGGTGCGTAACTGTGCCATTCATCTCTTTCATCCATCAATCTACACAGTATTGCTTGAAAGATGATATCAAAAATACATTTTAAATGGTTTGGCTGTGCACAAACAGGTTAAGGCTTTGGACGAGAAACATCCCTTTGCAGTGTATGTACTAGCTTTATGCTTTCCCTCCATGTCTTCTGTCTATCAAACATTGTCAAAGATGCCCGTCTGAGAAGGTGACAGAGACCGGTAACGTCCTCCTGTGGATCTACAGATAGGAAGCCTGTTTGACGTAATATCAAGTTCGGTGGGCCATAGTTATTCAGCTCCAATTTAACACAAAATTGTGTTCAATTCATTTAGTAAATAAACATACCTTCTGTTTGGTGAATCTTCATCACTGGAATTGTCTTGCAGTAAGCCTCTCTGCTGCTCCTCCATCTCCCCATCTCTTCTGGTGAATGTGATAACTGAGAAAGACAGCAATGTATACACAGTATACTGTAAAGTACAAATACCTAAAAACTGTACTTAAATACAATACTTGAGTAAATGCACTTAGTTACTTTCCACCACTGCTAGTAGATGTTTGATTATGCATGTATGATAACTTGCCTTAACTTCAGTCCCTTACACTGGAGCAAACTAAGAATAAGTTAGGAGCAGGGGACAGGGAGTCAGTGAGTGGTGCATATTCCAAAGTAACCCAACCTGACACACTGTAAAGCCTCCTTGTGGCTAAAATGGCAGCTGTTTAGTTTCCTGCACGGGGCTGTGAGTCTAGTGGTCAACTATCTATAAACAAACTCTACAAACTAATACAAATGTGCATAAAATATGAAATCAAGCCATCCACCCAGACCCTGTTGGAAATGACTTGTCATATCGGTTTCAGTAGCTGTGAGCGACACAGAAAAAAGTTTATTCCATGGTTACAGTAGTTTTCTTTAATCCCTACCACTATTCATGATCTCTGTGACAGGGCTGTTCTGGTTGTCCTTTAACTCAGTGTAACCAGCTCTGGTCTGCCCAGTAGCCCCCTGAACTCCATTATGCACCCTCCAGGCCTGAAAAAGACAACAAAACAGGCACATAAATACGTAGACACACTGAACACAAACCAGTAGAACCAGTGAGCCAACAGATTGGGTAGATTATCTTGGCTTCTTAGAAAATTGTAAGAGAAATTATTTGAGAGAATCAAAATTTCTAACCAATCTTCGATTTCCTCCATCCTCAGCTTTCTGTCTTTTTCTTCTTTCTGCAAAAGAACAAATTGTAGTGCATACCATTAAAAAATCATGTGCACTAAAACTACAGTGAGTTAACAAATAATGACTGACTTTCAGATATACAACAACTTAATGTGTACTGAGGAATAAGAAATAAATAAAAGTGAGAGTGAGCCAGTGAAAGAACCTGCTTTATCTAATAACTAACAATCATTTTTTACACAAAAACTAATAAAAGAGCCAAACAAATGCTGCACCTTTGAACAAATTTTTATTTACTTATTTATTTGGATCCGAACGAATACATCATAAATAGTGAGTGATTGAATTAGTGATGAAACTACCTCTTCTGATGAGTTCCCTGCCTTCATCCACCAGGTCAGAGGTCAAGTCGTCGTCAGTAATGTACTGATGAAAGCCCAGGAGGTTCAAACAGCGAGAGCCCAGGCTACAAACCCAGACACACACACACTTACAAATATATTGTTCAATGTAAATTCTTTATGTGCTACATACACTTGTACCAAAGAGGTGAATAGTGTGCACATCCAACCTCAGTTGCTTACAGATGCAGGACAAAAAACAGCATACAAAAGAAAAGCAGAGGTTGTCTCCTTATCCTACTTAAAGTACATTAATGTTTAAAAAAAAAGAGAAATATACAATATTTTAAGAAATAACGTCACAGATTTGCATAATAATTAATTTAACACAGGTATTATCATATATTATATTATCATAATATAAACATCATAGCCCGATTTTTGAAGACGATACTGATATTGATATTTGGGAGTTAAAAAATCCAATAATGATAAATAAGAGAAGCCTAAGATAAGATAAGCCTATATCAGCCATATATTGGCCGATAGTACATTTTTAAAACATAAACACATAACATACAAACAAAAACTCTTGATACGGGTCCCTTAGTAGATACATACTAAGCGGGACATTTTACAACTTGTCTGTCATTGGTGCTCTCTAATGAACAACCTCTGTAATGGAGACACTGTTTCTACATTACCTAACCTATTGCATTTCTGTACTGCAAATTCTTGTTACTTATTGGCCTACATATACACAGATACTGTATATCTGCAATAAGCCAATATCTGGCTTTTATATTAAATTGATGAAAGTAGTCTTTAGTTCTTAGTGGTTATTGGCTTACCTGTAAAAAGTGGCAAAGCAGAGCAGCAATATCAGCATGGGATAATAGATGTAGAACCCATCAGATATGAAAGACAGCAAACGCATAGAGCCCATGATCTGACAGAGAGAAAGAAAGAGGGACATTGCATGGCTCCATTTGACTTGAACACGCACAGATTTTGCATTTCTACATATATTTTTAGTGCTCATTTCCTGAAAGGCTCTTTTCTGTGATTGGTGCATTATGCCTGTGCATGCACAGTATGAGTGTGCATTAACATGTCTTAATATGTTAGTAGGAATGTCTGTGTATGTGGATGTTTGTGTGGGACCCACAGAAGTGTAGGATGTCTGTATTCTGTCCTGGTGTGAGATGGCGGAGTCCATGTGAATCAGGCCCAGAAAGTTGAGGCACAAAGGAGGAGTCAGACGACAAAACAGCCTGAGAGGAAAAAAGACAGAGAAGCAACCCAATATCATAATACAATGTGAGAAGACCAGACCGAACTCTGCTACTTTTCTCTTTTAAAATTGTGCCCTATAATACTGTTGACTGTAAAACTTCCCACTCATATAAACAGGTGTTTACCTCTTACACCTACAATAACGTATATTAGGACTTTAGGAGAAACGTACATGCCGCTGAACTGCAGGCTGTAAGCATCAGTCTGGTGATGTGGCACCAGGACATAGTAGTTGAAAACTCGTATCCTGAACACTGTGGAGTAGACACAGACACACAGGAAGAGGATACTGACGAAGCACACCATCTGGTGGAGAGAAACAAGACAAGTAGAAAGAGGAGGCAGGATATTTTTGCATGCTATGGGTGCTGTGTGTTTCTGTTTTTGTTGGGCATATTCATGTTTAATGAAGCTTAGGTCTATCGGGAAGGTGCATTTCTGTGTGCCTCACTGAATGCGTGCCTACCTCTATACAAATGTAGTTGTGTTGTTTTTCAGCCATCTGAACAAAGACAGCGAAGAGGGACAGGACAGGGTGAGTGCTGAAGAAAGTGCACTCGGACCAGACTACTGCTGCTGAGAGGAGACACAGGAGAACTGCCAGCAGCCTGTAGAAACCCTGCCTGAACACACACTCCCAGTACCACTCTGAGAAGGACACACACACAAAACAAGCCCATGCATGAGTACAAATGTTGGAGGAACAATCAAACTGACATTTCAGTTACACATACTGTAGGCATGGATTCATACACAGAAGAACTCACAAACAAATAGGATTATATTACTGCCAGGAAACAAAAGTATTCAATTCTTTACTTCCATGATGTGCTTTTCTATTTTAACACTAACTGACATTTGAAGAGTTTAACTGAAGAGTTTAATTATACAGTGTTTCCCTAAGATTTTGACTGGACAGAAAAGCCTTTGAAACAGCACTTCAGCATCACTAAAACTAAAAACTTGAACAGAGACTAATTAAACTATTTTAAGTTTAGCAGCTTTTTTAAGGCAGTGACAGCCACCCAACTAAATCACATGAATTAGGGAAATTCTGGGATATATTAGGCCATTACAAAGCCATTATAGCTATTGAATAAAACAAAATGTCAAAAAAAGTCTTTGGTCATCAGAGAATAGAGTACACCTTTCTATTCAAGCAGGAAGTTAGGGGCATTTATCTGGCAAACTGGGTCTACATTCATACTTAGCATTCAGGATCCAAAAGAACCAATGATGATGAGAAACTTAACCAGCGGTAGAAAATATATTTTAAAAGAATCCCATAGCAGGCTATTAAAAGTCCAGTAAACTTAATTTTATAAGTGAAATAGTGGTCTAAATTTGAGATTTTGGTACTGACTGAACTCACCCACAGCAGGAGAGTAGAACCTATGTATCCAGCCATGGTGGTGTGCTGAGGGGAAGCTGTGGATGAAGTGTCGGACCGGCCTGCTCTGGCTTTTAGCTACATCTTCTAGATGAAAGGCCTGGTCTAACAAGATAGACCACTGAACCTGAGTCTGACCGTGTCTCTGCACTGCAGAGATTACCTGAAACACACATACAGACAACAGGGGCAAATAATTATCGTTCACATTAGCATTCACATTTGCATTCGCAGAGCAATGTTAAGGATAATAATTACTTTTTTATGAAGCTTAACTAGGCTTCTTTTGGTGGGAAGGACACTCTGTTCACCAGAAGAGCTTTCCACATTTCTTCCCATCTCTTCCTGGTAGTCAGTCGGACACTGAAATGAGATGACACTCAAATGAAGACCATCCCACCCATTTACTGTAAAAATGGACGGCATGACAGCTCCCCAAAAGTGAAGCCAAAACATCTCGATCGTCCCCTGATGGCTGGCTGCAGTAAAGGTCATAAACCCCGCCCCCTCCATGTTAGTGGATGAGACATGGGCCAAACTGAAAAGTCAAAGTACACGACAAATACATTTTTCCCAAAGATGGTTTCTGTCATTTTAGGTAGTTTTTATCATGCTGATGTTTGTTCAAGTGTTCATTTTTCTGATAAGTTTGGTTTTAATTAGTTATTTGATGCTATAAAAAGGGGGTGAGACGTCATGATTGACTACTGTGAGTGTGTTCGCGATTGGTTCTGGCGGGTGTATAGGCGGGATCTCGATACCGCTGCTCCACCGCGGATCACTACTGCGCAGACTCTGGCTCCAAATGACATCACACGCGCAAGATGGGTTCATTTTTGTACAGTAGTAGAAAGTGGAGACATGTCGTCCATCTTTATATACAGTCTATGGTCCCACCTGACTGTAAAAACTTTAAATGCAACATTATACTTGCACTTGATGTACACATAAAAAGGAAATCTTGTATTGCCCAGTGAAGTTGACTTAATGAACAAATCGCATTATGTATTTCTCTTACCTTTGTCAAAATGGTGTCCACACACTTCCTGAGACAGTGGTTGTACCTGACAGATTCATGGATGCCTGCCACCTCCTGATAATTAGAAATATTTTTGTTCATGTAAAAAAATAAGCCAGACAAAGCCAAGAATGCAGGTAATACGCAAAGATTATTTCAGATTTTTATACATGCAAAGTCTGTTGAAAGATCCTCTAAAGGACAAATGACACTTTCAGATTCAGCACATGCTGGAATCTTTTCTCTTAACACTCTTCATCACAGAATTGTTTATAAAACCTCACCTCCATAACATCTGCTAGGTTCTCCTCAGCCGCTGCCTTCTCAGTAGCCATTTTTGCTGCCTTGAAGTAGGTCTTGGCCAGCAGGTAAACATGGGAAGATGAGAGCCAATGAGAACGCGGGATCTCCACAAGGCCGTAGCCTAGTAACAGCACCAGAAGGAAGAGGCCCCAGGTGTTGGCAGCTGTAATGCCGATGGTCTGGAGCTCTGTCCTGCACAAGTTTTACGAAGACAAATAAATCAATACATACAACCAGCTTAGAAAACACAACTTTAGTCCACAAGTCTCACTCATCTGAACTCTGTGTAATTCTCTCTTTCTTTTGTCTTACTTACCATGAGAGTTGCCACTGTGGGTGAGCAGCCACATAGATGAGAAGAGAGATAAAGATAAGGAGGTAGGTGCCGTAATAGATTGCATTTTCAATGAGAGCTGTTTTAATCTTCCCAGCTCTGGAGAAAGCTCCCGACCGAGCATAAGACTGCATGAAGGGCAACAGCAGCCTGTATACACAGAAAAACACACACACACACACACACACACACACACACACAGAAGAGAGAGAGAGCGTCAATAGTTATAGTCGAGGTTAGAGTAAGTGACTGAGTGTGAGTGAGTGGTAGGATCTTACCACGTAAGAAACTGGGAAGTCCAGTATACAACTCTCCAGAAGACTGGTAGGATGCCATCTGGGATATAACTCCATGGCTCCTCACAAACCTTTGGTATACTGTAACACACACACACACACACACACACACACAAGAATATGAGCATGCATGTATACACACAGTGTCATTAAGCACAGTT